>OZ059851.1:6234390-6432730 GCA_964057195.1 Orthosia cruda | reverse complement strand
GAATCAATACGAAAAATGTGGATTAATTAAATATACATACATACGCTTTCGTAATGACCGATGACCTGCAGCCTAATTGCGTAAGTGAATTCGGCAAAGGAAACGATTTTATCTTTTAGCGACCCTAAAAACCATGAAAATGACACCCATGACGAAAGTTTCAAAATTTTCGGTCGGCGCCATCTTGTATTTTCATTTTGACCCCATAGTAGCATTTAGAGACCCCAAAAACCATGAAAATGACATCTATGACTAATGTTTAAGAAATTTCGGTCGGCGCCATCTTGTATTTTCATTTAGACCTCATATTAGCAAATTAGCGATCCCAAAAACCATGCAAATGACACCCATGACGAGTTTTAAATCTCTCTGTCGGCGCCATCTTGGCATGACACAATACCAATAGTGAAGTTTTCTCTCGATTCTTCCGCTTCAACTCAAAGATGGAAGATCATCAAGAAATGATTCTAACTCTTTGATGGTTCCAAATCGTTTCCTTTGCCGAATTCACGTACGCAATTAGGCTGCTGGTTAAGGTTGCGGGACGGCGCTGGATGCGAGACGCACGGGAACGGTCAATGTGGCAACGCCTGGGGGAGGCCTATGTCCAGCAGTGGACGTCTTTCGGCTGTAATGACGATGATGATGACATACGCTTTCAGTATTTTATGATATGCGTTTATTTGCCCTCTACGCTTATTGTATATTCAAAGTAAATCGTAATTAAGGAGTGAACTCCAGTCGTACGCAATTCACTTTTTTTAAATCCATTTGTATTTCTATGAAATAATATAATATGACATAGTGTGTCCTAGATATAACAATTTTTCAACATTCACCAGTCTCTAGGGACGATTCCTTTAAAAAATATCTAAAAATATATAATAATACAATATTCACTCGGCATTTGTTATTCAGAAAAGAGCCATAAGAACAATGCTCCGTCTGAAGCAGACGGATTCGTGCAGAGACCGTTTTGTTAAACTTAATATTTTGACAGTGCCATGCTTATATATACTGGTGCTGCTAACCAGCTTTGTTAAGAACTTGCACAAATCTGAAACTGATGACCAACGAAAAGTTAGAGTTAATACACGTAGAAAAGACATGCCTAACACAATTCAACCGAAAATAAACGTGGTTCATCACAGTCCTAGGTACCAATCAGTATTTCTATACAACAAGCTTCCCTTAGAATTTAAAAGCATAAATAGCGCAAACTTATTTAAAAATAAATTGAAGACATATTTATTGAGGAAGGGCTATTACAGTGTCGATGAGTACCTAGATGATAAAAAACAACCGTAATAATTATTATTGTACTAGATTGGAGTTGATTTTAAATATGTTGATTATTATTATTTTGATTTTTTATACATTCATATTGATATTTTTGTGACATTCTACTTTTATTTTATTATTGTATTACTCATAGATGACAAAAACTCTATGCTCTTAAATGTCATATTGCTGATTTCTAGTAATAATTATAATTTTTATCTTTGACATTCTACTTTTGTATTACACTATTAGATGTGATATTACTGACCTTTTTATAACAATTTTGTAAATTTTTATTTATTTGACATTCTATTTTTGTTATTGATTATTTACAGGAAATTAGATGAAATAATATTATTGATCTTTTTATCTAATTTTTTATTTTTTTTTAAATTCTCTGACATTTTATTTTATTATTGTATTCATATTTTATTATTGAAAATAAGATGTTGCAGTTGATCTTTTTATAATAATTTTATTATTATAATTTGTTTTTGCTTTTTTAGTGTATTAATAATTATTTTAAATTGATGTGGATTAATATTATTTTGAATTTGCAATTTTATATGTGACTTATTATTTGTTTAAATTTTATATCTTTTTAACCATTGTAATTTTTAATGGTACCTACTTAATGTTATTTTTTACAAAATTTCTACACAATTTATGTTGTTCTGAAATAAATTACTTATGACTTATGCAACCTCAAAATCAGAATTAAAAGTTATTTATGGTTGTCACCAAAATACTCCTTGTTTAAAATCTTCCTTATTTTATGTGCGCTGGTGCCAAATAAATGGATTTCTAGGTGTGATGGTAAACTATTAAAGGCTATAACACTACGTATGCAGTAGGCGTTGCGCCTGTACTTAGTCGATGTGGATGGTACATGGAGTAGCGGCCGTTTTCTTAAGTTGGTAATATTAGTGCGAAGATGTATTTTGCTTAGTAGATCGGGACAATCGACGGAGCCGTTTGCGATGTTCACTAAAAAGCAGATATCATTGATATTGCGTCTTACTTCCAACGGTAAGAAATGATACCGCTTACAACGGTGTTCATAGTCAACTGATAATTGCCTAGCCTTGTAGTCCAAGTACCGCAAGAATTTCCTTTGAACAGACTCAATACGAGATTTGTAGATCTCATATTTTGGGTTCCATACTTGAGAAACGTACTCAAGGTGGCTACGCACTAGAGAACAGTAAAGAACTTTTTCAACACACTTGCTCATAAAGTGGCTCTTTTTTCACCGCAATTAGGCACATAATGACACCTGTTATCAAACTGTGACTTTTTCATTACTATTATTCACAAGTGAGATAAAGAGTTTTTTTTTTAATTTATTGGTTGAGTTGCATTGTTCTTAAAAAAGTTTCGATACAAAAAAGATCGTGCTCAAGAGTACAAATGCAACACATTTCATGCAACTTCGTATTTAAATACATAATTTCAACTTGTACGTGTTTAATAAATAAATATTTCACTTAAATATAACTTTTGTTTTTGTCTGTAATAAAGAAAACTTGAAATTCCCCATTTTGTACGTGGCTAAAACGCTATCCGCGAAACGCCAAAAAAAAGATAACTCATTATTTTTAGTCTATGGCCGATCGCCATTGTTAAATGCGCGCGCATAGGAAAACTGATTAATTTTGCCATTGCGAAAAAAAAATCACAACTCGTTTTCACTGTTGGAAATGATTTTTTAGTATTATTTTATTCTCAAGTGTGTTGAAAAACGTCGTATGATACACGTGTGTATTGATGATTACCGTCCTCGGCTCTCTTAAGACCCTCACCTAACGGCTCGGGTCTCAATGGCGCCTCAGCGGTAATCACCAACGTTACACACTTGTACCATAATGTACTATTAATGGTTTTAGGGAACGAAAACTAGAGCAAGCTCTAATAATGAAGCCCAAGACTTTGAACGCCTTGTTGACAACCGTTTCAACATGATCATCAAAAAGCAGCTTGCTGTCGTGTACCACGCCAAGATCCCTAATACTGGTTACTTTACTTATGTAAGCACCATCCAGAGTATACCCTGGGCCAGTGATAGACTTCTGGCGAGTGAATATAACGTGAAAACATTTGGATACATTTAGTTGTAGTTTGTTGGTTTTGCAATATTGTACGAATCTGTCAAGGTCTGACTGAAGTAGCTCAGTATCAGATAATGTGTGTATGGACTTTAGGACCTTCATGTCGTCAGCGTATAGTAGGATATGTGAGTTTCCAAAGCAGTTTTTTATGTCCAAAATAAACAACAACATAAACAACAATGGTCCCAGGATTGAGCCTTGGGTCACTCCTTATGGGACAGATTTCCATCCAGACATGTATCCACGCAAAACCACAGCCTGTGTTTGATTGTCTATGTATGACGAAAACCACCGGCACAGATCACCGTGAATTCCCGCGGAAAAAAGTTTCTGAAAAAGCACCCGATGATCTATACGGTCAAAACATTTGCTGTGTCCGTATATATCGTGTGAACCAGTGGTCAGGATAGGCTGGTCACAGAACAGAAACGGCACTCGTATAATTTACAAAGTGTTTATTCTCAGTTATTTACAAAAAAACCATCTGACAAGCGTTCGCCTTACAATTCGTAGTATTAACAATGGCGGTCACCGCCAACAATTCAAACTGCCTAACACATCCGCTTTTAATATTATTCCAATAAACTTCTATTAATATAATAATCAAATTGAATTACTTAATAAAATAACTAATATTAAATAACAATTATTGCCAGTAATATTTATCAAAGAATCATGCGTAATAATTAACTTTATTATTTATTTGACACACCGAAAGATGACAAGCGGATGTCGTCCTAAGAGGTTTTAATCATTCGGAATACTTAATTATGAATATATTAGAAGATTAACATTCAAAATAAAAGATGAACTATACGTATTGTAGAATTAAGTCAAGCTGGTATATTCAAGGTCGGAGGTCGGTAACACTCGGCCATCCTGCGTTTGCCGTGACCCACGGCGATCAGCACCTCCATTTGCGCCTGATCTGTCGCTGGTATTTGACGTCTGGAATAGAAAACAGTATGGACAGTACATTTGTTCATATAATTAACAGATTTGGTCAAACTCAAAATTGTTTATATCTATTAGGCCACTAAGCGGCACAGGTGAAAGTCAAACAATAAATAAATAAAAAATGTGGCAAAAGTATTTGATAAATCGTGTTGTTTAATAAATTGCTATCGTGATATAGTGGCTTTTATTTCACATCGCAGTCTCGTATTGTATGAATATAGGAAAGCGGCTATGGACGTCAGATTCCAAGTAGGTCAGATTCCATGTACGTCATTTTCCAGCTAGGACATTTTCCAACTAGGTCAGATTTCGGTTGATAATGCACAATACAGTCAGTATCATAATTTTCTGACAAGTAATTAAGCCATGTAAATAAGAAATATTTTTATTCGTAGTAATTTATTTTCATATTACTATATTTCGAAACCAAAAAAAAACTGCTCTTACAGTAGCATTTATATTCGGCGATGTAGCTCAGATTCCAAGTACCTAGGTCAGATTAGGACAGCATTTATTCTATGCTTGAAATGTTGTGCTCCGAATCTGAGCTTAAAGATACGATACTTTGGCTTGCAATTGAAGATAAAGTTGAATCACTTTCTGATTCGCTAACAGCAGCCGAATTGCGCAAGTGAATTCGGCAAGGCGAAGGGTTTGAGCGCCATCAAATCGACCAATCACATGTGAGATGAATGACGCGATGTGGATTTCCGCCTGTGTGATTGGTCGATTGATAGCGGTCAAAACCTTTGCGTTGCCGTATTCACTTACGCAATATGGCTGCAGAACTGACTCCCGTGTCCTGTTCTGTATTTTCGCCTGTAACTTAATTTGGATGCTCTTCTTAAAAATTCAGATACAGTTATGTGCCCGTTTTTTGCACTCTTCATTTAAAATTTACAATGAGTCATCAAGTTTTCTGTCAACACTTCTAGATTTTTTTACAGGCTTATGTACCTCTGCATATTTTATTTTTAAATCATTATTTGGAGTTTACATACATTAAGTGTAGGCCTATGTCCAGCAGTGGACGTCTTTCGGCTGATATGATGATGATGATACATTAAGTGTCATCATTTCTAGACTATAGAGTCCGTGCCACCAAAGAAATCTCGCAGATATTTGGCGATGAATATAATGTGATTAAGTGTACCAGAAACCATTACTAACTCAAAATCTGACCTAGTTGGAAAATGTCCTAGCTGGAAAATGACGTACATGGAATCTGACCTACTTGGAATCTGACGTCCATTACCGCTTTCAATATAGTTTACTTTTTCGCACATCATTCATTACTCCTAAACACGCCGCTTTAATGACTGTTAAGTCACTCAGCTTTAATTACTGTTAAGTCACACAGCTTTAATGACTGTTAAGTCACGCAGCTTTAATGACTGTTAAGTCACACAGCTTTAATGACTGTTAAGTCACACAGCTTTAATGACTGTTAAGTCACACAGATTTAATTACTGTTAAGTCACACAGCTGTAATGACTGTTAAGTCACACAGCTTTAATTACTGTTAAGTCACACAGCTTTGATTTCTCCTAACTCACACAGCTTTAAGTTCTCTTAACTCACACATAATTATTATTGTTTACTCACACAGCTTTAATTTATCCTAACCCACACAGCTTTAATTTCTCGTAACTCACACAGCTTTAATTATTGTTTACTCACACAGCTTTAATTTCTCCTAACTCACACAGCATTAATTTATCCTAACTCACACAGCTTTAATTTCGCCTTACTCACACAGCTTTAATTATTTTTAACTCACACAGCTTTTATTACTCCTACCTCCAAAGCATAATTATTGTTAAGTGGTGTCGCTTTAATTTCTAATAATTCACACAGCTTTAATTACTGTTACGAGTAACTCATGCAGCTTAAATTACTGATCAACATTACATAGCTACAATTTGAATTATTCTACTAATTTATGCCAATGTCTCCAGTTTATAGCTATGATTAAATTGTTCTTCTTTATCTACTAGTAACCCTACTAAAATACGCAATCAGTTTTAAGGCAGCATCAGTTTGGTATTGCATGAGTATCCCGCATGTCCTAGCTTTACTAATATCAATTTGGCACTCGGTACGTGCATTTCTATCGGTCTCAAACCGTTATTTCAATAAGACGTTATTTGAGAGTCTGAAAGCAGTTTCTTGTTTAGAACCCCAAGTTCGTCCTTTTTTTAACTGTGTTAGGGGTCTAACTATTTCCGCAAATCTACGGATAAATTGCCTGAAATACGATGTCAAATCAATAAATACTGATTTATATTTTAATTCTGTTTTAAAGTAGCTTCTGAGATTTTTTTTTAGGACGTTGGCCAACAATCTGAGTCTACTGAAATGTTAGGAAAGTTGATAAAGTTTGCAGTAAACAGGTTGCACGGTTGTTGTCGGAATATGCATCTCCATTCTCCAACACGTCCGTACATCCTAATAATTTATTATTGTCTGCAAACAATTGTCTGAATGTATTTAATAACCGTAGCAATCGATTGTATTCACTAATTTCGATATCGCCTACATCTAAATTTAATAACTGCAGTCTATTCAGCTGACAATCAATAGAATCATCGCCGATCTTAAAAGTCCTTCTATAATGACATATGACATACTTCCTAACTCGAATAACGCAAAATTCATAGTAAAAATGTGGTTTAAATTATCATCAATATCAATCAACATGTACCTACAATAGCAGAAGAACTCCGTAATGGACACAGATAAAATAATACTAGCTTAAAGATGCCTCATCTCATAGACAGAATCGGTTTCGCCGTAAATAGTTTTTCGTCGGTCTATTTTACTAAACGTACATCGAAACGCGGTCGGTTCCGTCCCAAGTGATAATTGGTGTGTACAGTACCAGTGTAGTTGAAACAAAGAACTAGGTACTTGAATCAACCGAGAATCTCCTGTCAAAGATATTAACGTTAACCGTTTATAATTAACTAGTTGACGAAGTTAAATCAACTTTAACGTTTCATACACGGAAAACCGTTTACGATCCATCACTAATACAGTGACTGGTAAGTAAAATTTAATTGGTAAAGGCTCAGATCAAATAAAAAGTCAAGATGGAACGTTGCAAACAACAAAGTGAAACCGGTTCAAACTATGCCTTGCCGTATAAATACACAATTACACGCGCACACGTACAACGAAACTACCCCTTAGCTTGTCAGTTGAGCTTTATTATTTGATCTGTGAGCTCGAATGACAATATTGACCGTCCAGATCGCCGAATCGGCAAAAGACAATGGTAATTTCTATTGTGTCTGCTATGTACGGATTTGTGCGTACACTTACGGAATTTGGAGTATTACGTACGGATAAAAAAAATACCGTTTCATGTTTCATCTAAGAGACTGACAAAGATAGCATGTTATAACGGTTGACGTTGATTGCAGTAGTGAATGAATTTAATTATTTGCTTGGTTGCGCAATTATACCTTGTTTTGATTTTTATGTTGCCAATGAAATGATATATTTAAAAAAAATACAGACATGTGTATGTAATTTTTGCTTTTAATTTTAGGTTTCTCTTTTACGGATTTCTGATTTTTTGCTCATACGGACCGGTATGGCAATATCTTATGCCCGGTTTCAGTAACTCATGTAACATCACGCAGGCGCTGTCAATTTCTCACAAATTACCAAGCCGGCAGTTGTCAACTGTTCTTTTTGGGTTTCTTGATAGAAGATTATTAAAAGACCATGCAAAATTACTCACTTGCCACAGTAATTAATAAATAGCTTAAATTTATTACTTCTGGCTACCCTAGTGGAATGAATGCATTCCGTTCATTCTCAAAAACAGCAAAATTACTGTAATCTTAAGCGTTATACAGAGTTATACGGTTTTTGTTTCTGTTTCACGGACATTTACCACGCATAATGCTGTCCCTTTCGCTAGCTTGACATATTTAATTATCATTAAATCCGTAACTTGGGCCTGGAACGCGACAACGATGTCAATGTCCAAACAATGTCATTTTTCATATTTGTTTTGTTTAGCCTATTAATTTTGTTGTTCTGTTTTGTTAATCAATGAATCTATTAAAATTCACGAAAAGACAAAATAACTGTCCTACGTAAGTATCAATTATCAACCTTTACCTTTTTGAAAACGTTATTCAATCTAATATACAATGTCATAATGTTTTTAAAATGCCAATTTCTTTGTTTTAGGTCCAAGATAATGTACCTACTTATAAATAACTGGAAGGCTCATTCGTAAAGAAGAAAACCATGAATTACAATGTTACGCAATGTCACATCAGCTCATTGAAAACAACGAGAAAAGAAAACAATGGTGTATTCCATTGGGTTTTTGAATTTAAACTAATTATCTAATACAGTAACTGAATGCAAAAGCCCATAAACTTTTGAACCTCTATGCGTACGGGCTTCTCAATCAGCCAAACATGTGAAAGATATTTTTCCATTTGTGTCAGTGTTTAGTGTCAGAATAATGTAATTAATAGAGGAAAAGAAAACTGGTTTTAAGTTAGTGCAGTCCATATAAAGTCCTGAGGTTTTCTGGGTGATCAGCGATAAGACTACAATTCCATCCAAGCTTAGATGTGAAATATCCCAACATTGTGTCCATCTCTTGGCAGATATTTAATAGTTAAGCACTTAATTAAAATCCTTATAAGCAAGCCTAGATTGTAATAAGATAATATGTGCAATTTTTTCATGTTGTGAGTTAGTTTGGTCCATAATTGGGTTGTCTCATTGTCTGGAAGATATTGCTATTAGCGATAAGATTATATCATTGTACCCATAAAATCAGAAATATTTTTAATTTGCTGTTTTACAATTTTGGTGTACAATTAAGTATTTATAGTATTGTAATAATTTAGGATTTAATTAATTTTTTAAGGGCAAGCCTAGATTTCAATAAGTTTGATAAATAATTGTTTATGTATCTGCCGTAATTAAAATTAATGATTAAACATTGGTTTCTCAATTGTTATTGTTTTTCTTTCTTTTTTGTATTGTTGCTACTTTCTTTGACTTGACAAAAAGACCCCATAAATCCTACATATTAGTTAATTTTTAATGTCTTGTTTGGTGCAGTATGGTAGTTTCATGAACAAATCAATAGTACGTAACTAACCTTTTGTGGTTGCTACTGTGAAGAGCTGGCTGCAACCAAGCATCCTGCGGTATTGTGACCTGGACGATGACACACCTCGCAGCATGGAACCCTGCAGTCTTTTGCCTCGTGCCCTTGAGGTCTGGAGTTGTAGCATTTCTTCGGCAGTAGTTTGTTTTCCTTTGAATCAGGAAAAATATTCCCCCTTCTCCTCCATGTTGAAGTTGGCCGCCTTGGGTTGCTTGCTTTTACATGCTTCAGGTTACTAGCTTCTACTTGCAATCTCGAGCGGCTCCATTAAGACGAATTTGCATGATAACTGGAGATCGTTGATGTTCCAATCATAGACGTCGCCTGATTTGTCGATGTGAGCCGAACCATTGACGTTGCCATTGAGGCAATAATGTAGGTACCAAGACGTTGCTTGATTTTTCATACAGCTAGATCGCCTAGAACTTCGAATGACTTCAGCATCGGTTTGGGTAGCACGGTGCCTTTTGCGTTGATGGTATTTTCTATTTATTTCATCGAGATCAGATGAAGAAGAAAAAAAAATCTAATTTTTTTTTGGTACTCTTGTTTTGCGCGACGCCACCAATATATGGGTCAGATTTTATCATCCCACTTCTGAATTTACGTTCCGTATGGTGCCGGACGTAAAGAATTTCACCATCCCATGTCTTCCCGTGGGTGTCGTAAGAGGCGACTAAGGGACAAACCAGAGAATGGGCAGCAGCGTTCTCTGTGATTCTATAACAACCATACTGCGATCGCCAACCCGCCTGCCAAGCGTGGCGATTATGGCAAAACCCCCCCCAATGAATAGCACAAATAAAAAATGGCCCCTGGTACCCGGCAGCTTGCCTACCCTCGACTACGGTAACGGTCGAGGCTACGGCATGGCAAGGGGTGCTAAGAATCTCCGGACGAGATCCGGCTACCCCAACAATCACCGACGACTGGACCTGGCAACGTACAACACGCGCACACTTCGGACCGACGAGAAGGTCACTGAACTCGAGGAGGAACTGAGCAGGTTGCGATGGAGTATTATAGGGTTATCTGAAGTCCGAAGAGAGGGGGAGGACTCGATAATGCTCAAATCCGGTAACCTGCTCTATTTCCGAGAAGGTGACCGGCAGTCCCAGGGTGGTGTCGGGTTTATCGTCCACAAGTCCCTTGTGAACAACGTGGTGAAGATCGAGAGTGTGTCGACCAGGGTGGCGTACCTTATACTCAGAATATCCTCAAGATATTCGCTGAAGGTCATACAGGTCTACGCCCCAACCTCGGCACACCCCAACGATGAGGTCTGAGACCATGTATGAGGATATCTCCAGAGCCATGCATGGTTTCAAAACTCAGTTCACCGTTGTCATGGGGGACTTCAACGCGAAACTGGGCAAACGAGACGAGGATGAGCTGCAAGTGGGGCAATTTGGAGTTGGACAACGGAACCACCGGGGTCACCTACTGGCCAGTTTTATGGAGAAGGAGGGCCTCTATATGATGAACTCCTTCTTCAAAAAGCGTGAACACAGGAAGTGGACCTGGCAGAGCCCCGATGGTGCAACAAAAAATGAGATCGACTTCATCATGTCAACCAAGAAGCAAATGTTCAATGATGTCTCTGTGATCAATTCGGTAAAAACCGGGAGCGATCACCGCATGGTAAGAGGCACATTGAACATTAATATTAAGCTTGAAAGGTCTCGACTGATGAAGTCCACGCTCCGGCCAGCACAGATCCAAGTCCAAAACCCCGAGAGCTTTCAGCTCGAACTCCAGAATCGTTTCGAGTGCCTAGGGAGCTCCGTGGATGAATATAGCAACGGGTTCATGGAAGCTGTCTATACGGTCTGGTCTAAGTTTTTTAAGACCCGTCGTACAGATAGAAACAAAAAGCTCTCTGATCACACCCTCAAGCTTATGAAGGAGAGGCGTGAGATGATCCTGCAGTCTTCAGATGAGGCGTGCAAATACCGGCAGTTCAATAGACAGATCTCTAAATCCTTGAAAAAAGACCTCCGCCGCTTCAATACCGAGCGTATTAAAGACGCGATCGAGCGAAATAAAGGCTCCAAGGTGTTCTTAAGGGATCTGGCTATTGGGCAGAGCCAACTCACGAAACTGAAGACCGACGATGGCAGGATCGTATCCGCCAAACCGGAGCTTCTCAGGGAGATCGAGACATTCTATGGGCAGTTGTACACTTCGATCAGCAAGCCCGTTGCGAGTCTAGCAAACGACCCAAGAGCTAGATTGACCCGACACTATACCGAAGATATCCCGGACGTCAGCCTGTACGAGATTAGGATGGCTCTGAAACAGCTCAAAAACAACAAGGCGCCGTAAAAAAATTGAGAATTCACTCCTCAAGCGATCGCATAACACTTCAAAGTCCATTACATATTTAAAAATCATACGGTAAAAATAATATGCAGCCCCCTGCAGGAATCCTCCCAAGAACAGGCTGTAGTCGCTCTCTCTCCATTCATTTATTTCGGCCACTGACTTGAATTCGGTTAAAAATTCCTCTAGACAATACCCGTTCGTTCCTGAGTAATAATTATGCATCATGCTTGCTTTATGCTCAATTACACTAAATAATAAAACCACTTAGCTTTATTCCGACTCTACCTTATATTTCCATCCGCTTAAGGGAGGGAATGGGAGGTAACAATCCTCTCTGTTAAAATCTATCTCGCTTTATGTACGCCGATTGGGCTTCGTGTACTGTATTTCGCCATGCACACGCGAACTTCCGTCTTTAAACACTTTCATCGTTTTTTACTCACTTATACGTTTTTTTTTTTTTTTTTTTTTTTTTTATTCGTTATAGGCTCGCGTTTGACCACTATCTCGCCTGATGTTAAGCGATGATATGGTCGAAGGTGGAGCACGCTTGCCTAGAAGTAACCTATTCACTCTTGACTTGAAGACCCCTAGGTTGTAGCTATCAGGAAACAAGGACGCCGGCAGGGAGTTCCACTCCTTAGCTGTACGCACAATGAAAGTATTTTCAAAACGCTTTGTGCGTATGGGTGGGATATCCACCATGTACCGATGGCACATTGCCGTACGTCTTGTAGTCCGATGATGGAAAGGGCTTGGCGGAATCAAATTGTGCAGTTCCGTCGCGCACTCCCCGAAATGTAACCGATAAAAAACCGACAGGCTGGCAACTCGGCGTCGATGTTCGAGGCTCTGGAGCTTTGAGGCGACCAGTGCATCGTTGCCAATAAGCCTTTTGGCCCGTTTGTCAATCGACTCAAGTGCATCTAGCTGGTATTTGGCAGATCCATCCCAGAGGTGAGAGCAGTACTCCATGCATGACCGAACTTGCGCTTTATACAAGTTGAGCAGCTGTTCAGGCGTGAAGTACCGTCTCACCTTCGCAAGGATCCCCAACTTTTTTGCAGCCAATTGAGCCTTTGACTCAATGAATGGACCAAAATTGAGGGTCGATGTTAACGTAACACCAAGAAGTTCGAGATGGTCCGTTATCGGCACGGTTACACCACGGAAGGATGGAGCCGGGTGGAATTGGCTCTTTTTTGCGGAAAAAAGACACGCCTGGGTCTTAGCAGCATTGAAACTGACTAGATTGGCATTGCCCCATTCGGAGACTGCCTCCAAAGACAGGTTCAAGCGCTCAACCATAGCCTCCCGAAGAGACCGGACTTGAGGCCCAGTAGCCCGTGCGCCAGATACGTATCTCTCAGCAACAGTGCTGTCGTCTGCATACCCAAAGGTTCCGGGTTTTAGCAGGTCATTAATGTGCAGCAAGAACAATGTTGCCGAGAGCACTGACCCCTGAGGGACTCCGGCGTTAATACCTAACTGACCGGACGAGCAACCATCGATAACCACTCGGATGGACCGATCCCTCAGGAAGTCTGCAATCCAGTCACACAGACCACTAGGCAGACCGAAGGAAGGAAGCTTACCTATAAGGCTCTCGTGCCAGACCCTGTCAAAGGCCTTCGATATGTCAAGGGAGACAGCAAGCGCCTCCCCGTGCTTCTCGATGGCCTCACTCCAGATGTGAATGGCATACGCTAGAAGATCCCCAGTTGACCGATTTCGGCGGAAGCCGTATTGTCGGTCACTAAGGAGGTCGTTGTCTTCTAGGTATGCCAGGAGCTTTTTATTCAATACACGTTCCATACTCTTACAGAGGATGGACGTTACTGATATGGGCCTGTAGTTGGCCGGGTCCGCTCGACTACCCTTCTTGGGCACGGGTTGAACGTTAGCTTGCTTCCAAGCCTTCGGCACTTTTCCAGTCGCCATCGAAAGGCGATAAAGGCGTGTCAAGATCGGAGACAATTCAGGCGCACAAGTTTTAAGTACAATTGCCGGTATCCCGTCCGGGCCACTAGCCTTGTTCACGTCAAGGTTTCGCAGCTCCCTATAGACCTCTCTCTGATGGATGCGAATTTCCGACATACTCGTCTTACATCGAACAGCAGAAGGGGGGGGCCGCGTGCCATCAGTATTCAGACGCGAAGATTCCGCAAAGAGGGAGGCAAACAAGTTAGCCTTGTCCTCAGCGGAGTGGGCCAGCGAACCGTCGGGCCTCACCAGTGGTGGTAGTGAGGGGCGACAGAAGTTTGATTCAACCGATTTAGCCAGG
Organism: Orthosia cruda; assembly: GCA_964057195.1. Lineage (NCBI taxonomy): Eukaryota > Metazoa > Arthropoda > Insecta > Lepidoptera > Noctuidae > Orthosia > Orthosia cruda. Next base: position 6,418,626 of record OZ059851.1, on the reverse strand, counting down.
GACCAAAACGCCTTGCTACCTGCAGGGTGTGAAGCAAGTTTGTCCCCGATTCTGCTAATATGGTCAAATCGTGCCCTTCGCATCGCTTTTTTGCAGGACTTGGCAGCCCTGTTGAAGGCTCTCTTCTTCTGACTCACATCACTTGCCTTGCGCACACGAGCGTCGACCCATGCTAGGTATGCCTTGTGTTTAACCACGTTTGCGCGGTCACACTCAGCACCAAACCACGGACGGTTAACGTTGGACACCGTTACGTCAGAGAACGGAATGTAGTACTCCATCCCCTGACGCAACACATCTGTCACTGCGTCAGCGCATGACGATGGGTCATCCGAAGAGAAGCAAGTGGGCCGCCAAGGATAGCAAGCGAAAAAAGATCGCATACCATCCCAATCTGCTGACTTGTACCGCCAAACCCGCCGGGTGCCTCTTGGGCTGGGATCGGGCGGGGAGTAGACAGATACAGATTTCACCAGACAGTGGTCGGAACTACCCAAAGGTGATGATATCGACACTGAGTATCGGTCTGGATCAGTTGTCAGCAGAAGGTCCAAGCAATTGGCTGTATGTGAATCTACATCTGGCACCCTCGTAGCCCCTTGGACCAGCTGGCTGAGATTAAGCGCAATCGAAAGATTTCGCATCTCTCGTCCAGCATGGTCAGTGCACTGGAATGGGAAGAGCCACTCCTGGTGGTGGGCATTAAAGTCCCCCAGTAACACTAGTTGGGCGGAGGGGTACCGTAGCTGAGCCACATCTGCCGCCTCACTCAGGTACTGTGTGAGCCTGGTTGTCTCCAGATCACCGCTATGCGATCGGTAGACACAGGCGTAGATGATCTTATCCAGACCTGTGTCCACCAGGGCCCATAGCACTGAGTAATTTGAGTCTTCAAGATCACGGAGACGCCGATAGCAGATGTCGTCCCGGGCGTACATGCATACACCAGCGCGTGGCTTGAACATGTGCTCCAGGGTAAACCCTGGGTAAGATAGGTACGCCACGTCTGACGGGCATCCGATCTGCGTCTCCGTAAGGAACAAAAGTGCTGGTTTCTCAGTCTCAAGGTGGTGATGGACTGCGACAAGGTTAGAGTGCAGACCTCGGATGTTGCTGAGGTGCACCTTATGTGAGAGTGAGTGCTGCCGCTGTTCAGCTTTTCTTCTATTGTTCCTTGGCATTATTGTTGCGAGTGAAAAGGAGATACGTATACTGTACGCCGTATACACGCGTAATATACTTCATAACATTTCCTATTTTCAGGGATTCTGTACCCGGCGCAACTTCACCAAATTTAGAGGACCTAGACAGAGGTTAATAAATAAATAGATAAATTACTTTTATAGTTTATATATTTTGTACGAATTGCACAATATGCCTGCCTTCTGGGCGGCTCCACTAGAATTGACAATCAAAAGCTTTTCCAAAACATATTTACTTATTTTCTGTTCGAAATTCTTTTTTTTTTTAAATCTGAAGTAGATAATACAAATATTTATAAGATAGACATTTCGAACCTCGGTGATCAATGTTTTATAGAATCGGAAACGGATATTAAAAAAAATTGTAAGGTAGACGTTTCGAACAACAGTGATGTAGGTGATAAAAACAAAAAAAATGTTTATATCAATAATGTCCCATTTAATGCGTTTATAGATTTCGGTAGCGAATGTAGCATGATTAAATTGTCTGAATTTAAGAAGATAGGTAATACACTTGAATTAGAAGCGTTGCCTTAAGATTTTGTGTGTTGTGCTGTGTCTTTTGTGTGCACTAAATAAATGATTTATCTACCTATCTATCCTTACCTCAGAGGTTTTGGCGACTCTCTCGTGCGGGTACTTGGAAAACGACGCGTAAATATTGGGGTGGGCGAGGAAGAGGCGGAAGTTGAATTACTTGTCGTCCCTGACTATGCCATGCATATGCGCCTAATGATAGGCCAGACCAGACCAGATTAATTTAGTGAATGGGCCACTGTGGGCATAAGAAAAAGCCGAGATATCTTATATAATTTATATTACGAAAAATCTTTGACTTCCGATCAAGTTTTTCACACTTATGTTAGAAACTATTCTAAAATATTCAAAAGAGTCTGCGCTCAAGCAAAATCTCAAATAATAATTAACAAAATTGGTGCTTCTAATAACAAAATAAAAACTGTGTGGCAATTAATTAATAGAGAAACTGGAAAGATACAACAACGCGATCAGAATGAGTTGTCTTTGAAAATAACTAATCAAACCATTTCTGATAGGCAAGAAGTCGCTGAGACATTAGAAAATTTCTTTACCAACATTCCGTTAGAGGTTACGAAGTCTCTTCCTTCCTCATCTAAATTAGCTGAAGCTCTTCTAAAAGAAAACTTTACTGAAGACATACCAATCTTTAAATTTAAACCAATATGTATTGATACAATTAAAAACGCGTTCAAAAGTCTCAATATAAAGAATACTGAAGACTTGTGGGTTGTGATGTTGTCTCACTTCAATTCAAATGGGATCCTGCATAGTCAACAGTTTGGTTTCACGAAAGGTAGGTCGACAACGGACGCGGGAGTAAAACTCATCAGCCACATCTTGGAGGCTCGGGAGAGGTCCCAGGATGCCATTGGCATTTTCTGTGATCTCTCAAAAGCTTTCGACTGCGTCGACCACAACACACTGATCTGTAAATTACACCACTACGGAATTCGTGGAAAATCTGCTGATCTCGTGCTTTCCTATTTATCAAACAGACAGCAAAAAGTAAATGTTAATGGGGCGACGTCCTCCGGGTCTCTAGTCAAGATGGGCGTGCCCCAAGGTTCAATTCTCGGCCCTTTCCTTTTTCTTGTTTACATTAATGATCTCCCTTTTATGATGGCCAAATTATCGGATATAATTCTATTTGCTGATGATACTTCGCTAATTTTTAAAATAGATAGGCAATATACGGATGTTTTAAATGTCAACGAAAGTCTAATTGTTCTCTCAAAATGGTTTGCAGCTAACAATCTTTTACTGAATGCGAAAAAAACAAAATGTCTAAAGTTCTCTTTACCAAATGTACCACAACATGACCTAAACTTCAATCTTGACGGCAAAAATCTTGAAGTTATCACGGAAACTGTATTCTTAGGGATTACTATCGATTCAAAATTGCAGTGGAGCGCGCATGTTAGAACTCTTTCGGCTAGATTAAGTTCGGCTGCATATGCAGTAAGGAAAATAAGGCAGCTAACCGATGTAGCTACAGCTAGGTTAGTATACTATGCTTATTTCCACAGTATTATGTCTTATGGCATTCTGCTGTGGGGATCAGCAGCAGACGTTGACTCAATTTTCATCCTACAAAAGAGGGCAATCCGCGCAATCTATAAAATGGGTCCTCGCGAGTCCCTCAGAGAAAAATTTAAAGAGATCGATATACTGACTCTACCTTCACTTTATATTTTGGAATGTATTTTGTATGTCCGTAAAAATCGGGGGCTTTTCAAAACTAGAAGCGAGTTCCATAATTTAAATACACGCAGTAAGCACGAAATTGTAATACCCAAATTCAGATTAACGAAAATTAGTACTTTTACTTCAAAAGTACTTAAACTACTACTTTTGAAGGTGAAGTATATGTAGAAGGTGTGTTACAACTCCAGTCGAACATTACGTTTTTGGTCTATTCAGGTTTATATAGTATGGAAAAGGGTGGCACTCTGCAGATAGCAATGAATATCCCAGTCGACAGAGTGGTGAAGTTCAAAAGGGGGACTTATTGCACGAGGTCATCTCGTAAGGGAAGAGAACTCTGCCTCAAGTGTAGGACGGGTGTCTATGGTTGTAGATCAACCACTTCCGTTAATCACTGCCGAAAAGGTTTTGGAAGATTGGAAGTGAAGTCTCCTCCGTTGAACAAGATAATTTATTGTCGTTTTTAAATAAATATAGGCAATGTTTTGCTTTCGATATGACAGAACTGGGTTCCACATCCGTAGGAGAAACGTCTACTACACTAAACGTGTACAGACCCTACAGGCTAGCCATTAAGGAAAAGGAGGTAGTAAGGGAGATGATTGACGAGCTTCTAGAGAACGATATCGTTCACCCTTCTACCTCTGCCTATGCGAGCCCCATAGTGTTAGTACGTAAAAAGACTGGAGAGTATCGTTTGGGTATTGATTATCGAACACTCAATAAACGTACTATCAAGGAACATTACCAAATGCCGTTAATTGATCAGCTGGACGTTCTTGCTGGTCACCAATTTTACAGTACACTTGATTTAGCATCAGGGTATTCTCAAGTGTCAATACGTGAAGTAGACCGACACAAAACAGCTTTTGTTACTCCGTCTGGCGAACGCCTCAGCAACTTTTCAGCGGATTACGAATCAGGTTCTGGGTTTTCCCGACACAAAGTGGCACTGGCATACTTGGATGATGTCAAAATTCCAGCTGAAAATGTTTCTGAAGGCATGTCTAGGTAAGAATCTATAAGTTACTTTCGGACGCAGGGCTGACTCTCAAACTCTTAAAATGTCTTTTCTTTGGACATACCGTCGACTATCCAGGATTCGAGGTGTCGAATGATGGTACTAGGCCGGGATCTAGAAAAATAGAGGCAGTTGACAAATTTACAGTGCCTAAAAATCGGCACAGTGTGCGCCAGTTCTTATGGTTAGCTAGCTTTTGCCGGCGATTTGTGCCTGGATTCTATGATAATATATTGAAGCAATGGAAAAGTTCAAAACTGAGAAAAAAGAAATCGAAGCCGAAATCAAAGGCATCGAACAGAAGAAGGCCCGTGCTGAAAACAAAATAGTTTACAATATTGAAGAATTTCAAGAAACTTTTGAATCTAAAAGGAACGAATTGAAGAAAAATATGACGAAACCACTGAAGCCCTGTCTTAAAAAGGACGCGACTTGGGTCTGGGGTCCCGAACAAGAGTCTTCATTTAATTCCTTGTAACAGAAGTTAGTCGAATAACCGACCTTAGCTCTGTACGACCCTCAGGCTGAAACTGAGCTTCACACTGACGCATGTAAGATAGGACTTGGAGAAATGTTATTACAACGAGGCAAGAACCAGGGACTAAGAGCTGTCGCATATTTCAGCAGGGGTTTGCCTGCTGAAATATGCGACAGCTCTTGCGTCTTGCCCCTGAAGAACAAAACTACTGTTCGTACAATTTAGAAACTCCTGCAGTTGTGTCTGCCCTCCAGAAGTTTCGAGTATATCTCGTTGGTCTTAGTTTCAAAATATTAACGGATTGTATATCCAGCGACGTTCCAAAAGAGAGACATGATTTCGCGTGTTACTCGATTTGGGAGCAAATGCAGGAGTTTGATTTTAGCATCGAATATAGGGCTGGCACGGCAATGGCACACGTTGAGGCGCTTAGTCGCAACCCTATTCCAGATCCGTTATCGGTAGGAGTATACAATATTTCCAATGTTTCGGAAACTGCATGGCTAGTTACAGTTCAGAGCGCTGACTCTGAAGTTCAAAGGATTATCGGTATTCTCAAGGATCCTGATACAAAACATATTGTTGATGTTAAAAACAACTATAAGTTAAAAGGGGAAAAACTGTTAAGAATTACTCCTCAAGGGGATAGATGGGTAGTACCTAAAGGAGTACGTTGGCAAATCGTTAAACAAAACCATGACGACATAGGCCACTTTTCTGTGGATAAGACGCTTGAGAAGGCGCCGGTGCGCATGAAGAACGACCCTAGATACGAGGTGGACAGGGCAAAGTATCATTACTTGCACACAAAATGAGCGCAACTGAAGCTGATATCATGACAAGTACACTGAAACTCGAATTTCACCGCCTGCCGCTCGCTGCCTTTACTTCTGATTTGTGTATGCATAACTAGCACGGAGCAATACTCTGAAAGCATCTCAACAGGTTATACGAACTATTATTATAAGATTGCCGATGGGGCAGAAAAGTTCTGGAGTGGCAACCGCAAACCGGAAGTCTTTGCATTGGAAGGCGTACCACCAGGCAGACCGATGACCTGGTGAAGGTCGCGGGGATCCGCTAGATGCAGGACGCGCGGGACAGGTCAAATTGGTGACGCTTGAAGGAGGCTTATGTCCGCAGTGAACGACTTTCGGCTGATCATCCATCATCCATCCATCATCTGTACTGTGTGATGAATTGTCCATCTCGATCCGTCTCCGCCTGCTATCATCTCCGCCAATAAGAACTATATAGCTTTTTCTGTCACCCAAACTCTGCCTGAACAAATGCTAAGCACTCCCTAACATCATGCATCATTTATAAGCAGTTCGTCCGGAAGGAGAAACCGTAGAGAATATGAGAGAAGTGAGCTATGGCTGTTCGATAAAAAGCCCTGGAAAGGACAGAACAAATAGCAGCGAAATAATGAAGAAAGTCAGCCAGAATCTGTCGCAAATTACTCTGAACAAGCTTGTCAATGAAGATACTTATCTGAAGCACAGGACGATTGCAGGCGCAGGGCTTGGGTTGTGTCGCACTTTTGAACTGTACCAAGAAAAACGATGACCAATTCTTGGCACCAGCAGGAGGCTTTAAACCAAAAAGGGAGTGAAAACTACCAAAATTGTCCTGATGGATCCTGTAACAGCATCAGGCACTAAATGACCTTCCTCAATCGCCGAGAGAATCACCCCTACACCAGCCATACCCATTAGGACCCGTCAAGGTGGAAACCATTCTACATCAAGGAATGGAGACGGTTGACTGGGTAGGATGATCCGCAGGAATAGTGGAAAAGAAGATGGAGGATCAACCTAGCCCCCAAAGACTGGTGTCACACGACGGGACCATGACGACCGGTATGACAGAGACTATAATAGTAAGTACGGGTAGGGAGTAGGCGGGAGCTTTAGACTCGCCCCCTTCTATGGAACTTAAACGAATTGTGGTATGCAGACTTATTGCCATGGTGATCTTCGGTTTAAATATAATTAAACCCATTTAATAAAAATGGCACTTATGTGAGAACATTATAAACATTTTTGAAATATTATCCCAGTGAGGGTAAAAGAAAAACAATCAGTTATTTGCAGGGACGGTTACCGTTACCAAAAAAATACCGGTAAAAGTACCCAAAACATTTCGTTCCGTTATGTTAAATATTTAACGATAAAAATAACGTTATATCGCAGGATTTACCGGTATTTAAATAGCGATACTAATAGCGGTATTTCGCTAAAACTTAGCAACGTCTGGTGCGACGTTGCCAAACCGAAACGTGTGCCGCGCGCCGCGCCGTGGTTTCTAAGCAGAGCGGCAACATACATATGAATACTAGATGGCTCGCGGTCACGCGTTTTATTTTAATAATCATAATAAACATCGCGTACGTCGGAAATACTTTTTAACCGACTTCCCAAAAAGGAGGAGGTTTTCATTTCGAGTGTATTTTTTTTTGTATGTGTGTTGCCTCAGAACTTGTTACTGGATGAACCGATTCTGATGTTTTTTTTTGCTTTAAGCTGGTGCTTGTCATGTGGCCCCGTTTAATTTTCATCAAGATCTGATGAAGAACTTCGGAGATATACATCAGAACTCTTCAATAAATGACTGCAAATCACTCGAGATAGCGGCAATCAATTCTGGCTTCACTTTGGGCATTATTGGTACCTAGCCTATATAACTGGTACTCTATGTACCACTACTAAAAAGTGATAAATAAATAAACTTTTCACAAAAAAACAACCGACTTTCGGTGAAAAATAAAATCAATTTCGGAAGTAGGTGTTCTTGTTTTCGTTACTTCGTTTTTTGACACCGACTTCCGAAATTTATTTTATTTTTCACTTTGTAGTGTTTTTATTTGGAAGTCGGTTGTTTTTTTTGTAAAAATTTTTTTTTACTATCTTTATTTATTAACAAGTTGTTTGTGATAAATATTATTATGGGCAGAAAGAAGTGCAACAAAGTGTACCAATATTTCAAAGACGTATCGCTGGCTGCAGTGTGTCATTAAGCACTAGTCTTTTTGATATATTAAATCAAATGACTTATTAAAAAACTTACCACCATGATGGCATTTTGGGGGCTGAGTCACCCGCGTCCGTAGGTGAGTACCCCTTTTGTTACCCTACCGTGGTACCCGGGTGGTGCTAATCAGGTGACACTAACCGGTGGTAGGTTTCGGCCGAAGGCTTACGACCACCCACCGAGCAAAGACGTACCGCCAAGTGGCCTAGCTGTATTCCGGTATGATGCCCGGTGTAGCCCCAAGAAGGGTTGGGTTGAGATAGTTGTTCCACTGCAAGCAGACAAGCATGACTCGCGTTATTATGGGCCTATCGGGAGACTACTCGCGGCGGGTAGCGGGTTCCGAGGCACGGTGCGACGCTGGCCGCAGGTAGTTTGGGGCCCAAGTAATGTGCCAGCCACACACGAAACTGGTCTGGATAAGATTATCTATGCCTGTGTCTACCGATCACATAGCTGATCTGGAGACAACCAGCTACGCAGATCTGGCCCAGCAACGGTGCCCTTCCGCCCAATTAGTTTTACTGTGGGACTTTAATGCCCACCATCAGGAGTGGCGAAAGATTTCGCATCTCTCGTCAATCATGGGAAGTACCAGTGCACTAACCATGCTTGACGAGAGATGCGAAATCTTTCGCTAGCGCTAAATCTCACCCAGCTGGAGCCCCCTGGCTACGAGGGTGCCGGATATTGATTTGCAAACGGCCAATTGCCTGGACCTTCTGCTGACAACAGATCCAGATCGATACTCAGTGTCGATATCATCACCTTTGGGTAGTTCCGACCACTGTCTGGTGAAGTCTGTATCAGTCTATTCCCCGTCCGATTCCAGCCCGAGGGGCACCCGGCGGGTTTGGCGGTACAGGTCAGCAGATTGGGATGGGATGCGATCTTTCTTCGCATGCTATCCTTGGCAGCCCACTTTCTTCTCTTCGGAAGATCCATCGTCATGCGCTGACGCCGTGACTGATATGTTGCACCAGGGGATGGAGTACTACATTCCATTCTCTGACGTAGCGCTGTCCGGAGTTGACTGACCATGGTTTGGTGCCGAGTGCAACCGTGGCAATGCGGTTAAACACAAGGCTTACCTGGTATGGATCGACGCTCGAGTGCAGAAGGCAAATGACGTAACTCAGAAGAAGAGAGCCTTCAACAGGACTGCCAAGTCCTGCAAAAAGAAGATGCGAAGGGCACGTTTTGACCATATTAGCAGAATCGGGAACAAACTAGCTTCATACCCTGCTGGTAGCAAAGCGTTTTGGTCCCTGGCTAAGTCGGTTGAATCAAACTTCTGTCGCCCCTCACTACCACCACTTCGTCGAGGACAAGGCAAACTTGTTTGCATCCCTTTTTGCGCCCCTCCGTCTACTGGTGGATGAGGGATGAGTATGTCGGACATTCGCATCCATCAGAGGGAGGTCTGTAGGGTGTTGCGTAACCTTGACGTGAACTAAGAAAGTGGCCCCGACGGCATTAAAAACTTCGCCTGAATTGTCTCTGATCCTGACAAGCCTATATCGCCTTTCGATAGTGACTGGAAATGTGCCGAAGGCTTGGAAGCAAGCTAACCTTCAGCCCGTGCCCAAGAAGGGTAGTCGGGCTGACCCGGCCAACTACAGACCCATCTCGGTAACGTCCATCCTCTGTAAGAGTATGGCACGCGTGCTAAACAATAAGCTGATGGCATACCAAAAAGACATCGACATCCTCAGCGACCGCCAATACGGCTGCCGCCGAAATCGGTCAACTGGGGATCTTCTAGCGTATGACATTCACGTCTGGAGTGAGGCCATCGAGTGGCATGGGGAAGCGCTCTTGACATCTCGAAGCTTTCGACAGGGTCTGGCATGAGAGCCTTATTGGTAACCTTCCTTCCTTAGGTCTGCCTAGTGGTCTGTGTGACTGGATTGCTGACTTCCTGAGGGATTGGTCCATCCGAATGGTTATTGATTGATGGCTGCTCGTCCGTTCAGTTACATATTAACGCCGGAGTCCCTCAGGGGTCGGTGCTCTCGGCTACACTGTTTTTGCTGCACATCTATGACCTGCTAAAACCCAGAACCTTTGGGTACGCAGACTACAGCACGGTTGCTGAGAGATAAGTGTCCGGCGCACGGGCTGCTGGGCCTGTGATCCGGTCTCTCTGGGAAGCCATGGTTGAGCGCTTGACAGACAGGTTTCTTTGGAGGCAGTTTCCGAATAGGGTGATGCCAATCTAGTCAGTTTTAATGTTGCTAAGACCCAGAGGCGTGTCTTTTTCCCGCAAAAAAGAGCTTATTCCATCCGGCTCCATCTTTCCGTCGTGTAACCGTGCCTATAACGGACCATCTCGACCTTCTTGGTGTTACGTTAACATCGACCCTTAATTTTGGTTAATTAATTTCGTCTTCTTTTCGTGGGATTTATGGCCACCTCTGGTGTCAGAGTTAATTAAGCCGCCTCTAGGAATCCCTACAGGCCTCCGCTATTTCAGACTTACGCTCCATTGGTGTAATTGCTGCAAGTCGTTCCAGTGCGAGGATAAACTGATAAATAAATAAATCTATACACAAAATATTATAAAGCTGAAGAGTTTGTTTGTTCAAACAAACAAACTCTTCAGCTTTATAATATTTTCAAACGCGCTTATCTTAGGAAATAACTGGTTGGAATTGAAAAAGTCTTCTTGTTTTGGATAGTCAATTTATTGAGGAAGGTTATAGGCTATATAACATCAGGCTACGACAAATAAGAGCGGAGCATAAATGAAAAATGTTGCAAAAACGGGCAAAAATATTCCTTTTTGAGAGCTTCGGTTGCGTGCGCTGCGTAAACGGTTTAAGTTACGCAACAATAATTAATTAAGGGTAGGTAGGGTAGGGTAGGCAGGGTAGGGTAGGTAGGGTACGTAGGGTAGGGTAGGTAAGATAAGTAGGGTAGGGTAGGGTAGGTAGGATAGGTAGGATAGGTAGGGTAGGGTAGGGTAGGTAAGGTAGGTAAGGTAGCTAGGGTAGGGTAGGTAGGGTAAATAGGTAGCCAGTTGACGGGAGTGAAGCCGCGTGGGACAGCTAGTTAACTATATAAGGGTATATTTGGTACATTAATTGAGGCAAAGTCGAAAGCATCAGTTGGCTGCAAAAAAAATGGGGATCCTTGCAAAGGTGAGAGGGTACTTCGCGCCTGAACAGCTGCTCAAATTGTATAAAGCGCAAGTTCGGACATGCATGGAGTACTACTCTCACCTCTGGGAAGGATCTGCCAAATATCAACTCAATACACTTGAGTCGATTGACTAACGGGCCAAGAAGCTTAACGGCAACGATGCACTGGTCGCCTCAAAGCTCCAGAGCCTTGAACATCGACGCCAGGTGGCCAGTCTTTAGGTTTTTTATCGGTTAAATTTCAGGGAGTGTGCGATGGAACTGCACAATCTGATAACTCCTAACCCTTTCCATCACCGGACACCAAGACGTACGGCAATGCGTCACCGATACATGGTGGACATCCCACCCATACGTACAAAGCGTTTTGCGAATACTTTCATTGTGCGCATAGCTTAGGAGGGAATTCCCTGCCGGAGTCTTTTTCTTTCTTTTTTCTGATATCTACAACCTTGGGGTCTTTAAGTCAAGAGTGAATAGGTTACTTCTAGGCAAGCTTGCTTCACCGTCGATCACATCATCACTTACCATCAGGCGAGATAGTGGTCAAACGTGAGCCTATCGATAAATAAATAAATAAAAAACCGTGATGGCAATCTTCAGGAACTGGTGATTCCAATTGTGTTTGAGCTTGTGATTCAAGAATCATTACAGCAAAAGAAAATTTAGTCAGTGCTATGTCCAGTATGTCGGTCGACCTGGACACGTCTTTGGATGCACTAAGAAAACCGCTCTTACTACGTAAATATAGCGCAGTCAAGGTCAAAGAGTTTACAGAGACGTGTGGTCAATTGTTCATGTCTATACCTATATGTTTACTGGCCGATGTTTTATTCAAAAAATTAATTAATTAAAATTAATATACGGTTCTCGTTCTCTTTTTAATAATATTATACATATAAACCTTCCTCTTGAATCACTATCTATTAAAAAACCATATCAAAATCCGTTGCATAGTTTTAAAGATCTAAGCATACATAGGGACAGACAGCGGGCAGCGACTTTGTTTTATACTATGTAAGGATACGTCGCGGGATGCAGCACAGTAACAATATTTTATACACGCTGAAACTAGTCGTACTCACACCAAAATATGCTGGTCTAACCACCTTCATTGTTAGAAAGAGATAAGCGTATAAATTACCGGTATAACAATTGCAATTTTTACCGGTACTAATACTGGTAATTACATAACGTTAACTGACTTATGGGTATCGTTATTCATAACGTTACTTTTTTATCGTTAACGTAACGGTAAATGGTAACGTTATAAAAAAAAATAACGGTAATTCGGTCCCTGGTTATTTATCGACTAGTATGAAGTGAATTCACCACATTCCCGATATAAGACGATTGTCCAAGAAATATTTCAAGCACTGATTTTTCCAAAATAAGTTTTACTATTTTGACTGATAAAATGAAACAAAGAAATTCAATGCAGTGTTTCGCCGTTAAATATATACTGACTGTTGCCCACGATTTTGTCTGTGCAGCATTGGTACTGTGAATAGCCTATTTCTTATATCCCGCCCATTGATATATTAAAAAAAAAGAAAGGAGAAATTATTAATTCACCATATAAACTTCCACCCCCCCTTCCACCCTCTTATGGATAATTTCTAGGATGAAAAACTATCCTATGTCCTTTCCCAAGGTCTCAAACTATCTCCATACTAAATTTCATCTAAATCGGTTCAGTGGTTTAGGCGTGAAAAGGTAGGAGACAGACATGTTTGTCTGTCTCTTATCTTTATATACAGACACGAGTTACTTTCACATTTATGGTATTAAGTATGGGTGGGTAAATAATTAGTTTTAAACTTGCTAAATGTTGTCACTTCTTTAACATTTTTTGGACGTTAACTATATTTATCTTCACAAATAGAATTTTCTGTATGAATGGATAACATGAAAAACTTTTTATAAAAAATACAACCGACTTCCAAATAAAAAGACCACTATACTCGGAATTTTAATTCGATTCCAGATTTGACAATTTCAGTGTTGCAACGTTATGACAAGTACTAAATAGTGACGTTGCAAAATTATTCGATATGGAAATGGAATATTTCCGGATCAATTCTTCTCGTTTATAATTTTACTCTCGTAAACTAAGTATATCAGGAAATTAAATATTTCTGAACCGATAATTTAGTTTTGACGATTAATTAACGATCTGAGACTTGGGGACGTTTTTGACGTTTTTTTCTTGGGGACAAGAAAACATCCACGTCTTTTTGTGATGTACTTGGCTGAGGATCCATTTTGATGGAAAACTAAAACATATAGATTCACTCAAAGTTCACAAAAAACTATAAACGTAACAACAAACACAACGTAACAACACTTTAACAAAAACCCAACAAAATATCGATTCGCAATGAAATAAGATATTCGTGCAGTCACACTGGGAGAATGAAGCCGAATGACACGATAAACAAAATGGCGATAGCTGCACGAGCGCGCACGGGTTGCCAATACTGAAAACTATCGAGGCTCTTGTAGTGTAAGTTTTGTTTTTAATATAAAAACAAAAATATTAACTTTTTATAAAATAGAGCAGCGATTACTAATTAATAAATAATTATTATGAATAAATATGTATTTATTTAAATAAAAATCAATAATTTAGTCTTTAATTGGCACACTGATTGTTTATCGATTTTTGTGTTCATCACTACACTATTATATGTGGTATCATTATTTCACAAAATGACAGTAGCTAATGTCAAATCTGGAATCGAATTAAAATTCTGACTATAAGTGAAAAATTGCATAAATTTCGGAAGTCGTTGTCATAAAACGAAGGAACGAAAACAGGAACACCGACTTATGTATTATCCTGTAGAATATTTAATATACATAATTGTCATTATTCTTCAATTGTTTCAGATTTCAAATCTACCACGTGGATTATATTCTTGACCAGTGCGTATATTACTTGCACTATGTTTCGTCCTGTGGAACGCTCACGGAGAGTATCATGTACAAGAGTTGCTTGTTTTGTGTGAAAGAGACAAATTTTCACGTTTATTATAAATTTCCCTGCGACTTTATCTACGTAGACTTCAGAATTTATTTGTAAAGTAATTTCATACTGATCGAAAATTATAACATTACTTTTTTCCCCGAAAACTTGAACTATATACGTCAGCCGCTGTATTGGTGGAGCACAAAGTTATGTCATGTAAAATTACATTGTAAAGCTTCAGATCTAATACTGAGGACGGCCCAAGATGGCGGATTATTTCTTTTTTGTGTACTACCATGATATGGGTATCAAATGCTGAGAAGAATACGAAAAAAACTGGTTCTAAAAATATTTTTAAACGAATAATTAAAATTATTCAAACTAAAACACAATTAAACAAAACTAAAACTACATCTAAACTTCATTCCGATCATCGCCATCACTGACATCGAATGATACTTGTCTAAAGCCTCTGAATCGAGCCTACAAATGCTTACACTCATAGACGAACGATGCATTACGTTTTCAATTGTCTATAACATCTATCAGTTCAAAAATGCAAGTTTTGGGTTCGGTTTCGAAAACGACGGCCAAAACCAGATTTTTTAACAACTACTTTTAGTAACTTTAGGTTTTCAATTGAAATTAAAAGTTACTAAAAGTACTACTGTCCGAACTAGTTGAAAGGAAAAAGCACCACCTCAAAAGCCGAAATGTTATCGGTAATGCGACAAAACATTTGCATTATTAAAATTAAAGCTGCACCACGCACGGCGTATGTTAACGTTGTGTATCTAGAAAGTTCCGACACAACTCAGCACCTAGCTGACCACATGCAGAGTATAGGTAAACCTGCAATCAAAGTTGAGAAGCTACCTGATAATAGGAAGGTCACCTATATCGAATATAATGTAACTATTCTCTGGTCCAGCCTACCCTCGGTTACCAAAAAGGAGTTTATTGTTGGTCACTACGACGGAAAGAATACTCGCTAGGACATTAAGAGAAGTAACAACATAGATTGAAGTCTTTTAAAACACTTAGAAACTCTTCACAAAGAAACTAAACCAATAAACATTACACACACATACATTTATAATACATCTATACTGATTCAAAAAATACCAAATAAAAATATACACACAAACATTACCTTCACGAAAAATAAATAACTTTAATTTCGAAAATCAGTGTGACAGTTTTTATTTCTTTGTTTTTTGACACCGACTGCCGAAATTATAGTTATTTTTCACATTGTAGTGTTTTTATTTGGAAGTAATTCGTATATTTTAGGTTTAAAATATATTTTTATTTTTCCCTTTTTGTTGTGGTACAAAATGGACAAGATCAATAATAAGGTACCTAATATGCCCACAGTCATGCCAGAATAGATCACTCGAGTAACATGTAACTTGAACATAACCATTGGAATGAGAGTGTACCAGGGTGAACTGTGCACGTCTACGTACCTCTTTAGAGCGTACTGCTTTTTGATTTGCTGTCGTTTGTTAAAGAGTTCTGTTGTATATCTCCAAAGTTCTTCATCAGATCCTTAACAAATTTAAATAAGACCAATGTGGCAACATACACTTCAAAAAAAAAACTGTTTTAAAATTCAGTGGTAGTCAAAATTGACAGAGAAATCGGCCGAACATAGAAATTCCTCCTTCATGAAAGGTCGGTTAAAAAAACACAAATTGACATTGAGACGTGAACAAGACTCTCTGCCTATTCTAACTATTCCCAACCCGCACAAACTATGGAAGAAAAACTATTTTGTAGGAAGGATCCCAACAATTTAATAAATTACCAAGAGACAAATCAATTACCACTTTAAAACTACTCAAACAATTCAGAACAAAAAGCGCATATTCCATACAATAGTATCAGTCCACATCCAGCTACGCTTGGCCGTGTTCTAACGGTAACTTGTTTACTTCGATGTTTGAACGTATCGAACTAAATATAATATTGTCAAATTTTTTGATCTACCCTCAAAATTAAATTTCATTATTTCTGTAATACTCCAAACAATAACTGATCTATTTTTTTATATTTTTATATGAGTAAAATATTCTATTCTTATGGAAATAAAGGTTTCTCATACCTCAACAATTACGTCCGTTATCAGTAGATCTGTGCGAAGATCGCCACATTTTCTTTACGATCTTTGTGCTACAAACGATATTATCCTACTCCGCGAAATTTGAGGCACCAGACAAGTAAAATACTATCAACGAAAGCATCACCATGATAGCGATTGAAAATAGTCAAAAATGTTTGGGAATGTCACGTGATCAATCCCTTACATTTTGGCATTTCGAGCATGGCGATGGTAGCTGGCTGATAGAACGACACATTGTCTAGCGCCTCTGATACTACTGATCGACACTTTCTTAACACCATCCTCAGATTTGCAATTACTGGCACATCAGCTGTTGACATTACAAATTAATTATTAGTGGGTAGACCACACGGCGCCGTCGCAATGACATACAAATACAACTTAAAATGCAAAGCAATATAAATAAGCCATAAATAGACATGAACGATGTGAACATTAATCCAATTATAGTATAGAACATGTCTTCTGCTAGAACAGACAACTTGCCGGAATATTGACAGATTTTTGGCAAAATACATTCGTTAGTGGATGACAGCGTGATTACCGACGAGTGTTTGGCTATCGGCGACTTCAACGCAGATACCATACATATATTTAGCACTGAATTAGAACAATTTTGCTCACAATATTAGTAAAAGTAAATGGAGAAACTGAGATTGCCGAACTCAATATACACATATGTAGGAGACGTACATAACACAACAAGCTAGCTCGCTCACTGTCTGCCCACTGAGAACGCGTACAGCGCGGTAGAGGACGTTGTTGTAGACGTAACAACAGATTAGATAGATCACAGATCGCTGACGGTCAAAGTTAAATGAAGACTTGACGATCTGCACTAATTTAAAATTACCAGCAAGACTACTGTGGACTTGTAAAGCACACTCGTCTAATAAAGAGGACTATAATTTGTTAGTGACTGATGAAATTAATCATTTGATACTGTACTTAAATTTATTTTTTCATAAATGCAAGTACTTAGTAAACTTATACTTTTTCTAAATAATTTGCAAAAATGTTAATAATATTATTGTATTATAAAGTTTAAGATGTAATCGGTTTGTTAATATTTAATTTGTTATAAAAATTTGAAAGGCGATTTTTATAGTCTCATAAAGTTTTCTCTGTTCTATTGTTTTAACGTGTCTTAGGGTAAGTGCGTTTTGTTTATTATTTTATGATAAATAAAGATCTATGAAAATGAATCATCTGATTTCTGGCAACATTGAGATTATCGACATTATAGATTGATCATTTGTACAACACGTTGTCAACAAACTGCTACTACTGCTTAGACTACTGCTTTACATCACCGACGAGCATCATCGCCGCCATCGCCGCCACGCCGCATCGCGACGATCACTAGCTCTGTGGCACTTAACGGGTTGCCCCACCAGCGGGCCAATAGGCGAGGAATTAAAACAGTTTCGTACTGAGTTTAAACACGCTCTTAGTAGGGATAAGTCCTGGAAAAATAAATAATAATTCTATTTAGTTCGTCAGTTACATTATCTAAAAAATATTGAGCACGTATTTTTTGCATTAGCAAATTAATAAAAAATTACAAAGGCAAAGATAACAATTCATTAAAGTTCAAGAGCGAGGGCTTGTTACGTCACTTATGTGTAGATGTGAACTAAAACGTGTTGCCACGAGAAATCTACGCACTGTATCGTCGTACATTTTTAGATTTTCAATATTTATATTATTCTACCTTATTATAGTCAGCAAAATCACTATCAGATAGTTATGGATAAGATTGCGTTAGATATGAAATACAAAAACAGACAAAACTAATAATAAAAAAATTACTTAATTATTACAAAATTTGGCAAAGAATATATATTTATATAAAAAATATATATATTTCCGAAGGCGGGCCACGTGACTTTTATGACCGCAAAAGTCATTTTGTTACGCCTTCGTGAGATGGTTGTTCATAACATAATTGTCAAGCCGTTCGAAGTAATATTATCACACTACGACGGACTG
The DNA here is from genome assembly GCA_964057195.1 of Orthosia cruda. Classification (NCBI taxonomy): domain Eukaryota; kingdom Metazoa; phylum Arthropoda; class Insecta; order Lepidoptera; family Noctuidae; genus Orthosia; species Orthosia cruda. The sequence goes on along the minus strand of OZ059851.1, from coordinate 6,400,417 downwards.
AAGACAAGAAAGAAAAAGCGTTTATTTCTCACAAACGACATATACATATAAAATTTAAAAAGTAAAAACCCGACCGTTTAAAAGCGAACCAAAACGATGTAAACAAGAAGAAAATCATGCTGTGCAGTCGGAGGATACATATTCTAATCTTCTAAACAATCTAAAATAAATAAATGTTTCACTTTCATCGCACACACACACATCACACACACAAACACTCACCCACACCGATCACACATCCCACAGCCATACAACACCTATCCCACATTTCTTTATTTCACTTTTTAAGCAGTCGAGTATAAGCTTTTTAATAAACTTTTTTAACCGAGTTCCCAAGAAAGAGGAGGTTCTCATTCCAGATGTTTATTTGTATTATTTGTTATGTATGTTCGGGCATAACTCCTTTATATATAAATGGATTTACAAAATTCTTTTGTTGTTCGAAAAAAGTTTATTCCGACATAGTCTCATTAAAATTTGGTAACGATCTGATGAAGATCTTTGGAGATATACAACAGAACTCTACAATAAATGACGGAAAAATCTCGGGATTCCTGCGATCGCATGTCTGTTTATTGTTTACATCATTTCATTACATACCACCACGCCAGTAGGTACGCTCTAAATACGTACGCAGATGTGTATAGTTCACCCTGGTACACTCTCATTCCACCGGTTATGTTAAAGTTGCATTTTATTCGGGTATGACGATTAAGTTTAAGCTAGTCTACCCTTACTAAATTGCGAAAAACAACGTTTTATTGTCAATATTTTAATTTATATTTTATTATTTTATAATCACGTCATAATTTAAAATAATCTATTTACATGAGGAGAATGTTGGCATCAGAGAGATTGCTAGGAGACTTAATAATAATATAGCAGTAAGTGTATTTTTCTGATTTTAAACTTCGTTTTTAGGTTTCCGTTTCCGTTTTAGCCAAAAGGTAAAAACGGGACCCTATTACTAAGACTCCACTGTCCGTCTGCCACCAGGCTATATCTCATGAACCGTGATAGCTAGACAGTTGACATTTTTATAGATGTTGTATTTCTAATTGTTTTTTCTATTGTGTGTAATTAAGACTCCACAGAAAGATTCCTCAAAAAAACTTTAATACCTATCTAGGGGGAAGTTTTAAATTTTTTTTTATGAAAATTTCGATTATTTACTTTATCCCCAAGGAATTAGAATTTTCATAAAAAAATTATTGACCCAGGAAATAAGATTCTTCAAAAACACTTTAATACCCCTTAAATCATCTTTTGGCGGTAGTTTCAAAAAACTAATAATGACAACCTTTCTTGTTTACTTTTGTTGGTATTTATGTCAAGTTTCAAGTTTATTAACCCAAGAAATAAGTTTCTTCAAACAAACTAACTTTCCCTAAACCGGCTTTTTGGGGTAGTTTTAAAAAAACTAATAATGAAAAACTTTATTGTTTACTTTTGTTGGTTTTTATGTCAACTTTCTAATTAACCCAAAAAATATGATCTTTCAAAAAAATAATTAAGTGCCCCTAAATAATCTTTTGGGGGTAGTTTCGAAAAACTAATATTGAAAATCTGTATTGTTTATTTAGGTTGGTATTTACGTCAAGTTTCAAGTTTATTAACCCAAGAAATAAGATTCTTCAAACAAACTTTAACTCCCCTAAATGGTCTTTTGGGAGTAGTTTCAAAAAACTAATAATAACAGCAATAATTAATTTAGGTTAGTATTTGTCCCAAGTTTCATGTTTATTAACCCAAGAAATAAAATTCTTCAATACAATTTCAGCACCCCCAAAATTGTCTTTTGGGGGTAGTTACGAATAATAAATAATGACTACCTTTAGCATTCGCTTGGTGTTAAGTTTCAAGAAAATGAATAAGATTTTTCATACAAACTTTCAACCCCCTTCCACCAATTCGCACCAAGCGCTTCCAAACTTCCTTCATAATGCGCACAGCGAATGAATGGAACTCACTACCTGCGTCTGTGTTTCCGAATGCATTCAACCCGAATCTCTTCAAAGTTAGAGTAAACAGGCTTCTTCTGGGTAAGCTCACTCCATCGTCGACTCTGTCTCTGTCACCTATGACTTAGACTAGAGTCAAGAGCAAACCCAACACAAATAAAAAAAAAAAAAAAACTTCGATATTTTTACAGGAAAATCATCATTCAGCTCTATATTAGAAAAAAGATTTAATGATAACTAGCTGTGTCTGCGGCTTCGCTCCCATCAACTGACTATGCCTACTCTACCCTACTTATCTACCTACCTAACCTACTTACCTAGAACCTACATACTCTACCTACATAACCTACCGATTTTTATTCTAGGTTCTTTCTTCCGCGGCGAATCTTAACTCCGCCATTCAGAAAATGACGCCAAATGCACAACGCAATCTATCAAATATGGAGTTCAACTATCCGAGTAACTGAATTGCGTGTGTTTTTATAATAATTCTACTTCTTGAACACTTTAAATTCACCAAACTTTACTTTAACTTAACTTATTTTTTTTGTTTCAATTTCAAATGTACAACATATATCTAATCTCGATCAAACTAAATAGAAATATGAATCTAACTTTGTTAATTTGTTATTTCATCGGTTTTTTTTTGTTATAAAGGATTTTTTTGCACTCATGATTGTAACGGCCAAGGACAAGCGGAGGACTTAGCTGTAGATGTAATTTAAGATAGAGTGGGATTGGTATCTACAATTCACGGCATTTTATAACTATTTAAACTTTATTAAAGAACATCATGTTTTTACGTTAATATTTTTGTACCTATATAATATATACAACTAGAATTAATTGACAAAATCTATATTAACGCGAGCGAAGCCGCGGGGAAAAGGAAGAATTTATTACTAATTAAGGTTTTTTTTAAATTGGATTCAGAAAATATACAGAACTAGATACTGCCAGCGGCTTCGCTCGCTTTAAAAGTCTTTTATTATCCCAAGGTAACATTATATCGGGACAAAAAGTATGTTACGTCCTAATCTCCTTGCCAAATTTCATTACGATCCACCCAGCCATTTAGTCGTGAAAACGTAAATAAACAGTTACTTTCGCAGTTATAATAATTATGTACCTACACTACCCAAAGCCTCACTACTCTTATCTTAACAACTGCGACAATTAAGTACACGAAGTGTATCAAGAATCCACTATCATACGACAGTTTATTCACAAGAAATTTTCAAAGGTCAGTGTCATAACTTATTTAACGGGTAACTTTGAACTGCGATAATTTCGGTTTGAATTAAAAGTTCATAAAAAAAATTATACGCCTTTCTAAAGCAATATATTTTTAATTGTATTTTTTATTTACTTATCTAGGACATATTACAAAAAAATATTGCCAAAAACTATTGTAATATTTTCTTCATGTCACAAAAATTCAAACGTGTGAAACCGGCATTACACTTTTTTCTTGAATTAGTGGGTAGGTTTTTATATTTTTTTTTTGACGGTATTTAAAAAAAAAAATCTTTTTCTCAGCGCTGTGTTCTCACTCTTCCATTTGCATCCAATCAGCAGAACGAACATTACTTGTATTTCGTTAAAATAGTTTAATTCTGCTGGAATATCGATGACAAGTGTAAAAACTAAGAAATATTGAACTCGTTATGGGTAAGTCACTTATAAAATATTAATTAAAATTACCATTTTTGTTGGTAATATGCAACGTGTTCTACAGTGATGTCATTTTTATTATAGTGATATGGAATAAACTTGATTTATTATAGTCAACCTCATATTCATGAAATCGATCTTTCTAATTATGTCGTCGAGGTCGGTCCGATCAGTCTTAACATACTGTGATAACGCCGTACCTCGGCATGCATGTTAAGTCGTTGGTCCTGGCTATCGTATGTAGGAACATGTTTGACAGTCATTACGGATAGTCAGAACAGAAGCCAGGAAACCTCACACCAGTTCTTGCCAAAGGGGTATCGTATTAGTCAGATAGGTACTGAATTATAAATCCAAATAAACTGTACATCTGAGCTACGACATTCTGTTTTCTAAATCCAATTGTTTCTGTGGGTTTTGGTTTTTCTGTAATATCACCATGATTCATATGTTAATTTTTGTTATACTAATGCCGGCAATATTTTGCATACCTACATACATAGAATTACGACCTTATCCACTTTAAGAAGTTCAAAAATGTATAGTAGTTTATAATATTGTCACGTATTTAAGATTGTTTAGAGGCCTATTACATTTCGACCGTGATATTTGCAATAACTTACCAAGTTTGGTGTTCTTATTCAGAGAAACAGAAACACCTCGAAAACTTTTGACTTACTGAAGCGTGCTGGGCCTAAAGTAAACGTACCGGTTATTCAGTGCAGTCTGTATTTATTCCTCTGCCTTCACTTCAGTGACTGAATTTATTCTTCTACCTTCTCAGTATGACTTATGACTGTAATTTGGCCCAACACCTTGCAAAACTTAACTCAGATTAATTTGGTTAAATTAATCTATGTCATAAATAACACGGGGTTAGCTACTAACTTGAAGTTAGTACGATAACCGGTCAGTGGTTCGTCTTAGGGGCGGAGTTTTAGGAGTTGGAGTATACGCTTAGGGGCACTATGAGCAGCAAAGAAAACTAAAATAAAAAAATTTGGTTACAAAAAAAATTATGGACTGTCAATTTTCATGAATTTTTTTTTCTGGATTTTCTTAAATTTATTGCAGTACCGGGTTGACCTTGATCATAACAATCATTTAGTTTCTGAGAAGCATAGCCCTACTACGCACCGTTTCCTAATTATTGGCCTCAGAATTTTATTTTATTTTGCATAAAACGCTTTCATCATCATCATATCAGCCGCAAGACGTCCTCTGCTTCCAACGCAACGTCTTCCGGTTTGCGGTCGCCAATCCAGAACCTTTCTGCCCCATCGGCCATCCGTTCTGCGAGCAATGTGCCCTGCCCACTGCCACTTAAGTTTGGCAATTCTTCGGGCTATGTCGGTAACCCTGGTTCTCTTGCGGATCTCTACATTTCTGATTCGATCACGTAAGGAAACTCCGAGCATAGCCCTCTCCATTGCCCTTTGGGTGGCTGTAAGCTTTCTGATGAGGCCCATTGTGAGCGACCACGTCTCAGAGCCATAGGTCATAACTGGCAACACACACTGATCATAGACTTTTGTCTTGAGACACTGTGGTAAGTTGGACGTGAAGACACCGCGCAACTTCCCGAACGCTGCCCAGCCGAGTCGGATTCGACGGTTGACCTCTTTGTCGAAGTTGGCCCTACCCAACTGGATCGTTTGTCCCAGGTAGACATAGTCATCCACAACTTCGAGTGTAGAGTCTCTGACCCTGATAGGAGTGGGTGTGACATGGGCATTCAACATCACCTTGGTTTTGTCCATGTTCATCCTAAGACCCACTCTTTCGGAAGCTCTACTGAGGTCATCGAGCATTATTTTTATTATTCCAACTTTAAAATAATAAATTCGATTTTTCTTAGGCCCAATCATAGTTGTTAAGGTTGGTTGGTTGGTGTCAGTGTATGGTCTTTAGGGAGGGACAACAAAAGCTATTAAAATGCCAGCTATAAAGCGAATGAAAGAGTAGATATTTTTCTCTTAGAAAGGGTAGATATTTTTAAGTACTTGGGCCACTTAGTTACTCCCGACTTGAAAGATGATGCAGACATTGAACGGGAGCGAGGGACGCTGTCGGTCAGAGCGATATGGTGATCCGTAGGTTTGCACGATGCTCAACCGATGTTTACTCTCTTTAGAGCCTACTGCGCTATATTATATACAAGCAGCTTATGGACTAACTACACGCAAAGGTCGTACAGCGCCCTTCGAGTCCAGTTTAACAATGCATTCAGGATATGGTTGGGTCTCCCCCGTTACTGCAGCGCCTCGACAATGTTTGCGGAGGTGTGTGTAGATTGTTTTTATACAACAATGCGCAAGGGAGGCACCTCGCTGGTGCGGCGAGTGCGCGGGAGCTCCAACAGCACTCGCTTCTTCACCTCGCTGTTGGCCGCGCTCGCGGAAAGGGTCTATTGCGCCTACATAATCACTGCTGTAGGTTACACATTGAGCACATGTAATTAGGCAATATTGATCAAGGATATTACTTATTGATTGCTTGTATGAATAATTTGTTGTTTTAGTTATTTCTTAATTTCGATTTACATTATAATGCATTTGTATTTGATTATTTTTGTGACTATGTGTGTAGTGATTTAAGTAGTCTGTGTTACTTGAAAATAAATGATTATTATAGTCAAAGGTACATGCGAGACGGAGTGGCATATAGTGGAACCTCTTGAGAGGGGTTGGTAGAACCAACTGAAGCCGGTGAGTGAAATTTTAATGTTATTTACATATTATATTGTATATTCTTCTGGATGGAGTGTTAAAAATAACTAATTCCAATAAATCTTTTGTAAATATAATAATATTATTTACTTAATTGTGATCGAAAACATTTATTTTCATTTTGGCAAAGTAGTGTTAGGATATTCCATCAAAAATTTTTAAGCAGCGGCCCAGAGTCTACGTTTATGACTTAAATATAACTGTATGAAACAGTACATCACATGTCTTCGAATTTTTAGTTCTGAGAAATGCCGGTTTTCTCACGATGTTTTCCTTCACCGTTTTATGAGCAGTGGTGATGAAATAATTTACACAAAGTAAAGCAGCTGCATAAGTCAGGGCCGTTACCACTGGGCCACCATTGCTCTACGTTGACTGTACTTTGTTTTGTGTGTTTCTGTATTCATTGTCTAATGAATATTGCCCATGCACATCTTGCATCAAGATAGATGAAACCTCTAGCTTCGTCATTTCATCATTAACATAATTTTAGCCAAAAGACGTCTCTGCTCGACATATACCCAAGCATCGTTAGCAGTAACTACCGGGCCAGTACTTCTCGCATCCAATGCTCACATACAGTATTATCTTTGTTTAAAGCTAGAGCAACAGGAAACTGCTACACTTTGAGATTAGCGTATCTTCAATGTGCCCCGATGAAGCAAGTTTGCAGTGAGTAACCTTATTCACTACTTATAGTTGTTATTTATCAATAGTTATAAAAGTTTCTTCCCGCCACGCCACCATATTCCTGGCACAGCATAGTTACTGTACTTCCTCTAAATTAGTATACTTTAGTTTCTGTATTCATCACATGTTTCTGTATTTCAATCACTGTAATTTGCGCACGTTTGATAAATTGTTACAATGATTTTGTTCCAGTAACAGGCCTTGGTGATTTATGACTAAAATTGGCCTATTTTCAGCCAAGCCTTCGCCACATTTCGGGCCGGCGCCCTGCTAAGCACAGCCACAGCTCGCAAGCTAGCTGCCGTAGGAGTGGCTTGCACTCGAAAGCATCGAAATAAGATGACTGGAGCCCTAATTAAAGTCATGCTCGAGACTGTTGAAAGTGAGATTATGATTTTAAGTGTTTGATATAGTGTTCCGTTTGTTAGTGTCCGAAGTATCCTTACACCTTCTCCTGTAAAGACCTAGAAAGCCATGGATGCCGCAATTGGAGTAGCTACCTGCTGGGCTCAACGATCATCATCATAACGTTTGTTCTTCGGATGCAGATGAATCAAATGGAGCGACTGGCTATCTATTACTGAATACACTTTGCAATAAAATTATTCTTCTCTTGCAACTCAACTCGACAAAATAATAATTGTTTGGATTACATTGCTAACATTTTGTTCATTGTTACTTTCAGAACTTGACGTCTTGGAGTGGACTGCACACCTGGAGTGGTTAATTAACGTGGCTTACCTATTAGGAGACTATTTTGCAGGTAATTTATTTAAAATACTTGTCTTTATTTATTAGGGTAACAAAACTACAAAAACTTTAAAAATGTATACAAATTGTAACAGCATATCATTTTCGTGAAATGCACACTCAACAATAACAATTAGTAACCTCAGCTTATACATTGATTATATGAGTATACACAGCTCTATATAATTTATTGAAAGTATAATGTATTTAATCATTCAAACAATGTGGTCCATTATTTGTTTTTGGAAAAACCTTATAATGTTAGTAACACATGACAATACAAATAAACAATCATTTAAAAATAAACAGCGGAAGTTGAGAATTAAAAATACAATTGAAAATCAATCGAATTAAACAAAAAAATAGATTTTTTAGTAATTTAGATTATAAATGTCAATTAGGACAGTATTTTTTTCAAATAGGCAGATAAATTATTAAATATAACAGACAACATAACAAAAATAAACAATAACATTTAGTATTAACTGGAATTCAAATAATTCAAATTTAACATTTTTTCTATCCAAATTAAACATGTCAACTCTTAAAATTAGTCAAATTAAACATGTCAACATTTAAAATTAGCGGAGTTAAACATGCCAACATTTAAAACAAATTATAATACTTAAATAGAACAGAAAAAAAACCAAATCATATTATACATAAAATTACTAATAAACATGATGTTAATAAAATCAACATTGTGTTAGAGACTAAATTGTATAATGTGTTATAATATCTCTTCAAAGTTAGAGTGAACAGGCTTCTTCTGGGTAAGCTCACTCCATCGTCGACTTTGTTTCTGACCTAGACTAGAGTCAAGAGCTAAACCACCAAAAAAAAAAACAAAAAAGTTGAAGTTATACATTTATTTAAAAAAAGAACTTTTTTTCTTAGTTAAGAGTGATTGAAATGACGCACGTATGGCGCATGGCACCGCGTCAGCAAAATATGTATAGTTTTAGACTGTACAAGTGTCGTGATTTATATCGATGTAAGCTTTGCGGCACATAACATTGTACAATTTAATCTTTCTGAATAAGTAATTGACAGATTTATTGTATTATTTATTATTTCGTACGCAAAATACGCGCTTCGCCGTGGAGTTGCGGAAAACAGCCCGTTTTAACCTAACCTAACCAGATTTATTATATGCCTGTTCAATTTAAAATAATTCTTACAAATCTTATCTGTTTAATTTCAGAGGTGCTAAAGAGCCCGGCGAACAAGTGGACTAATCGCCACACATTAGCCGGGCCGCTTCTACAATATATGCGCGCATTGCTGCGCAGTCATGACTCCAGGGCACACAGATGTCTGGCCGGACAGGTACGTAACGCACAGTTCCTGTAATCAATTAAGAAAGTGTAGAATTAAGACAAATTACAGTCAGTCACCATGGCAGACAATCTTATAAACACTGAACAACAAACTAACCTAACCTAAAGTTTGTCAGATGGATTAATGATTGCAAAATGTTGTTATTAGCATACGTAGGCTCACCAAAGGGAAATTATTATCTGATTGTAAATTATAACGCAAATTGCAACTCTGTTTCAGAAATAATAAACAGTTCACTAGAATCACTAGTCAGGGTTTGGAGATCATAGTAAAACCATTATTAGTTAGTAGACAACAACTAAGTTAATAGACAACAACTTAGTAGACAACAACTTGGGCTAGAGTAAAACTGCCCGAGGCGCACCACTTAGGTTGCGTTCCACATATTATAGTAGGACATATCACATCTTGTAGTTTTCTAGATCGATGTATCAAAAATAAATATCGCTAATTTTACTCAATTCTCTTCCAGCTGCACCATAATTATGAAGAGCTCCTCGCCGTCCTAGGAGATGTGGTGTTGGGATTGTCGATATCGATCAGATATTGGCTACAATCAACATCAGAAAGGAGAAACGTGTGGTTGCTGCACTGAATGTATACGTACGCGCCATAGATACTACATCTGTGTCACGTACGTATCAGGCGGTGACGGATGGAGCAGCTCTACACGTGGGGGGAGCTCTTATTTAAGTTAATTATTTATTTAGTTTTAAATTTAATTTAATGATTATTTAATTTGATTTATTGTTGTGTAATTTTGTAGTCGTTTGTTTATTTTTTGTATTTGTTTTATTGTTTTTGATTATTTGCTGTGTTTCAAATAAATTATTATTTTCTATCGATCACTATCTTATCTGATAAACAAGAAGTCGCTGAGACTTCTTGAAAATTTCTTTAACAACATTCCGTTAGAGTTTACGAAGTCTCTTCCCTCCTCATCTAAATTAGCTAAAGCTCTTCTTAAAGAAAACTTTACTAAAGACATACCAACCTTTAAATTTAAACAAATTTGTCTTGATACAATTAAAAATGCGTTCAAAAGTCTCAATATAAAAAATATTGAAGACTTATGGGGGATATCCGTTAGGGTTCTTGGAGATATTATTGACCCAATTGCTCCTGTCCTAACAGGCATATTCAATCAATGTTTGGACAGCGGCACGTTTCCTGACTTAATGAAGCACAGTAAAGTAGTACTAATTTTCAAATCAGGCTGTAAGAGTGATCCCTCTAATTATAGACCTATATCCGTGCTAAAAAAGTAAAATCTATGAAAAAATCATGCTGGAACAGATGTTGTCTCACTTCAATTCAAATGGGATCCTGCATAGTCAACAATTTGGTTTCACGAAAGGTAGGTCGACAACGGACGCGGGAGTAAAACTTATCAGCCACATCATGGAATCTTGCGAGAAGTCCCAGGATGCCATTGGCATTTTCTGTGATCTCTCAAACGACTGCGTCGACCACAACACACTGATCTGTAAATTACTCCACTACGGAATTCGAGGACAAGCTGCTGATCTTGTGCTTGCCTTTTTATCAAACAGACAGCAAAAAGTAAATGTTAATAGGGCGACGTCCTCCGGGTCTCTAGTCATTTGCTGATGACACTTCGCAATTTTTTTAAATTGGTAAGAAAGATACGGATCTTACATGTCAACGAAAGTCTAATTATTCTCTCAAAATGGTTCGCAGCTAACAATCTTTTACTGAATGCGAAAAAAACAAAATTTCTTAAGTTCTCTTTACCAAATGTACCACAGCTTGATCTAAACTTAAATTATGACGCCAAAAATCTTGAAGTTATAACGGCAACTGTATTTTTAGGGATTAATATCGATTCAAAATTGCAGTGGGGCGCGCACATTAGAACTCTTTCGGGTAGTTTAAGTTCAGCTGCATATGCAGTAAGGAAAATAAGGCAGTTAACCGATGTAGCCTCAGCTAGGTTAGTATACTATGCTTATTTCCACAGTATTATGACTTATGGACATTCTGCTGTGGGGATCAGCAGCAGATGTTGACTCAATTTTCATCTTACAAAAGAGGGCAATCCGCGCGATCTATAAAATGGGTCCTCGCGAGTCCCTCAGAGAAAAAATTTAAGAGATCGATATACTGACTCTACCTTCACTTTATATTTTGGAATGTATTTTGTATGTCCGCCAAAATCGAGGGATTTTCAAAACTAGAAGCGACTTCCATAATTTAAATTCACGCAGTAAGCACGAAATTGTAATACACAAATTCAGATTAACTAAAACTAGCAAATCTTCTCCTATAAACAGTATACGCTTTTATAACAAGTTGCCAAAGTCAAAGAAAGAAAGTTCAAAAATCACATCAAACGTGTCCTTATTAAAAAAGCATATTATAAAATCAAGGACTACGTTGAAGATAAAAATTTTGGCTTTAGCTCCTTCTGCGCATGCGGCTTTCCTGGTAACTCATAAACGGCACAAATATGTGGATGTCTCTAACTATTCTCAGTCTCATTTTTTCTCTTTTTTCTTTTAATTGGACTTTTTACAATGGTTCGCAATAATCTTTAAAGCCCTTTGGTAAGAATAGTTACAGCACTGATAACAACATTTGTGCCACATGTTAAATTTAGTCTTGTTATATTTTTTTTCTTACCTTTTTTTAGATTCTTTTACCGATTATTTTGTGAATGTGTGAACATTGTAGGCCTTCTAGATGTTAGTTAACATTATATCTTTTTTTTTTAGTTTCTTACGACTTATTGTCGGGCCTACGTTGTCCCCTCATAGTACTAATGCTGTAACATGGAAGTATTGTAAAACCAAACCATTTTTTAATAATGCTGTATCCATAGAGTTTCGTGCCGGTCATCTCCATAGGAAACGACCAACCCGAACCGTGCACATTTTGTTGACGTTTTATAAGTGCCCATGTAGGCCTATGCGAAATAAAAAAGTTTGATTTTGATTTTATCTTTTTGTTTCACCTTTCACTCATCCAATAACTCGTTCAAAAATATACTTTTTATAGTGTAGAAATGCTTAGCTATTCAACCTATTACCTTTTCTTTTCCGTCTCCCCTTTGAATTTGTATATAGGTATTTTATTTTTTTAGGAATATTATTAGGAAACTTATATATACAAATATATAAGTTTCATAAAAATACTAAATATTAGAGAAAGTGATACCTATTAGATAAATAAATCTTAAATTTATCTTAGTTTTAGCTACTGTCCACATATTTCTGTCCTCAGAAATCTTTGATCAACAGTAAATGATAAAAATGCTTAATTTTACTATTAAAATGAGTTGTATAACATAAGTTGGGTATACAAACTTTAAAAAAACTTCTTAACAAAAATAAAACTAGCCTAGTGTGAGTCGGACTCGCGCACGAAGGGTTCCGTACCATTATCGCAAAAAAACGGTAAAAAATCACGTTTGTTGTATGGGAGCCCCAATTAAATATTTATTTTATTCTGTTTTTAGTATTTATTTTATTCTGTTGTTATAGCGGCAACAGAAATACATCAGCTGTGAAAATTTCAACTGTCTAGCTATCACGGTTTATGAGATACAGCCTGGTGACAGACAGACAGACGGACCGCAAAGTATTATTAATAGGCTCCCGTTTTTACCCTTTGGGTATTGAACCCTATAGATAAACCGACTTCCAAAACAAATACTACAAAGCGAAAAATAAGTTTATTTTCGGCAGTCAGTGTCTTTGGAACCTATTTTCTTTTCGTTATTGTCAACAACCAAAACATACTTATCATTGAGAAGTTACAGCTGCCATCTGTGGTCTTCTTCATCAGCTTGCAATGTTGATGAGAATACCAAATGTGATATACGTATGCCTATAAAATTTGAAGAGTTCCCTCTATTGCCATAGGAATCCCTCATCAGATCCTGATTTGATGAGAATGGGACTACCTTGAGAATATACCAGTACAAACAACAAAAGTGTTTTCAAAAACGGTCCATAATTGAATCGGTGAACATACATAAAAAAACATACAGTCGAACATTGAACCTCCTCCAAAAAGGAAATCTGGATAAAAATAAAACTATTTGCAAAAAAATTCTACCGACTTCCAAATACAAAACTACAAAGTGAAAAATAACTAAATTTTTTGAAGTCGGTGTCCATAACGCAAAAAAATGGTACCTACGAAAGACCGAGGTCCGAAGTTCTTCATCAGATCTTCAGACTTCTCAGACCAAATTAAAATGGGACCAATTTCGGAACATACTTTTTCAAACAAAAAAAGAATTTTCAAAATCGGTCCACAATTGACTGAGTAATCGGTGAACATACACAAAAAAAAAAAAAAACATACTTGAAGTCGAACATAGAACCTCCTCCTTTTTGGGAAGTCGGTTAATAATAGATAGATTAAAAAAATATATAAATAATAGATTAGTAAATCGCTATTGGAATACAAATTTATAAGTATATAACATCTTAAGTACACAAACCTATACATACCTACTTAGAATTTTTATGATGTCTGTATACTGAGGGTACTGTAGAAGGCGTAGACAGAGGTTAATAAATTAAATACTTTAACTTTTATAGTTTATATATTTTGTAAGAATTTTACAATATGCCTGCCTTCTGGGCGGCTACACTAGAATTGACAATCAAAAACATATTCACTTATTTTCTATTCGAAATTCATTTACCTTTCAAGTAATACCAATTGCCAGTATTTTTACAGGCAAGTAGGTTGCCTTCTAGTTAAGCAGAGTCCTCACATGAGCTACGCCCCTACGAATAGACGCGCAGAATCATATGAAGTGCTTCTATTCTATGTCTTGAAAGGTTACATGAATCCTACCTTACCCTAACCCGAGCATTTACCTAATAGGGAAATCACATTTACAATTGAGGTACGACCCTTAAAAGGGGAAGGCTTAATCATGACAAACGAGTTATCGGATGCTCCGATATGTGCTTTTAACTTCAGTTGACGTGCACATACGCACTAACAAATCAACGCCGTCATGCTTGAACCTCCTTGACCAAAACCCTAAAAAAGGAACAAGGCGTCCTCCCAACACAAGAATGATGCGTCAACTCACATCGACCCGGATGGGGTTTAATCTCAAAAATTCAAATAAGATACAATTTTTCGATCTCGTGCGTTTATCAGGCCAGAGAAGGAAAGGCTGGATCGCATCGAATTTCTAATCCTATTCATAGAGCTTGCACCAGGGTTTATTATTATAAATGCATTTATTTTTTAAACATTAGACATAAACTGGACCAATGATGTCAACTCGACATCCTTTGCAAAGGCTATGCCCCGTTAGCAAAGTCGGTTTCAGTTATGACTATTACTTTAAGAAACCCACTGGGTTATACTATTACCCTGGCTTGTGCCTATGCCTTAATCGCATATCCAATAAACATTTTTTCGATTAGTGGCCAACGTTGCCAGCCTCTTCTTCCCCCTGCGGCTCACAACTCATCAGCACATCATCAGCACATGCAACGGAAAGAACTAATTTAATTATATATATCGATACTATTTGAGAATATCGATAAGAAAACTATCGATACATTTTTTCCTACTTTCCCATCCCTATTAATTTCAATATGTCAAATTTGATAGTTGTCATTCATATTTTTTCTCTATTTGACAACAGGTTTTTTCCTATATGGAAACCTTACTAACCTTAACCTATTCTTACCTATTTAAACCTATCTCTTATCCTACTCTAACATTAAAAAGTTTTTCTATCTATCTATTTACATGTATCTATCCTAGGCCTAACTCTCCTTTTCGCCAATTTCTATCTATGTGGAATGGACCTTATATCTCTACATAACTAGTCCTAACTATGGTTCGGCCTAACTAATCTGTGGCAAATACGGCGCATAGAGTATAATTAAATTTAATTATGGTGTGAACACTGTGCTTTATTAAGTTGTCTATGGCACTATATGTCAAACCAATTCTTATAATGAAAACTATGCTTTACTTTTGGCAAGGTTTTGACACTGTCCTTTTTCGTATTATTTGTGGGACTACGTGTCAAATCAATTCTTATAATGAAAACTATGCTTTACTTTTGACAAGGTTTTGACACTGTCCTTTTTTGTATTATCTGTGGGACTACGTGTCAAACCATTTCATAACATGACATCTATGCTTTCAAAGCATTTATTCGCCTTAGGGGCCTAAAAGACTTTTCTATTATTTTTTGACTGTTTCTGACTTAGTCCTTATGGATTTGTATTTGGACTTCGTCAGTAATTTCAAAAGCTAATCCTATTTAGTAAATAAAGACAAGACAGAGTAGTATTTAATTTCATCAAAACATATACAGATAAATCATTCAAATAATCATTCGCATTTAGTTTCATTCGATGCCTAGCGCGCATCGCAAATTCCTTCTAAGTTGGACCATATTCATTTGCACGACATGAAAAGAAAACATTGGTTAATAAATCACAAAATATAAGACACAACATTAAATAAATCAGTTTGCATAATACAATATTTACAACATTTTATACCTAATCTTCTTTCTATAAAATTTCCATAATTTGCATTTTACGAGTTCGAATTGCTTTATGTATTCGCAATGCAAAAATCTTTGTACAATGTTCCATCTAAGGAAAATATGATGTGAATTTTTCCTTGCAACAATCATAGCAATCTTACTTGAACCAAACCTTGCTCCCCAAGAAGTTTTATTAAAAATTATTTTGTATTTAATTCGAATCATTTTTTTATTGATCGCCTTCTTTGAATTTATGTTGGCGCAATAATAAATCTTACTAAAGACTCTTTTGAATTTCCTATGGATCTCTTTCGGTTTATTTCGAGCATTTTTTTTCTTAATAGCTGTCAACTTCTTTCTTTTCAAAATGACTTTTATAAAATTTTGTTTTAAGTCAGATTGAGAAATTTCAATATTATTTTCAATTTTATGGTTAAAATCAATTGGATTAATGTGCATGTTAACATCGGATACATATTGGTGTCCTGATGGAACCACAACTAGTTGTTCCGACAAAATCTCATCACTGTTCTCTGCAAGACAAATGGAATTAGTGGAGCCAATTGGACTGGACCGATACATCACAATACCCGCGTCCGCGCTCTCGCTGTTGGATAGGGAGTCCAACTCGTCGTCAGCCGGGCTGTCCGCACGCTCGTCCTGGAACACAGACTCCACCTCCAACTGGACATCGACGGGGCCGTCATCTCCGCTGGTCTGGTCACCATCGTCCTCCAACATGCAGCTCTCTCCGTTGGTGTCATCGCCATCAATTGCGTCGCCTTCTCCGTCAACGTGGTCAACGCTTTTTTCACTGCACTGTATATTGTTTTGTGTTTGTTCGTCCTTAATCACGATACTAGAAAATAAATGTACATTAACATCCTCACACAATACATCAGGTTGTTTTTTATCTGCTTTTATTTTAGCAATTATTATGCGCTGTTCGCAATAACGGCATCTGCGGTGAAATATAGAGAATTCACTCCTCAAGCGATCGCATAACACTTCAAAGTCCATATCATATTTAAAAATCATACGATAAAAATAATATGCAGCCCCCTGCAGGAATCCTCCCAAGATGAGGCTGTAGTCGCTCTCTCTCCATTCATTTATTTCGGCCACCGACTTGAATTCGGTTAAAAATTCCTCTAGACAATACCCGTTCGTTCCCGTGTAATAATCATTCATCATGGCTAGCCTTTTATGCTCAATTACACTAAATAATAAAACCACTTAGCTTTATTCCGACTCTTCCTTATATTTCCATCCGCTTAAGAGAGGGAATAAGAGGTAACAACCCTCTCTGTTAAAACTTATTTCGCTTTATGTACGCCGATAGGGCTTCGTGCACTGTATATCGCCATGCACACGCGAACTTCTGTCTTTAAACACTTTCAACGTTTTTCACTCACTTATACGTATACTGTACGCCGTATACACGCGTATTTATTTTTTATATTTTTATCTTATGGGATTCTGTACCCGGAGCATCCACCAAATGTAGAAGGCGTAGACAGAGGTTAATAAATTAAATACTTTAACTTTTATAGTTTATATATTTTGTAAGAATTTTACAATATGCCTGCCTTCTAGGCGGCTACACTAGAATTGACAATCAAAAACATATTCACTTATTTTCTATTCGAAATTCATTTACCTTTCAAGTAATACCAATTGCCAGTATTTTTACAGGCAAGTAGGTTGCCTTCTAGTTAAGCAGAGTCCTCACAGTACCTAATTAAGAAGTATGTATGCGTTATAATTCTGAAGCTAAAGCACACATACTTTATAAGTAGTAGTGTACCTTCAGTACACAGACATCATAAAAATCATAATCATTTACTATTAAACGTTATATTTGTGGATATACGTATAGTCACGTTCTCGAAAACGGCTCTAACGATTTCGATAAAATTTGCAATATAGGGGTTTTCGGGGTTGACAATCGATCTAGCTAGGTTTTTTCCCTGGTTCCCCAAGTACTGCAGACTAAGCTGGGAACAAATTATCGGACGCGACTGACGGACGCATTTTCTATAGTATCTGTAAATAATAATTAGAAGTAATAAAATGAAACTAATTGTAGGAACTACAGGTAACAGAAATGCTAACAAGGCAAAACAGAATGTTCCCCGCGCATATAGTTTAGCGGCCAGTCAGTCGTCCTCCCCACGCCGTGGCATTAACTCGCGTCTGTATAACTTAGTATAAGGAGTGCACTGTATACCATATTTCCTGGTAATCAATAATAGACAGTCACCTTGAACGTCAGACTTTCATTTACCTAAACTCCTCTCCACCACGATCAAAGGTTCCAACATTGGTGACCCCGACGTGATTTAAGAGACGTGGTTGTGAGAAAATAAAAACGGACAGGGTGTAAAAGTGAACGAACGGTAAGCAGTAAAGTGATAAAGTGCGCACGCGCGGAAGACGACTCCCCGTCGACTCGGGACCTATCGGCGGGCATTTTAAGGGTTCCACAAGATGAGCCAGCCAGCACCATCACCGTCAGACCGACTGGATAGCATCAATGTCGCGGACAGGATGCCGACGTTTTGGACCGACATGCCACGGATGTGGTTCGCACAGTTCGAGTCCGCCATGGAACCACAGAAGCAAGGGGATGCAGCAAAATTTCATTTGGTGATATCAAAACTGACCAGAGACGCTTTACAACAGGTTAGCGATTTGATTTTTAAACCCCCGACCGATAACAAGTATGGTACGTTGAAGAACAGGCTGTTGGCGGCCTATGAGGAGAGTGCTGAAAGACAATTTCAAAAGTTGGTTAGTGAAATGGACTTAGGGTCTCAACGCCCTTCCCATCTGCTACGACGTATGTCCGAGCTGGCGCAAAATACAGAGATATCAGCAGAGACCTTACAGCGTTTGTGGATTTCACGATTGCCTGGATCCTTAAAGGCAGTTTTGTCGGTATGTCAGGACCAAAAAATAGACAAACTAGCGGAAATGGCAGACAAGGTCATGGAGAATCTGAAAAGCGGAGAAGTAGCCACCATTTCTTCGACATCGTCGTCAGCAACGCCCGACATAGCGACTCTAATGAGCGGATTGACTACTGAATTAAAGGAACTACGGAGAGAAGTGGATGAGATACGCGGGCGTAGTAGGGGACGCGTACAGCGTGGAAACTGGCGCAGATCACAGTCAAGGTCAAGAGGACCACGCCGCACTCCAGAGAGTCCAGACTGGCTATGTAGCTACCATTATGCGTACGGAAGAGCGGCAAAGAAATGTACGAAACCATGCAACTGGAAGGAGAACTCGACTTCGGGAAACTGAAGGCGGTGCAATCTTGTTCGGTGGGAGATTGCGTTACCCCAACAGGGAACCATCGTTTGTGCGTAAAAGACCGGCAGTCAAGAATCAATTTCCTTGTGGACACAGGTGCAAATGTCTCCGTTTTACCGGTGAGTAGTGTTAAAAATTGTGTGCGTTCTGAAAGCGGTTATAAGCTGTACGCTGCAAATAATACAGAAATTAAAACATACGGTGTAAAATCCCTAGAGCTAAATTTAGGCTTGCGCAGAGTTTTTAGATGGACATTTATTGTTAGTGACGTCAAGCAAGCAATCTTAGGTGCAGACTTTATTGAGTCGCACAAATTAATTGTAGATTTACATAATAAAAGGCTAATAGATAGTGTAACGAATTTAAGGTCAAATGGGTCAATCATACGGTATGATGAAGCGTCAGTCAAAAGTATACAAGATGATAATCCCTACCGTGAATTGCTGGAACAATACGCAGACATTACCAAACCAATGTCGTTTAAAGAACCACCAGCACACGCGGTAGTGCATCACATCATAACAAATGGTCCCCCCGTACACGCGCGTCCAAGGCCGCTACCGCCGGACCGTTATAATAAAGTAAAAGAAGAATTCCAATTAATGAACGAATTAGGCATATGTAGGCCTTCACAGGGAGAGTGGGCTAGTCCACTACACGTTGTCCCTAAAAAAAATGGGCAACTGCGCCCGTGCGGAGATTATAGAGCGTTAAATGCCATAACAAAGCCGGACCGTTATCCTATACCTAGAGTTAGTGACTTCACGTATATATTATCAGGTAAGACTTGGTTCTCGCGACTAGATTTAAATAGAGCCTATCATAATATAGCCGTTGCACCAGAAGATATAGAAAAAACTGCCATAGCAACACCTTTCGGACTCTGGGAGTTTCCGCGCATGACGTTCGGTTTGAGGAATGCAGCGCAAACCTTTCAGAGGTTCATGGATCAACATGTACTCAGAGGTATAGAACGCATAAAGAACGAAAATGGTAAGTCAGCACTTTTTTGTTACATAGATGATGTCATCGTGGCGTCGGACAACGAAGATATTCATAAGGAGCATCTTCATAAACTGTTTAAACGCTTCAGCGAGGTTGGTATAACTATAAATCTAAGCAAAAGCAATTTTGGACAATCTAGAGTAGAATTTCTGGGATTCGAGGTAACACAGGACGGAATTAAACCATTGCCAGATAAAGTTAAGGCGATTACAGACTACCCAAGGCCGGATACAGTAGAACAACTCCGTCGTTTCTTAGGTATGGTCAATTTTTATAGGTCTCATTTACCACACGCTGTAGAGTATCAAGCAGAACTTAATAAGTATTTACACAATGCAAAGAAAAAGGATAAGACAAAAATAGCATGGAATAACCAAAGTATAGAAGCTTTCGAACAATGTAAAATAGCCTTACAAAAAGCAACAACATTGTTTCACCCAAGCGTGGACGCGCCTTTATCAATCATGACGGACGCGTCAGACACATGCGTAGGTGCAGTACTACAACAAAAGATAAGCGGGCAATGGAGACCAGTAGGCTACTTCTCGAAGCAACTGTCAGAGGCACAAAAGAGGTATAGTACCTATGATAAAGAGTTATCTGCAATTTACATGGCCATGGTTCATTTCCGTAACTTGATAGAGGGGCGACAAGTTACCATTTACACAGATCATAAACCCCTAATGTACGCGTTTACTAAGGTAGGGAACGATAAGGAAATTCCAAGGAGAGCCAGACAATTATTGTATATTAGCGAGTTTACAAGCGACATACAGTATGTAAAAGGCCCAGAAAATACCGTTGCAGACGCCTTATCACGCGTCGAGTCTATTGTTTGTCCAACGGTGCTCGATTACAGCGAATTAGCTCATGCGCAGGTGCGCGATCGCGTTACAGTAGAACGAGACGTCAGCAATAGATTGGCATTTAGACACATAGTTATGCCGGAAAGTAATCAACAGATATATTGCGAAGTATCAACAGGTAACGCCAGACCTTACCTTACAGGGAAATTTAGGAAAGTGGCGTATGAAAACATTCATAACATTAGTCATCCTGGCGTTCGCACAACGCGGAAGATGATTGCACAGAGGTACTTTTGGCCAGGAATGAATAAAGATATTAACGAATGGACGAGAGCATGTATTCGGTGTCAAAAAGCGAAAGTAACGAGGCACACAATTTCGGATTTAGGTAGTTTTCCGCCATGTAGCAGGTTTGAACATCTTCACGCAGATATCGTAGGCCCTTTGCCCACGTCACAGCATGGACATCGTTATTGTATAACCATGATAGATCGTTTCACGCGTTGGCCTGAAGCAATACCAGTTTCAGACATTTCGGCTGATACGGTCTCTAGGGTTATTTACGAGCATTGGATATGCAGATTTGGTTGCCCACATAGAATAACGACAGACCAGGGTAGGCAATTTGAAAGCGACCTTTTTAACAGTCTTATGAGATTATTAGGCATACAACGAGTTAGGACAACCCCATACCACCCTCAGAGTAACGGGTTAGTAGAAAGGTGGCATCGCTCGTTGAAAAACGCATTAACCGCACGTTTGACAGGTAGTTTAGATTGGGTAGACGAACTGCAAACGGTTATGTTGGGACTTCGCGCGGCCTGCCGAAGTGACTCGGGTTTTAGTGCGGCAGAGATGGTATATGGTGAAACCGTCAGGTTGCCAGGGGATTTTTTCCACGTGCACGACCAACAGGTTAACGAACCGAGCACTTATGTAGGACAGCTTCGGCAAGCAATAAACAAGTTGCGGCCTCCGTCAAGAGCGAAAAGCGATTCACGAAATATATTTGTTAGTAAAGACTTAAAGACATGTACACACGTTTTTGTAAGAAACGAGATGATAAAAAAATCACTTTGTCCTACCTATGATGGCCCATATAAAGTTTTAAGTAGAAATGATAAGGTTTTTAGAGTTAAGTTACCTAATAGAGAAAGCGATTTATCAATAGACAGACTAAAACCAGCATACATGTTACAAGATAACGATCAAAATATTGAGGATGACTGTTTGCAAAAATGTATAGAAAACGACAATACGAACGTGTCAGAAGATAAATCGCTTCCGCTTATGGGACATACCACGCGCAGTGGTCGACGTGTAAAGCTACCGGTGCGATTTTTGTTGCCATAGGCTAATTGATGTAGAAATCATTGTGCCAATTTTTGTGTGTTGATAAGTCAATAAATAACTAACATCCAGTTGTGGAAAAAGCATATTTCAATAGTCTTCACAATGGGAAATTATAACACTAAAAATGATCAAGTCATAATTGCTCAACAAGGAGCAAATAATGCAAAACATGTCGGAGACATGGAGAGACAGCTAGAAACGTTCGGCATAGTCATAATGGTGATCGGTATCGCCCTACTGATATTGTGTATTTGTCTATGTGGCAAACAATGTTCCAATCAACAATCCATCAGTGAATAATTAATGACTTAGTGTAACAGTAACATAGAATATTAAAAGTAAGTAAGGTATTATTGTCAATACCCAATACCTTAGTGGTAAAAATCTGTCTATAAAAATTGTAGTGTGCTTAGAAAATAAAATAATATTAACGCTAACAATGTATCGAAAGTTAAAATAAAAAACCATGGTATGTATAAACAATATATTGTATTACATGTAAGACTACCGATAACAATTCTCGGTAACGTAATAAAATATAACTATAACAATGTATGTATGCACACGTGGGCAAGACGAACGCCAGCCAACTATGAGTAGATGATTACATTTCATTTCATTGTAATGGCAGCGATTATGTTATAAAAAATAATATATTTTTTTTATTTTGTAAAGGGGGGAGGTATGTAGGAACTACAGGTAACAGAAATGCTAACAAGGCAAAACAGAATGTTCCCCGCGCATATAGTTTAGCGGCCAGTCAGTCGTCCTCCCCACGCCGTGGCATTAACTCGCGTCTGTATAACTTAGTATAAGGAGTGCACTGTATACCATATTTCCTGGTAATCAATAATAGACAGTCACCTTGAACGTCAGACTTTCATTTACCTAAACTCCTCTCCACCACGATCAAAGGTTCCAACACTAATATTATAAAAAATAAGTAATAATTTGATACATAAAAAGAATACGCTTGGCCACCTACTGGGCCCGCAGAAAACGTTCTCTAAAAGAAAACCGCAAGACGAAAACAAGAAAAAATGAAATCGAGTGACGTGGCCGCAGCGAACTGTCAAGAGCGATCTTTGGAGGGTACCGGCGACTGATCCCGCAATTAACTGATCCCGCGGGACGAGTTGCCGGATACATGTATTCTAATATTTTTCTTCCGGCGACTAGTCCCACCCATAAACAGTACAGTCAAACGAAAAAATGTTCAAAACTCTTTGATTATCAAATATCATTTTTTATATAAATATCATTTACTTATCCTAGACATGAATGTATTACATTCGCATAGTAACACTTAATTCAACCGTGAAGGTAAGTTAGACAGAGAACTTTAACTCTAGTTCATTTTGCTGTCGATCTCAAGAAGCATATGCAGCCCTTTTCAATTCAATCATTTATTTCAGACCATGACACATTCTTTTTTTTTTTGTGTCCTTTTGTTGTGAAATGGTATTTTGCATCGCTTGATGACTGGCTCGACCAATCACTGTCAAACCTTAAGTCGGTCAAGTTTTACTTTGGACAATGTTATATTAGATCTTTAGTAGGCACAGTGCTGAATTTTTGCTACAAGAAAAGAAACGATTCTATTGGGGCAAAAAAAGTTACTTGTCACAAAGCTGCCGACGTTGAAGTACCAAAAAATGAGGAAAAAAGCGCATAATAGTATTTGCAAATGAAGAAATGAAAGAATATTTTATATAAATGGTATTTTTGAATCAAATAGTTTTTCCTTTAATTATTACTTAATACATTTTTTCGTTTGACTGTACTGTTTTTGGCTTGAACAATAGATTATTTTTATTCTTTTATAGGTGGGACGAGTCACCGGAAGAAAAATATTAAAATAAATGTATCCGGCAACTCATCCCGCGGGATCAGTTAATTGCGGGATCAGTCGCCGGAACCCTCTTAATTAGGACAGGTGAACTAAGCTTTGCTAATTATAACTCACAAACCACGCAAGCTCACTATTCACACTCACACCACTCACGCATTCACTCACACACTCACTCGTGACACACATACCGCACGTTCATACACGGCCTGGCCTTTTTCTACGCATAACGCTCATTCTTTTGCAGAGCAGTTTGTGTAATTTTAAATTACCCTTTTATTTTTACTTTATTTATATTCTTGTATGTTTACATTGTCTACATTTCAATTGGATTATAATGATAAGTGGAAGTGCGGCGTTTTCCTAATACAAGCAATTCCTTGTGTAAAAGATGATCTCCAATAATATGTATCAAAATGCCCTTTGTAATTGAAATGAACATTTTAATTTTTAAGATATATGTTTAAAATTAATTATGATAAACGTAGAATAATGACAAGCAATAAGAGTGATCATGTTTTTGTTGCAATAAGTGCACTACGCGCGAACTTACCTCCACCACGCCAAAACCTTGCCAGTTACGTCCTTAGATAACTACCACTGAGGTATAAACTGTCCTATCGTTATTGGTCACGGTTCCCCATACCTACTTGATAAGTCCTTTAGTACTGGATTTGACATCATTGAGCGCTAATTAGCAGACACAATAGAAAAACAATTGTTTTAATTACCTTAGAAGAAAGTTTAATTGATGTTTTTTTAGAGAATCGTGCAAATCTCTGAAAAAAACAAGGTTCAAACTGCGGAGATCATAAAAGGCTCTGACGAGTTTTCTGCACAACAAAAATACATTCGATGTCTGCAGCCCGTTCCCATAGTAGAATACCGTAAGAAATGATACTATGAACATAACTAAAGTAGATTAAACCTTGTCCAACGATTTATTTAACGCTTGGCAAATACTCTCAAATAATAATCATCTATATATATCTATACTAATATTATAAAGAGGAAAGATTTGTACTTTTGTATGTAACGAATAAACTTAAAAACTACTGCACCGATTTCAAAAATTCTTTCACCGTTGGGAAGCTATACTATCCCCGGTTGGCATAGGCTACTTTTGTCCCTGTATTCCCACGGGAACGGGAACTACGCGGGTGAAACCGCGAGGCGTCCGCTAGTTTAGTAATATTCTAATGCGTTACTGATCTGATTTTAAATAACAAACAACTGTATTTACCTATGAAGAAATTTAAATTGATTTAACACATTTATTAGGATATTACATCTTGTAGTTTTCTAGACGGATGTATCAAAAATAAATATCGCTAATTTAACTCAATTCTCTTCCAGATTCACCAAAATTTTGAACCCTCTCCGTCCTAGGAGATGTGATGTTGGGATTGTCGATATCGATCCGGTACCGCCTGCTATCAACGCCGCAGAACAGCAACATATGGTTGCTGCTTGCTGCACTGCATGTATGCGTACATATACATTTTGAGATATACGAGGCTGGGTTTTAAGTCCCACAAACCTCCATTGAAAAGAGAGGATCCTCCGACTAGACGGGTGATGTCTGGTCCGGGCAACTGCCCGACGATTGATGTCGGACTGTTGTATACGTTCAAATCGCGCCGAAAACTTTGATTGCGCGATGCAGGATTTGTTTGAAGTCATGCCATTAGTTCGTAGGTAGCGGCGTTGATGCCTCTACATACGAGATATCATTTACCTCGAAAATAAACATCATTCATCAATATCAATTACTAAGCAATAGGGTATTTTAGGGTATCTCATCCTTTTTTTTTTCAAAAATCGTTTTCACGTATATAAAAATCTATACGTGATGGATTATTTTGCTTTCTAATTCAAACTTAGGAACTTTTAAAGATATAAATTCACATGTAGCCATGTCAGTTGCATTTTCACTTTTTATTTTTAGAGAAGTGTTATTATGAATCCAAAAGAAACACTCCTTCAATGGCAGTTTGTTGTTTTGTTTATTATTAATATTTCCTTATCTGGGCCAAGAAAACATATTATTAAGGCCAAAAAATACTGTAAGTTTTTTCATTTTCATCAAGCAGGTAACTGCTCCACGATAAATTAATTTAATGCAAAAACGTCTGTAAACAGCAATAAATTTAATTCTTAAATTCGTCGGTAGGTTTTACAAAAAAATATTTTTGAAGGTATTCGTAATAGTGTTATTTTTTTAACGTCATATTGCTAATCTTCCATTTCTCCTCAATTTGCGCAACGGACATTACTTACAGAAACAGTATTTCCTTAAAATAGTTTAATTCTGGTGGAATATCGATGACTACTGTAAAAACTACGAACTATTGAACTCGTTATGGGTAAGTTAATAATTAAAATATATAAAACTGTTGTAAATTACGGTTTTTGTTGGGAATATGAAACGTGTTTAGTGACGCCATTTTTACTGTAGTCTAGTCGTGTGGAATAAACATGGTTTATAATAGACAACCTCACATTCATGCAATTGATTCAGATTGGTGAATTGTTCTATACACTTTGTCGAGGTCGGCCCGTGGATGGATCTTATGGCGTATATTTTTCCCAATGTTAACGCACCTCCTTTTGGACAGTTTTGATTGTAAAATATTCTTTGATTTACATATGCTAATCAGTTAAGAAGAAATTCTATCCATCAATTTTTCTGTGTAATACTATTAGTTACACGAAAAACATTATTCAACCTACATAAATCTAGAATATATATATTTTTTGTAAATCTTTTAACCTAGCCGTTACTAAGGAGTATGTTTTTGAGACAGAAGGCACTAAAGCGGCGGGAAGCCCTAAAGGTACCGAGTTTCTTCCGTGCCTCTGAATGCACGTCAAGACATTGGTCCCGTTTATAATTTGTACATGTTTGGCAGTCGTTACGGAAGGTCAGAAGCCAGAAAGTCTGACACTGGTCTTCCCAAAGGGGTATCGTATTACCCAGTTCCTGAATTATAAATTTAAATAAACTGTACTGCTGAGCAAGCTGTCATTCTGATTAAACAAACCAAACTAGTTTTGTTTCTTTTTCTTTATTTAAAATAAGTTATTTACTTCTTCATGTGGGTTTTGTGTTTTCGGCAAGAACGCCATATTTATTACAATGATTCTTGTGATTTTTTTATAATAATTAAGAGTTCCAGCAATGCGTTTCAAACGGCTCTATTTTGACTACCTACATAATTAGGGTTTCTCCCCATCACCACGCTACGATGTCGTCAACTTGGAACGGTGCGGTGTCGCGGTGCGCAATTGAAGCGTGCTGGGCCTATAACCTGTAAACACTTCGGTTATTCAGTGCAAACTGATTTTATTCTTCTGCCTTCATTCATAGTGTAACTGTAGAACTATAAGTTGGCCCAACTGCGTGAAACACTTAATTCAGAGATAGCTGCTAACACGAGGTTAAATTATTATATGTCATACATAAATATCATTGATAATAACACGGGGTTACCCGCTAACTTGAAAACTTTGAGTTGGTAAAGATAACCCAGGATGGCGCAAGCGGGCGTTAGTATAATAGTTCATAACGGACATAGTTTTTGATTTTATAATTGTATCTTTACGATATGAGAGTGAATAAAGTAATTTTATAACATATTTTTTAGGGTTCCGTACCCAAAGGGTAAAAACGGGACCCTATTACTAAAAATCCGCGGTCGGTCTGTCTGTATGTCTGTCACCAGGCTGTATCTCATGAACCGTGATAGCTAGACAGTTAAAATTTTCATAGATGATGTATTCCTGCTGCCGTTATAACAACAAATACAAAAAAAAAAAAAATTAAATGGGGCTTCCATACATCAAACGTGTTTTTTTGCCGTTGTTTTGTGATAATGATACGGAACCCTTCGTGCGCGAGTCTGACTCGCACTTGGCTGGTTTTTGATATTAGTGTGTTATAAATTTAACTTTATAAAATTGGAGTTTTCTGTGGATGAAGTTGGTCAAAAGTTTCTTTTCTTTTCATATTTGAAACTTCACGATAGGAGAGTAGATAAAAACATTTTTGTTTTTAAGTGTAATATATAAATCGGTAATTGTCGAAACCAAACATAATTAAGATAAATTTTATCGAATCAATAAAAAATTAAATCACATGCTTGGTTTGCTAATACACATTTTATTAAAATATTTATTTTTCAGAATATGAAATATATAATGAAGATGAGGACCATTGGTGTTAAACAAATTTGGTCTTTTCATCTTTCAGAAGAATGAGATCAAACATGGAGATAATAGGATACCTATGAGTTAATAAAAGGATACGTCGAAGTACCTAAGCTTTATCCAAGAATAATGTGATGAAAACAAAAGCACTAAGCTTGGCCAAGGTATGAAGAAAATCAAACACGATTTCAAAATCAGTCAGTTTTCGATGCCGTCCAAACTTCGTACGTTCTCAATTTTACTTTTAAATCAGTTCAACACGTCTGCTGATTTTCATAATTTAGATAGGTACTATAAGAGTAGGAACTATAAGTTTATTTACTACATTTTTGATATCGTATTATTTTCGTAACATTTTGTCCTGTTGAATTTTTTATGTTATTATCGTTAATCTTCAATTGTTACCTACTCACTCTCCTCAGGATACGCCACCACCTCCTCAGGATACGCCACCACCTCCTCCGGCGAACGACAGGCTGAAAATAGTGACGACGAGCGGACCAATGCTAGTGATCAAATCCGCCAGCAGTATATAAACGATTGCGCGGACTTGTATCAAGAATACATAAGTCTTTATACTCGTCTGGCGCAAGTGACTGCCCTGTTCTCACGTATAGAAATTGAGCTTCATACCGCGGTACCGTTCCCTGTATAGAATGGAAGATCACGGACGCAGAACCGGCGCATTAAGAACGACCCTAGATACGTTGAGGACAGGGCAAGGTATCATTACCTCCACGCAAAATTAGCGCAAATAAAGCCACGACGTGTACACTGAGGTCGAGTTTCTGACCGCCTGCCGCTCGCTGCCTTTACTGCTGATTTGGGTATGTATAATTAGCACAGAGTAATGCTCTGAGAGCATCTCAACAGGTTATACGCATTAGTATTATAAGACCTATACATTTTTTAGAGAGCAGTGGTGGCCCAGTGGTATCGGCCGCGACTTACAAGTTGTAGGCGCTTTACTTTGTGTAAATTGTTTCATCACCACTGCTCTCAAAACGGTGAAGGAAAACATCGGGAGGAAACCGGCATGTCCTAGAACCAATAATTCGAAGCACCAACATCACTCATCCACCAACCAGCACTGGAACCGCGTAGTGGACTACGGCCCATTCCCTTTCACAGAGAGGTGGCCTGTATTCCAGCAGTGAGAACATTAATACCCTACCTACCTACCAATTTGATAAACGATTTATTTGAATAAGAAATAATAGGTATGTACTACGATACGAATGTTACTAACTATTGTTTCTACCGGGCGCGGCGGCGATCAAATGAAATTTTTGATCACAAAAGCCGCTATTGTGAATTAACTATGATAGTTAGATAAATTCCCCCGCGAACTTTTTTGTAGGTAATAATGAGTACTTCAAACATGTGGTTTCAAATTTTTTATCTATTTTATCATTATTTTTCTTAGCGCATGCCAAATAATGAATTTTTTAGGCAAAATGTTGCTTCTTTGGATTACATTATTGCAATTTCCTTAATGGTCTTTTTTTTGAAAATAAATGAAAAATGGATAATATCGGTCCAGTAGTTACGAAGTCTTTTCGGTACAAACAAACAAACAAAAAATCTTTCTTCTTATAATATTAGTATAGACAAAACACACAACACAAAATTCTACATTAACTGGGATTACCGATACAATTAATAAGCCATTGCCTCTCAGCCGTGTGGATCCACCTTTCGGGCACTCAAGTGGGTAACCAACTATATTGTTATTCCAATTTTAAACCATATATCATCATTATAGTAAGTATTCAAATAAAAGGCCTATTAAATATTCAATTCAATTTCCATTAAAATACAAATGTCAACAGTCCTACTAATAATATTATAAAGCTGCTAATAATATGATATGCTAGCTGCCGTAGGAGCGGCCTGCACTCGACAGCATCGTAATAAGATGACTGGAGCCCTAATCTAAATAATGCTCGAGACTTTTGCAAGTGAGATTATGATGTTAAGTGTTTGATATAGTGTTCCATTTGTTAGTGTCCGAAGTATCCTTACACCTTCTCCTGTAAAGACCTAGAACGCCATGGATGCCGCAATTGGAGTAGCTACCTACTGCGCGACGATCATCATCTGATTATCCTCATAACGTTTGTTCTTTGGATGCAGCTGAATCAAATGAAGCGACTGCCTATCTGTTACTGAATAAACTTTGCAATAAAATCATCATTCTCTTGCAACTCAACCAAACAAAATAATAACTATTTAGATTACATTGCTAACATTTTGATCATTGTTACTTTCAGAACTGGACGTCTTGGAGTGGACTGCAGACCTGGAGTGTTTAATTAACGCGGTTAACCTATTAGGAGACTATTTTGCGGGTAATTTATATAATATACCTGTCTTTATTTATACTAAAAATCTTTAATTATGACGTAATACCATTTTCTTGTAATGCACACTCAATATTAACAGGTAACCACAGCTTATACATTGATGAGAAAAATCAGCTCTATATCAGTTTTTCAGAATATATTTTATAATGTACTAGAGGACGCCTCGCGGTTTCACCCGCGTAGTTCCCGTTCCTGTGTCACCTGTAGCCTATGTCACCCGGGGATAGAGTAGCTTCCCAACGGTGAAAGAATTTTTTAATCGGTCCATTAGTTTTGGAGCCTATTCGGTACAAACAAACAAAAAAATCTTTCCTCTTTATAATATTGGTATAGATTTAATCATTCAAACAACAAGTTCCATTATTTGTTATAAGAAGAATCTTATAATGTTAGTAACACTTGACAATACAAATAAACAAACAATTAAATATAAACAGCGGCAGTTGATAATTAAAAATACAATTGACAATAAATAAATATTAAAAAAAATATATAAATTTTTAATCATTTAGATTTTAGAGAAATGTACAGAGAAATTAATAAATATAATAGACAACATAACAAAAACAAACCATAGATTTTAGTATTAACTGGAATCTTAATAATAATATCAAGATTTTATTAGGCAAATTGTTGTATGTCAACTCTTAAAATTAGTCAAATTAAACATATCAACATTTAAAATTAGCCGAATTAAACATGCCAACATTGAAAACAAACTATGATACTTAAGAAAATAGGAAGAATCACAAATAATTATACATGGAATGACTAATCATGATTATCATATTATTAAAATCAACATTATATTAAAGACTAAATTATATAATGTGTTAAAATATCTCTTCAAAGTTAGAGTGAACACGCTTTCTCTGGGTAAGCTCACTTCATCGACGACTTTGCCTCTGTCATCTCTGACCTAGACTAGAGTCAAGAACAAACTAAAAATAAACAGAAAAACATAAAAAAAATTGAAGTTATACATTAATTTTGATAAATCAAAAGTCCTTCACCTGAAAGTGGTTAATCAATTTCTTTATAAAAGAATGTCGTGATTTATATCGATGTCAGCTTTTCGTAATTAAGCATTGTACAATTTAATCTTTCTGACTAAGTTATCTTTCTGAATACATTATTGACATATTTATTATATGCCTGTTCAATTTAAAATCATTCTTACAAATCTTATCTGTTTCATTTCAAAGGTGCGAAAGAGCCCGGCGTACAAGTGGACTAACCACCATACATTAGCCGGGCCTCTTCTACAATATATGCGCGCATTGCTGCGAAGTCATGACTTCAGGGCACACAGATGTCTGGCCGCACAGGTACGTACCGCACAGTTTCTGTAATCAATTAAGAAAGTGTAGAATTAAGACATATTACAATCAGTCAACATGACAGACAATCTTATAAGCACTGAACATTTACAAACTAACCTAACCTAAAGTTTGTCAGATGGATTAACGATCTCAAAATGTTGTTAATAGCATACGTAGGCTCACTACAGGGAAATAATTATCTGATTACAAATTATCACGCAAATTGTAACTATATTTCAGAAATAAAAACAGTTCACTAGAATCACTAGTTAGGTTTTGGGTTTATAATAAAACAACCATTATCAGTTAGTAGACAGCAACTTAGTTAATAGAGAACAACTTAGTAAGTAGACTAAAACTTAGTTAGCAGACAACAAGTTAGACTTGAGCAAGACTGCCCGACGCGCACCACTTAGGTTGCGCTCCACATTTATTAGGATATCACATCTTGTTGTATTCTAGATCGATGTATCAAAAATAAATATCGCTAATTTTACCCAATTCTCTTTCAGCTTCACCAAAATTTCGATGAGCTGCTGTCCGTCTTAGGAGATGTGGTGTTGGGGTTGTCGATATCGATCAGATATCGGCTAATATCAACACCAGAAAGGAAAAACGTGAGGTTGCTTCACTACATGTACGCGTACGCGCCATAGTGTCATCTGTGGCGCGTACGTATCAGGCGGTGATGGACGGAGCAGCTACACGAGGGGAGCTCTAATTTAAGTTAATTATTTAATAAGTTTTTAATTTAATTTTAGTGGTTATTTAAAATGATTTATGTTTGTGTAATTTTGTAGTCATTTGTTTATTTTTTGTATTTGTTTTATTGTTTGTGATTATTTGCTGTGTTTTAAATAAATTATTATTTTCTATCTATCGCTATCTTATGTTTTTGTTTCACCTTTAATTCATTCAATGACTCATCCAATCACTCGTTCAAAAACATACTTTTTGATAGTTCAAAAATGCTTAGCTATGCAACCTATTAAATAAATAAATCTCAAAATTATCTTACATGCTTGGCTATTCTCCACATATTTCTGTCCCTAGAAATCTTTTATTAAAAATAAAATAATAAAAATTGCTTATTTTACAATTAAAATTAATATTAGATAAGTTGGGTATACAAACATTAAAAAAACTTCTTTACAAAAAAAATAAACCAACTTCCAAAACTAAAAACTACAGAGCGAAAATTAACTTTATTTTCTGAAGTCGGTGTCTTTGGAACCTATTGTTTTTCGTTATTGACACTGATTTCCGACAAAAAATTATTTTTCACTTTTTATTTTGTTACCTTATACAATCATCTTTTATGGGAATTATTTATAGCCAAAGGGCTTCTCATAACAATTCCAACAAGCCTTAACACGACTGGGATACATTGTTTTATTACGAAGTTCCGGTGCCTACCTTCCGGCTTCATCACAAGATCAGTTCGATGGTGCCATTTTAATTATAATTATTATTTATTTAAATTTGCTTCATCACAGTCATATAACTCTTCGAGATATCTTATTCCCACAAAATACTTATCATTGAGAAGTTCCAGTGGCCATCTTTGGTCTTCTTCATTAGTTCCACTTCACCAACTGAAACTTTCTGAATGCAAATGCTTCCAATGTTGATGAAAATACCAAAAATGCTATACGTATGCCAATCAAATTTGAGGAGTTCCCTCTATTGCCATAGGATTCCCTCATCAGATCCTGACTTTGTGACAATGGGACTACTACGAGAGTATAATATATCAAACAAAAAAGTATTTTCTAAATCGGTCTATAATTGATTGAGCAATCGGTGAACATACATAAAAAAGCAAAGTTGTTAAATACAGGTCTTCGGGTCCTGAGCCAGGATCTCAAGGCCGGGGCCCATAGCAGCGTCGGGCCTCCTGGACCCTGTCTGAAATTGTATCCCACGAAACTGCCGTAACGCAGCAGTGGAAAGCTAGCGGGTTCGTTCCTTATTGAGAGATATACTGGTTCCTACTACGGGTGTAAGGTGTCACAAAGGTTGGCCGGTAATATTATGGTGAAATATATGCACTTACCTGGGATTCCTGCGGGAGGCTCCTGGGGGTCGATCAATATCGTGCCGTGAGATTAGGGATATGAGAATATATATAATATTAGGACAATAAGGGATAGATTGACGGCTGTCTGGACCGAAGGCTCCGGCGTCCACCAGGCTGAGCACGTTGCCCGCAAAAGTACTTCGTTGTGCGTGAAATATATTCAAAACCGACTTCGCGGGCGCCCCACAACGCCGATTACGACCGGCGGGCGCAATTAACAATTACAATGGGCGAAACACATCTCGATTAGATATGTTACCACAAAAACCCGAATTCACCGTGTGCTCACTACAAATTTTCGTTTTCGACTCTTCTCAAGTGTCAGCTGTCAATCAAAAGCTGTCAAATCGTTGACAGCTCACTGACATGGTGTTGCAATTAAATATCAAATATTGAACGAAACGTTTGGTTTCGAACAAAAGTCGAACATTGAACCTCCTCCTTTTTGGAAAGCTGGATAAAAATAAAAGATTACCGACTTATTAGTACATCGCTACTAGAATACAAACTTATAAAACATCATAAGTACACTAACTTACACATACATACTTAGAATTTTTATGATGTCTGTGTACTGATGGTGCCTACGTATGAAGTATGTATGCCTTATTACTCTAAGCGTATCTACTTTATAAGTAGGTACCCTCAAAAAAACATGAAAAAAGGTAAATCATAAAAATCATAAAGCTATAGGTACTATTAAACGAGCAATATATATATATATAAATGTTCTCGAAAATGGCTCTAACGATTTCGATAAAATTTACAATATAGGGCATCAAGCATCAGGCATTAAGTCCGCCCATGTACTTTTATGTTCCATGAAGTTTTAATAAATAAGGGGATTTCTAGGTCGACAAATCGATCTAGCTAGGTTTTATATCCGGGCAAATTCGAAAAAATAAGATTTTTCTATTTTCCATGGTCGCCCAAGTACTGCAGGCTAAGCTAGGAACAAATTACCGGACGCGGCTGATGGATGCAACTTATCTGTAAATAATAATTAGAAGTAATAAAACAAAAATAGTTTTAAAATAAATAAATAATAATTTGATAAAAATAGAATAAGCTTGGCCACCTTCGGGGTCCGTAGAGAACGTTCTCAAAAAGAAAACTGCAAGACGAAAAGAAGAAGAAACGAAATCGAGTGACGTGGCCGCAGCTAACTACTAATAGCGATCTTTGTTTCACGCAAGACTGTAGACCACAAGCTTTTTCTTTATAGCGTGGAGAAATGCTCATAGAAATGCATACTGCGCTACCACGGGGATATAGCGCAGTTTATTTATTTGGTTAACCAACAATTGTTTACACAAGACGTTTACAATTTCTTTTTACCTTCATTTGTAAGTGTAACAATTAATTATAGGCTAACACCACATTCACACTTTGTGGTTATACACATTATTTTACCGTATTATATTGCTTGACAGCGTTGCTTTTACTTAAAACTCAAGAACAAAGTTGCTATAGCAATTAACAATGAAAAATACAGCAATTCTATAAAAGATACCTAGTATTTAAACCTCTGGTTAATGAGTAAATACGCATAACAAGTAAACTTTCAAAACAACACATAACGTATATAATTAAAAACATTAATAAAACAATACCAGATATTAAATTATAAAACAACATTTTGTAAACGCACCCACGATACAGGAAGCAATTCCTTGTGTGGGGCAACGGTTAAAAAAAAAAAGAAAATAAAACATATACAATTAAAAGCATTGAATTAAAATTAAAACAATTGAAACAACATTAATAAATTCATAAATTAGATCAAGTACATAACAGCACATAGCTAATATATTTAATATAATTATTTCTGTTGAATTGGAAGATAAAATATCAAATTCTTAATATCACATTCTTAATATTATTATAGTAACAGTTATGTGGGACTCCAACCCACTAAAACTCCACGGTGTCCTCCTGTGCCACTTATGGTGAGAACAGGCGCACGCGTATCACTCACCGCGAACCTGCCGCGGCAGTACGTCACCGGGCCCTCCTCTGGGGAGTACCCCCCAGTACCGGCGCACCAGAACAAACTGTGCGCCGTGACCACTACCTGCTCCGACTGTGACTTCTTCAAACCAAGTGCGCACATGCAAATGAAAATAAGACCCTTTTAAGGACCGCATATGATTCAATGTTATTAAATAGTTGTTTTCAACGGAATTGTCTAATAACGAACTTACCTACAGTAGCCAGCACGTAACTTGGCAAGAGTCGTTAGATGCACAGAAGTCGTTTATAGGTCTCTTTGGTTATCAAGCGGGACGCGGGCGCCGAGATTGCATCGTTCCGAGCCGAGGTGTTCCAAAGATCCACTGACCATTCAAGTCGGGCTCAGGTTCCGTTAGCTCCCGAATACACAAAATTCATTCACAATAAGAGTGACCATTTTTTTGTTGCATTAAGTGCAATATGCGCAAACTTACCCCCACTACGCCAAAACCTTGCCAAGTTACGTGCCGGGGACTGTTCTTATGTCATTACTTATCCATTACGGAGGTATGAACTTACCTTACTTTTAGTTCTGGATTTAACATCAATGACAATGTTATGAATCCCTTGATTACTAATTAACAGACCAACAGAAAAATAATTGTTTTAATTATCTATGTACCTGAGCTCAAGCGCTGTAAGTTTGGTTGTTTTATTTTTTTCAAAAGAAAGTTTGATTGATGTTTCTTTAGAGAATCGTACCTGCGGAGATCATAAAAGACTCTGGCGACTTTTCTGCAGAATAAAAATAGAATTGATATCTGCAACCCGTCCCCATAGTAGAATACCGTAAGAAATGATACTATGAACATAAACAAAGCTGACTAAACCTTGTCCAACGATTTATTTAACGCTTGGCAGCTCAAATACTAGTCGTTTAGTAATATTCGAATCCGTTACTGATCAGATTTTTATAACAATCGACTTTATTTACCTATGAAGAATTTTAATTTGATTTGATGTGATGTTAGGATTGTCGATATCGATCCGATACCGCCTGTTATAAACGCCGCAGATGCGGATATACGGAGCAGCGTTTTAAGTCCCACAAACCTCCATTAAAAAGGGAGGATCCTCCGACCAGACGGGTGTTATCTGGTCCGGGCAACTGCCCAACAGTTGATGTGGGACTGTTGTATACGTTCAAATCGCGCCGAAAACTTTGATTGCACGATGCAGGATTTGTTTTACGTCATGCCATTAGTTCGTAGGTGGCGGCGTTGATGTACATATAACCTCGAAACAAAATATTTAATTTTTTCTTTAACTTTACCGGTATATTTATCAATATGGTATTTTAGGGTATTGCATACCTTTTTTTTTCAAAAAACTTTATTTTCATGTTACTCAAAATCTATACGTGATGGTTTTTTTTGCTTCCTAATTCAAACTTAGGAACTTTTAAAGATATTAATTCACATATAGCCATGCCAGTTGCATTTTTCATTTTTTAACCGACTTCTCAAAAAGGAGGCGGTTATCAATTCGACTGTATTTTTTATTGGTAGGGGAGTGTCATTTTTGAAACAAAAAAAAAACACCCACTTCAATTTTAGTTTGTTGTTTTGTTTATTATTATTTTTTATTTTATCTTACGTTGGCCAAGAAAATATAGTAAGACCGAAAAATATTATGCTTTTTTTCAGTTTCATCAAGCAGGTACTTGCTCCACGAAAAATTCATTTAATGGCCACCACTGAATGAATTCTTCGTGGAGCAAGTAATAATACACCATCCTTCCTATCGTCCAATCGGCATGACGCTGCAGGCTAGATCCAATCTGCAGTTCATCTATATACACCACACACGATCAGTTTAAATTGTCCAATGGGCAGCGACGTTTAGTTGAAGCCATGGCATCACCCGTGACAGACGACGATGTTTTAGCCGTTTTGGTCATTAAACTCGTGAAAATTAAACAAAAAAATAAGGTCGAGCAGAGTGGTGCAAAAAGTGGTTAATGCAAAGAAAATAGTTTACTCATACAAAAGTATTAAAAGAATTCAAGATTACGCCAAAAGAATAATGTAATTATTTACGAATGAATGAAGAATATTACATGAAACTTCTAACGTTATTTACTTCTCTAATTGAGAAGCTAGACATTGTTTTGAGAAACGCTATCTCGTCTATCACCGACAAAAATCTTGATCTGACTGAACTGACGATCGCCGACCGCCATACACAGTCCAATCGGCATGATCAAGCCAAAAGAATCGAAATTCGATTGTGCCGTCAAGTATAACTGTCATGCCAATCCACTCCCACACACGGTCAGTTCTAACTGATCCGATCGGTAGCGTCATGCCGATTAGACGATAGGAAGGATGGTGTATGGCCACCATAATGCAAACGTCTGTAAACAGCATACTTTTTCTTGAATTCGTGGGTAAAAAAAAAATTTTTGAAGGTATTCGTAATACAGTTTTATTTTTTGAACGCTATATTGCTAGTCTTCCATTTCTCCTCAATCTGCGCAACGGACATTACTTACAGAAACAGTATTTCCTTAAAATAGTTTAATTCTGGTGGAATATCGATGACAACTGTAAAAACTAAGAACTATTGAACTCGTTATGGGTAAGTTCATAATTAAAATATATAAAACTATTGTAAATTACGATTTTGTTGGGAATATGAAACGTGTTTGTTGACGCCATTTTACTGTAGTCTAGTCGTGTGGAATAAACATGTTTATAATAGACAACCTCACATTCATGCAATTGATTCAGATGGGTGAATTGTTCTTTACACTTTGTCGAGGTCGGCCCGTGGATGGATCTTAGGGCGTATATTTTTCCCAATGTTAACGCAGTACTAGCCGTGCGAGAATATCAATATCGAACCTCCTTTTGGACAGTTTTTTTTTTTTTATATTCTTTGATTTACATATGCTATTTCAGTTATGAAGAAATTCTATCCATCAATTTTTCTGTGTAATACTATTAGTTACACGAAAAAACCATGTTTTATAAATAATGTAGGTACACTAACCTACATAAATCTATAATTTATATATTTTTTGTAAATCTTTTAACCTAGCTGTTACAAGGGAGTATGCTTTTGAAACAGATAGTATATATTATGGCACTAAAGCGGTGAGTTTCTTCCGTGCCTATGAATGCACGTCAAGACATTGGTCCCGTTTATAATTTGTACATGTTTGGCAGTCGTTACGGAAGGTCAGAAGCCAGAAAGTCTGACACTGGTCTTTCCAAAGGAGTATCGTATTACCCAGTTCCTGAATTATAAATTTAAATAAACTGTACTGCTGAGCAACGTCATTCTGATTTGAAAATCCAACAAACAAACCAAACTAGTTTTGTTTCTTTATTTAAAATTAGTTATTTATTTCTTCATGTGGGTTTTGTGTTTTCGGCAAGAACGCCATATTTATTACAATGATTCTTGTGATTTTTTTATAATAATTATGAGTTCTAACTACGCGTTTCATATGGCTCTATTTTGCATACCTACATAATTAGGGCTTCTCCCCATTACCACGCTACGATGTCGTCAACTTGGAACGGTGCGGTGTCGCGGTGCGCAGTTGAAGCGTGCTGGGCCTATAACCTGTAAACGCTTCGGTTATTCAGTGCAAACTGATTTTATTCTTCTACCTTCATTCAAAGTGTATCTGTAAAACTATAAGTTGGCCCAACTGCGTGAAACAATTAATTCACAGATAGCTGCTAACACGAGGTTAAATTATTATATGTCATACATAAATGTCATTAATAACACGGGGTTACCCGCTAACTTGAAAACTTTGAGTTGGTAAAGATAACCCAGGATGGCGCAAGCGGGCGTTAGTATAGTAGTTCATAACGGACATAGTTTTTGATTTTATAATTGTATCTTTACGATATGAGAGTGAATAAAGTAATTTTATAACATAATTTTTAGGGTTCCGTACCCAAAGGGTAAAAACGGGACCCTATTACTAAAACTCCACGGTCCGTTTGTCTGTCACCAGGCTGTATCTCATGAACCGTGATAGCTAGACAGTTGATATTTTCACAGATGATGTATTTCTGTTGCCGCTATAACAACAAACAGAATAAAATAAATATTTAAGTGGGGCTCCCATACAACAAACGTGTTTTTTTGCCGTTGTTTTGCGATAATGATACTTGATACCGACTCGCACTTGGCCGGTTTTTGACATTAGTGTGTTATAAATTTAGCTTTATAAAATTGGAGTTTTCTGTGGATGAAGTTGGTCAAAATTTTCTTTTCATTTCATATTTGAAACTTCACGATAGGGGAGTAGATAAAAACATTTTTGTTTTTAAGTGTAATATATAAATCGGTAATTGTCGAAACCAAACATAATTAAGATACATTTTATCGAATCAATAAAAAATTAAATCACATGCTTGGTTTGCTGATACACATTTTATTAAAATATTTATTTTTCAGAATATGAAATATATAATGAAGATGAGGACCATTGGTGTTAAACAAATTTGGTCTTAGTCATCAAACATGGAGGTAATAGAAATACTTATGAGTTAATAAAAGAATACAAAGTACCTAAGCTTTATCCAAGAATAATGTGATGAATCAAAAGCAATTAGCTTGGCAAAGGTATGAAGAAAATCAAACACGATTTCAAAATCAGTCAGTTTTCGATGCCGTCCAAACTTCGTACGTTCTCAATTTTATTTTTTAATCAGTTCAACACGTCTGCTGATTTTCATAATTTTGATAGGTACTATAAGAGTAGGAACTATAAGTTTATTTACTACATTTTTGATATCGTATTATTTTCGTAACATTTTGTCCTGTTGAATTTTTTTATGTTATTATCGTTAAATCTTCAATTGTTACCTACTCACTCTCCTCAGGATACGCCACCACCTCCTCCGGCGAACGACAGGCTGAAAATAGTGACGACGAGCGGACCAATGCTAGTGATCAAATCCGCCAGCAGTATATAAACGATTGCGCGGACTTGTATCAAGAATACATAAGTCTTTATACTCGTCTGGCGCAAGTGACTGCCCTGTTCTCACGTCTAGAAGTTGAGCTTCATGGCGCGGTACCTCTGGCCGTTGCCAGTATTGAACTGAAGATCAGGGACGAGTACCGGCGCGTGAAGAGCGACCCTAGATACGTTGAGGACAGGGCAAGGTATCATTACCTCCACGCAAAATTAGCGCAAATAAAGCCACGACGTGTACCCTGGGGTCGAGTTTCCGACCGCCTGCCGCTCGCTGCCTTTACTGCTGATTTGGGTATGTATAATTAGCACAGAGTAATGCTCTGAGAGCATCTCAACAGTTTATACGCATTAGTATTATAAGATCTATACATTTTTAGTGAGCAGTGGTGGCCCAGTGGTATCGGCCGAGTTGTAGGCGCTTTACTTTGTGTAAATTATGTAATCACCACTGCTCTCAAAACGGTGAAGGAAAACATCGGGAGGAAACCGGCATGTCCTAGAACCAATAATTCGAAGCACCAACATCACTCATCCACCAACCAGCACTGGAACCGCGTAGTGGACTACGGCCCATTCCCCTTCACAGAGAGGAGGCCTGTATTCCAGCAGTAGGAACATTAATAGGCTGATGTTGTGACATTTATTACAAATCAGTATCTCCCGTTTAGTGATAGAGTTAAGCTTTTTATATTTTACTAGCTTCTACCAGCGGCTTCGCCCGCGTGAATGTCGAAAATGATGCCGATGGAACATATTCCCGGAATAAAAAGTATCCTATGTGCCATTCCTGACTCTACTCTATCTCTGTGTCAAATTTCATTCAGTCGTTTGAGCCTACTCACAAACTTTCGCCTATAAAATATTTTATATAGTTTGATGTGATAGTGTGATAACGATAGGCCTTCGATTTACTTTTAAAGGTCTTGGGAAAGCCGTTGAATTTCTTCTGGATTTGATCAAACCTCCATTTTTATCATTATCCTGTGACATATATAGTAAACACCACAGAACTAGGACTTCTTCATTTAATTAATTTCCTATTAATGTTTACATCGCATCGAAATTTCATACACTACAACTCCAAAAATATGTATTACTAGAGGACGCCTCGCGGTTTCACCCGCGTAGTTCCCGTTCCCGTGGGAATACAGGGATAAAAAGTAGCCTATGTTACTCGGGGATAGAGTAGCTTCCCAACGGTGAAATAATTTTTGAAATCGGTCCAGTAGTTTTGGAGCCTATTCGGTACAAACAAACAAAAAAATCTTTCCTCTTTATAATATTGTATGTATGTATTTATTATTAGCTGTCTCCCGCTGTTTCGCTCCCGTCAACTGGCTATCTACCTACCTTTTTTTTTTCTTTTTGTTCCGGTGTGGAAAATCCTCGATGGATGATGTCCTCCGCCCTGGGGAGGGGCGAAGGGGTCTGTCAGACTCGTACTGACTAAAAACCACCCCGGTGTTCCGTCTCACACCTACACCGGGGGTCGCGGCCTAACCTACTTATACACTACCTACCAACCAACCTTCCTATCCTACCCTATCCTACCTACCTACCAATTTGTTAAACGATTTATTTGAATAAGAAATAATAGGTATGTACTACGATACGAATGTTACTAACTTTTGTTTCTACCAGCGCGGTGGCGATCAAATGAAATTTGAGAATGCTTTCGCTATTGTGACTTAACTATGATAGTTAGATATATTCCCCCGCGAACTTTTTTGTAGGTAATAATGAGTACTTCAAACATGTGGTTTCAAATTTTTTATCTATCTTATCATTATTTTTCTCAGCGCATGCCAAATAATGAATTTTTTAGGCAAAATGTTGCTTCTTTGGATTACATTATTGCAATTTCCTTAAGGTTCTTTTTTTTGAAAATAAATGAAAAATGGATAATATCGGTCCAGTAGTTACGAAGTCTTTTCGGCACAAACAAACAAACAAAAAATCTTTCTTCTTATAATATTAGTATAGACAAACACACAACACAAAATTCTACAATCAATGACCAAAAACACATAGACAAACGCATTTGAGATTTCGCGGGCGATCGATATCCTAATTATCTCGTTCCTTCCTCATTCCTTTTCCCTTTATGTACGCCTTAATGACAGGTCGCCAGAACGAACCGAAACTTCAACGTGAACGGGCCTCGTATCTCAACGGCCAGCTTTCCAAGCCACAAGGCTGGAGACTGATGCATCTAATTAGTTAGATTGCTGAGAACCTTGTGAACCGTGTCTATTCACCCGCCTCGCGGATATAAAACAATTGTGTGAAGTGTGTGGATCCTGAAGGTCGCCAGTTTGGAGTAGAAGAACACCAGCTCGCTGCCACACGTGGGCTGGAATCGACCACTACAAGGTAAGGCGTACTACTTCCCTCATTTCCATACTAGATCGCCCGAATTGATCCGTGAATATTTTCCCGCTTATTTTCAACGCACTATTGCCAGAACCCTTCAAATACAGTCCACTTTTCATAATAGACACAAGGATGAATAGGTTTCTCAAACCGCTATAACAGTTTTGGTCCTTCGTAGCCCGATATATTACTATAATATATCCATTTTCCTTTATTTCTTACGTAGGAATCAATCATAAATTCCTACTAGGGTCGTGGCACCTAGCCGCCTACCCACATAATCAAGTTGTAAACCCAATACGTGGTTCCATCAACGCCGCTATAGCAGGTTCATAATTACGTATCTGCTATTATTAAAAATAATTCTTATTTAAAACTAACTTGTCGTATTGTAAATTTCCATATTTCAAGCGTCTTTTAGTTTAACCGCCCTTATAGGAATCACCTACCTCCAATTATAAAGTGTTAGGAATAAGTTACTTTCCGAATACCGCGGGGTAGACATTC
The DNA here is from genome assembly GCA_964057195.1 of Orthosia cruda. Taxonomy (NCBI): domain Eukaryota; kingdom Metazoa; phylum Arthropoda; class Insecta; order Lepidoptera; family Noctuidae; genus Orthosia; species Orthosia cruda. The sequence goes on along the minus strand of OZ059851.1, from coordinate 6,356,618 downwards.
ATTCTATAGGAGAAAAATAAAATAGGTGTACTACTTGTAGGTACCTACGCAGTATAAATATCATAACTTTACCGAATACGTTTAGACGATTGCGGGCTATAAGTTGCATATTTATACCTATTCATTTATCTTAAACAATATTCAAACTTAACAATAAAACTGGTTAGGATAGTAATGCTATTAACATTTTGTACTATCTTATTACTTTGGTTAGTGGGTACTACGAAAAAACTTACTTCGTTACTACGCAAATATTGCGAAACCCGTTGTCACAGTACAGTCACAATCAGTAGTATTTCTTTTCTACATATAATTGTTCGTTTAAATAATTACCGTACATTGTTTTGTTTGTGTGGTTATTTGTAACTACATAACATAACAATGCCGCGTGATACGAAAGCAATCGCTTCTTCGGAAGATCAACAGTTGGTGATTTTAGAAGCTAAGCGTAACATACTTTTCGAGCGTATTCAGTCAATTTATGATCGCTCTAAAGTCGCTAATACTTCCGAATCGGTGAGAGAAGGCTTTCTCAGTTCTTGTGTAACAATAGATGATATTCGAACGGACTTTCATAGATTATTGGATGATTATAATGCTAGGTTACTGGCTGTATATCCCGATGCGAAGCCTAGCTATCAAGCCTACGCCTCATTCGAGGATATGTATTGTTCCGTGAAACGTGTGATGTCTCAATTGGAAGATAAGCCGTCCGGGAGGCACAGTATGAGTGATTCCGCAACATGTAGACCAAGGTTGCCGCCAATCGAACTCATGTCGTTCGACGGTGATATACGAAACTGGCCATTATTTTATGCAAGTTTTAAATCTACAGTTCATGACAATAAGTCGCTGACGGATGCAGACAGGTTGTACTATTTAATATATATTTAATACTTTTTTTTTTTTTTTTTCTTTTTTTTTTCCCTCCTGTGGCAACACTACAGCTAACAGCTGATTTGAATTTGTCCTAATAATTTTAATTTTAAATAATAGATTTCCTTTATAATAAGGCCTATTTCCAATTTCTTAACTAGTTTTAAAGCGTAATTAAGTGTTTTGTGCTAAACACAGACACTACAAGTGCAAAATAAGTGTTGAAATTTAATTGTGTTTCGTTGACAGTTACCGGCTCAAGCGAATGTTACTTTTTCGTCTCGGTATCAGGTACAATACTATATATTTTACTTGATATTGGATTGTTTGCGTTTTAATATTTTGCTTACAATTAATTGGATCACTTTTATTGAGGTTACAAGTTGATGCCAATGACCTATAAAACGTAAACATAACCTTAATTAGTTTGGTGACAGAACTTCTTTCTTAACTATCTAAATTTCATTTTTCCGTTCAACTAATCATCTATTACTCATTCTACTACTCTTTTCCAACATCATATTTCTTCTCTTTAGTCATGATTATGACTCGCAGCGCGCGGGCTCGCCTAGAAGAGACCAAACTCAGTCAGGCTTTGAGCGAATTAAAGGCGTCTCAGGAGTTCTGTGACCAACTGATAAGGGAAAAAGATGAAAACGAAATAGAGTTCCTTAGGGTCCTTGACAGGAATAGTAAACTGAAAACTGAAATGGGTCAGTTATATATTCGACACACTGATGCCATAGCAGCCCGGGACAGGCTCCAAATTGTTGTGGACGGGTTCAGCCAGTGTAGCAATGAGTATGAACAAGCTCTTAGTCACAATTATTCACTACAACAGCAGCTACATGAGGCTCAAAGTCAGATTGAACATCTTGAAACAACAAATCATAACATCACTGCCTCGTTGAATCAAAGTCTATTCAATGAATTGGTGCCTGTTGCCCCCTCAATGGTTACTGCAATAAACCCCTCTTACACACTAGATTTAACAGGTCATGATGATTCAAAATCAATTAAATCATTGAGGGTAGTTACTAGTAAAAATAAAATAAAAAAATACATTAAAATTAACAAATACATAGTTAAAACTAAGAAAATGATCAAAAAACAAAGGTTTTTCATCAAAAATGTAAAACTTAATAGAGAAAGGTTGCATCTACTTAAACAATTAGATATGTATTCATTTAACTTAGAAAAAGTACTAGAAAATACCAAACTGACACAGAAGACTTGCGGTATGAACTTGACCATCTACAGGAGAAACTTACTTCTATGACCATCAAATATACAGCCCCTGAAAACCAAATGAGGGAATATGTATTGGCAATGAATGAGCTGGTAAGCTCACAAATTAACAAATGTGATCATTGTCAACCACCATCTGTTGAACCCACACCGGACCATTCATTGACAATATGTGATGCCACCATACCGCAGTCTAGTGCAAGTTTGCCATTAGAAATTACTAACTGTTTGCCTAAAAAGAAAGTAAATACAGAAATAGTATTATTTTGTGATGAAATTGGAAAGGATTTAGGCCACTTGTTGACAAATAGATATCCAGGACACTCAATAATGAACTACTGTATGCCTGGCTGTTCTTTATTTGACATAATGAAAAAAGTTATAAAATGCAATTTTAACCAGGATACCACATTATTAATATTTATTGGTAATAGGGGTAATGTGAACAAAGGAGAATTACTCCAACATTATAGAACTTTGTGCAACCTTAGTATAAAAAAAATTGTGATGTTCACTTTCCCATACAGCCAAAGTTTGCCACAGGAAGAAAACAATCTTAGATACGAATTGAATAGGACATTACATAATTTAACATATAGTAGTAATTTATTCCATTTAATTGACACTAACAATTATGTTGGTAATCACTTTTATTTGACAAAAGATAAATTTTTCATGGATAGGTACTTTCTTTCAAAGTATTATAAAAGACAGATAGCTGTGTCGCTATCATATTATTTTTCTATTACAGCCAAGAATTTGGCTAAACAACTTGCTTCTATTGAGCAATGCCAAGGAATGTTATTTAATTCAGCCAATGATTTGCCTGTAGTGACGTCACAGCCGAATCCGGTCCCAACGCCTATGCCGACTGTACCTTCTATTACCTCACAAACTGAGGTATCGTTGTGTACGACCTCTGTCGCTGGCGCCGCTCGATCGCGTTCGATTGACACTCGGTGCGTTGCGGCGTCGCCGTCGGCGAGAGATAGCCCGCAATGTACGGCGTACACAACCGTTCTGCTCGCTACTGCTCAAGTCGTAATTTACGATGTAAATGATAAGCCGCACATAATACGTTGTTTACTAGATAGTGCATCACAAAGTAATTTTATTACTTCTGAATGTTTTAAGCGTCTAGGACTTTGGAAGAACTTTCATACTTCTAATTTAATAGTTAAAGGAATCGGTGGGTCGGAAAAACCAGTTAAAGGTTCCGTAGATATTAAATTATATTCTCGTTTTAGTGATGATATTAATTTTAACGTTTCTTCGCTTATTGTTGAACGTATAACGGAGAAATTGACGACCGCTCTCGTCGATGTCTCTAAACTTACACATCTCAAAACATTACCGCTCGCAGATTCGAAGTTTGCGGAGCCGAGCGGTATCGATGTTTTGATTGGTGCTGCTATATTCCCGCGCTTGCTTTTGCCTAACATAGTGCATAGCGAGCAATATAATATACCTCCCGCTATTGAAACTGTGTTGGGGTATGTGGTTATGGGTTCCGTACCTACGGCACATACTTCACACTGTACGAGTACAACTTCATGTTGTTCTGTTCTTCAAGATCCCAGTTTAAATTCACTTCTCAAGCGATTCTGGGAGCTTGAAGAAATTTCCGCCTCGCCCTCGCAGAGCCGTAAGGATCTCGAGTGCGAAGAACATTTTCGCGCTACCACTGTTCGCGATGACAGTGGTAGATATATTGTGTCGCTGCCATTTTGCGACGACCCTTATTCGCTAGGCGACTCATACGCTGCCGCACTTAGGCGTTTTCATTGTTTGGAGCGCAAACTTGATGCGTCCTTAGGGTTACGCAGCGCTTACAATGACGTCATGCGGGACTACATTAATAAGGGATATTTGAGTCCGGTTTTAAAAGATGACAACGTTTCTAATCTGTCATATTACATTCCGCATCACGGTGTCGTTCGCGAAGATAAGACTTCCACTAAACTTCGCGTGGTTTTAGACGCTAGTAGTCGAACTACATCGGGACAGTCGATCAATGACATTCTACATGCAGGCCCTAATCTACAGGGTGATTTATTTAATATTATAATTCGTTTTCGTCTCTTTCAAATAGCCCTGTCTGCTGATTGCCGCCAAATGTTTCTCAATGTCGGCGTTCGTGAATCGGACCGTAGATTTCAACGCATCTTTTACAGATTCAGTAAACATGAACCTATAATGGTCTACCAATTTAATCGTGTTTGCTTCGGATTTAAGTCTAGTCCATATCACGCCTTACGTGTAGTCCGCCAGATAGTCGCTGATGAAGGCGATAATTTCCCTGCAGCGTCTGCTGCTGCTTCTTCCGCCCTATATATGGATGACATTGCCTGTAGTGTCATGTCCATACCGCAAGCAATTTCGCTTTGTGATGAGCTTATTCAGCTCTTCAAGCGAGGCCAGATCGACCTTGTCAAATGGACAAGTAACTCGAAAGAGGTTCTCACACACATACCTGATACTCATAAGGCTTCGCCCGATATCGAGTATGAGAAGTCTATACCGCATAAGGTCCTGGGTTTACGCTGAGACAAGTCTTGTGACAGTTTCCGCTTTGACGTCACCACACCAGATGATAAATGTACCAAGCGAACCATGCTTTCCACAGTGGCTCGGCTATGGGACTTAATGGGTTTTGTCGCCCCCACTATTCTGTACGCTAAGCTCTTAATTAAGGAACTTTGGCTAGCAAAGTGTGACTGGGACGACATACCACCTGAACATATAGTCACCGCTTGGAAGCAGTTTTGTACTGAGCTTTCTACGCTTAATGAAATTATTATCCCGCGTCATCTGGGGTTGATCGACGGATGCACCATGAATTTAGTAGGTTTCGCTGACGCCAGCGAGCGTGCTTACGGTGGAGTCGTATACATGCAAATATACAATGGTTCTAACTACTCCGTGCAGTTAGTTAGTGCGAAGTCTAAAGTCTCACCTGTGAAAACCATTTCGGTGGCTAGACTAGAGTTGTGCGCGGCCCTACTGTTGTCTAAGTTGCTTCGCAAGGTACAAGACACAATATCGCCCCACTACCGCATCCATAAGGTATACGCGTTTACTGACTCTAAAGTAGTGCTCGCCTGGATAAATTCCTCACCGCACCGCTGGCAAACTTTTGTTGCCAATCGGGTTATTAAGCTGATAGAGCTTATACCCGCTAATTGTTTCAACCATGTCGCAGGTACTGAGAACCCCGCTGATTGTCTGTCTCGTGGTGTCACGCCAGCTAAGCTCTTGCAGCATCCATTGTGGTATCGTGGACCATCGTGGGTTTCTCATGACCCAGCTGAGTGGCCCATACATACTTTCGAACACAATGCACTGCATGAGGGCGTACCCGAACAGAAATCAGTCGCTCATGCCGTGGTTTCTGAGGTTACGGAATCACCAATTTACGCGCTAGCACTACGTGTTTCGTCGTGGTCTAAGTTGCTACGCGCTATTGTTTACGTCTATAAGTTTTTAAGACAACTGCCTAGTGCATGTACTGTATCAAGCTCTGATCTGAAATATGCAGAAATTAAATTGCTGCGAGCTGTACAGAATGTTCATTTCCGTAACGATATTCTAAATTTAAAAAACAATAAACCATGTACTCCCGCTCTCCATAAGCTTAAGCCGTTTCTCGATGAGCACGGCATCATACGAGTTGGTGGTCGTCTCACAAATTCGGACGAACCCTACGAATATAAACATCCCTGTATTCTACCACGTCATGACCATATTGTTGATCTTCTTGTTGACTTTTGTCACAAGAAACATCTTCATGCCGGTCCGGAGTTGCTTATGTCCTTACTCAGGCATAATTATTGGATTTTAGCTGCACGTCGAATAATTCGTCACAGAATCCACAACTGTAACACTTGCTTTAAGTTCCGCCCGCGTCCTATTCTTCCACTTATGGCAGATCTACCTAGCCAGCGTGTTAACCAAGTCGACAAGGCGTTCACTCACACCGGCTGTAACTATGCAGGCCCGCTGCAGTACACACCATTTCGTGGTCGAGGTGTTAAGAGCCGCAAGGCTTGGCTCTGCATTTTTACGTGTTTTACGACGCGTGCCACGCACATTGAAGTGGCAATAATGTCGCCGCAGATGCATTGTCCAGAATTGTGATAACATCGGATGAATTGAAAAGTATGAATAATGATGTAGTAACAGTGTTGACAATAGCGCAAAAGAAAAGAATGAATGATATGACGGATGCAAGTAAAACAGATTTGTCTAAGAGATCCTCAAACTCAAGGTCTGATCAGCCAAGAGTTGTGGAAATTGTAAAGAAACCTACTGATTCTGTAGAAATGAAATTAGTAGAAGGTGCGCAACTAAATAAATTAATTAAAAACAATAGGATATCCTTGAATGAAGAATGTTTTGCATACGAAGAAAAGACAAAGAATTTATTTATAAATCTTGATTATCGTTCACATTTTACGCGAGTCGAATTTGTGTCGAAATTGAGTAAACTTTGTAAGAAATTAAATATAAATGAGTTATGTATAATAAAACATGAAAATAATGCTAGCTTTATAAAAGACTTATTTCAAGAAATTGAATCAATGAATACTTGGTCCGGACCACGAATTCATGTTTTAAGAGGAGTCAAGAGAATTACTGATGATGACGATATTAAATTAATTTTACATGACTTTCATTTACTGCCCACTAGCGGTCATGCTGGTGTGCGCAGAATGATAAATAATATTAAAAGACAATTTTACTGGCCAGGAATAGGAAAAGACGTCGAAGATTTTGTATCAAGGTGTGACAAATGCCAAAAGATGAAACATGGTAAACCTATTAAGGAACCCATGTGTATAACTACTACGGCATCTTATGCCTTTGAAAAAATATTTTTAGATATTGTAGGTCCATTACCTCAAGATTACGAAGGTAATGTATACATACTGAGTCTCCAGTGTGAATTGAGTAAATTCGTGGAAGCATATCCACTTAGAACTAAGGACACTATAACTGTAAGTAAAGCATTAGTAGATAACTTTATCCTTAGATTTGGACTACCAAAAACAATTGCAACTGATCGAGGTGCTGAATTTATGTCGTCAACAATGGAACAGGTTTGTAAACTTTTAAACATTAATAAAGTATCATCAACTGCGTACCATCATCAATCTATCGGTTCGTTAGAAAATTCTCACAAAAATTTAGGAGCTTTTCTCAGAATTCAATGTAATAATAATCCACAAACTTGGTCACATTGGTTAGCTTACTGGTGTTTTAGCTACAATACCACTGTTCATTCAGCAACAAAATATCAACCTTTTGAACTTGTATTTGGTAGACAATGTATTGTTCCTTCTAGATTATGTAATGATGTTGAACCATTGTACAATCAAGACAATTATTGTAGTACACTTAAGTATAAGCTTCAACTAGCTAATAAAGACGCTAGAAATAATTTAATATTAAGCAAATGTAACCGCAAAGATAATTATTATGATAAATATTTGAACCCAATTCAATATAAGAAAGATGACTTGATATTGATTAAAAATGAAACGGGTCAAAAATTAGACCCATTACTTGATGGTCCATTTACTGTTTTAGAAGATATGGGATGTAATGTTAAAATTAGAAAAAATAACAAAATCGACATAATTCACAAAAATCGAATCAAGCCTTTTGTATCCTAAATTCTGATTTGCAACAAAAGGTAAAAAAAAAAAAAAAAAAAACAATATTATGCAATTTTTTTTTTTTTCTAAATAGCCGGAGGTGAAGTGTATACTCTCCTTTAGATTAACAACCATATATGTATGCCCCTTTATATTAGGTATCACATGTTATGCTGACATAGCTTTTACTTCGTTTTACTCGTTTCTTACTGTAACTAATTCATTATACTATTGGCAGCCAACCTGACTTATTATTTCTACATCCCGTACAACTCCAAACATCTCAACAGATTTAAGTACAGTGACTTTCCTTGCAGCCTTAAAACGCTTTCTTTCGCGACGCGGTCCTATTAAATGCTTATATACCGATAACGGTACTTGTTTCGTAGGTGCAAGTTCTTATTTACGCGACCTTCACAAATTTCTTAAAGTTTTTCGTCCTCATCTTGAGGAAGAACTTTCCTTCAATCATATAGATTGGAAGTTTATTCCGCCTGCTTCCCCACATTTTGGAGGATGTTGGGAAAGTATGGTTAAGGTAGTTAAAACTCACCTTTTTAAAGTTATAGGTCAACAAATCCTCTCCTACGAGGAACTTATAACTGTCCTTAGCCAAGTTGAGGCTCTAGTTAATTCGCGGCCACTTACTGCTTTGAGAAGTGACCCTACTGAACCATCAGCACTGACCCCTGCGCATTTCTTGCACACCGCGCCATTGTTGTCCCTTACCGCTCCTGAAGCAGACTCGCTCAGCTTGCTTCAGCGACATACTCTACTTGACAAACTGGTGCAGTCGTTCTGGCAGCGCTGGCGTTCAGAATACTTACATCAACTTCAGGCTATCCAAATGGAATAGTCCTGCACCTTCTATACAAGAGGGTACTATTGTAGTTATCATTACTGATAACTCTCCGCCCCTTTCATGGCCGTTAGGCATTATTGATAAATTGCATACCTCCAAGGACGGTACAACCCGTGTTGTTACTGTGAAAACCGCAAAGGGTAGCTACGTGCGCCCTGTTGTGCGTCTGTGTCCATTACCGACTCAATAAGGCCTGGCTTGATAGTTAGGTCTCTTAGTTTTAGTTAGTTAGCGACGCAACATAATTTTTCTATTAAAATTTAACTATAGGTATGCAACTCGCAGTATTTATCTTAAATCTTAATAACTGAAATGTAAAAATCCGCATCTTAGTCCGTATTGCTGAATAGGTATACGGTAGTACACCTCATAGGGCTAAGTTTAATTTTCATTAAAGGTGACCCTTTAAGGCCGGGAAAATGGTAGCGCCATCTCTTGTAAATTTCATAAATCAATGACCAAAAACACATAGACAAACGCATTTGAGATTTCGCGGGCGATCGATATCCTAATTATCTCGTTCCTTCCTCATTCCTTTTCCCTTTATGTACGCCTTAATGACAGGTCGCCAGAACGAACCGAAACTTCAACGTGAACGGGCCTCGTATCTCAACCGCCAGCTTTCCAAGCCACAAGGCTGGAGACTGATGCATCTAATTAGTTAGATTGCTGAGAACCTTGTGAACCGTGTCTATTCACCCGCCTCGCGGATATAAAACAATTGTGTGAAGTGTGTGGATCCTGTAGGTCGCCAGTTTGGAGTAGAAGAACACCAGCTCGCTGCCACACGTGGGCTGGCATCGACCACTACAAGGTAAGGCGTACTACTTCCCTCATTTCCATACTAGATCGCCCGAATTGATCCGTGAATATTTTCCCGCTTATTTTCAACGCACTATTGCCAGAACCCTTCAAATACAGTCCACTTTTCATGATAGACATAAGGATGAAGAGGTTTCTCAAACCGCTATAACAACTGGGATTACCGATACAATTAATAAGCCATTGCCTCTGAGCCGTGTGGATCCACCTTTCGGGCACTCAAGTGGTTAACCAACTACATTGTTAATCCAATTTTAAACCATATATCATCATTATAGTAAGTATTCAATAAAAAGGCCAAATGAAAACATTAAATATTCAATTCAATTTCCATTAAAATACAAATGTCAACAGTCCTACTAATAATATTATAAAGCTGCTAATAATATGATATGCTAGCTGCCGTAGGAGCGGCCTGCACTCGACAGCATCGTAATAAGATGACTGGAGCCCTAATCTAAATAATGCTCGAGACTTTTGCAAATGAGATTATGATGTTAAGTGTTTGATATAGTGTTCCATTTGTTAGTGTCCGAAGTATCCTTACACCTTCTCCTGTAAAGACCTAGAACGCCATGGATGCCGCAATTGGAGTAGCTACCTACTGCGCGACGATCATCATCTGATTATCTTCATAACGTTTGTTTTTTGGATGCAGTTGAATCAAATGAAGCGACTGCCTATCTGTTACTGAATACAATTTGCAAAATAATCATCATTCTCTTGCAACTCAACCAGACAAAATAATAACTATTTAGATTACATTGCTAACATTTTGATCATTGTTACTTTCAGAACTGGACGTCTTGGAGTGGACTGCATACCTGGAGTGTATAATTAACGCGGCTAACCTATTAGGAGACTATTTTGCAGGTAATTTATATAAAATACCTGTCTTTATTTATTTATAAGGAGGGTTACAAAACTAAAAAACTTTAATTATGACGTAATACCATTTTCTTGTAATGCACACTCAATAGTAACAGGTAACCACAGCTTATACATTGATGAGAAAAATCGCTCTATGTCATTTTTTCAGAATATATTTTATAATGTATTTAATCATTCAAACAACAAGTTCCATTATTTGTTATAAGAAGAATCTTATAATGTTAGTAACACTTGACAATACAAATAAACAAACAATTAAATATAAACATTGGCGGCAGCGGCAGTTGATATTTAAAAATACAATTGACAATAAATAAATATTTAAATTAAAAAAATATATAAATTTTTCATAATTCAGATTTTAGAGAAATGTACAGAGAAATTAATAAATATAATAGACAACATAACAAAAATAAACCATAGATTTTAGTATTAACTGGAATCTTAATAATAATATCAAGATTTTATTAGGCAAATTGTTGTATGTCAACTCTTAAAATTAGTCAAATTAAACATATCAACATTTAAAATTAGCCGAATTAAACATGCCAACATTGAAAACAAATTATAATACTTAAGAAAAAAGGAAGAATCACAAATAATTATACATGGAATGACTAATCATGATTATCATATTATTAACATCAACATTATATTAAAGACTAAATTATATAATGTGTTATAATACCTCTTCGAAGTTAGAGTGAACACGCTGGGTAAGCTCACTTCATCGACGACTTTGCTTCTGTCACCTCTGATCTAGACTAGAGTCAAGAGCAAACTAAAATAAACAGAAAAACATAACAAAAAAATTGAAGTTATACATTAATTTTGATAAATCTAAAGTCCTTTACCTGAAAGTGGTTAATCAATTTCTTTATAAAAGAATGTCGTGATTTATATCGATGTCAGCTTTTCGTAATTAAGCATTGCACAATTTAATTTTTCTGTCTAAGTTATCTTTCTGAATACATTATTGACATATTTATTATATGCCTGTTCAATTTAAAATCATTCTTACAAATCTTATCTGTTTCATTTCAAAGGTGCGAAAGAGCCCGTACAAGTGGACTAACCACCATACATTAGCCGGGCCTCTTCTACAATATATGCGCGTATTGCTGCGCAATCATGACTTCAGGGCACACAGATGTCTGGCCGCACAGGTACCTACCGCACAGTTTCTGTAATCAATTAAGAAAGTGTAGAATTAAGACATATTACAATCAGTTATCGAGCAGTGGTGGCCCAGTGGTATCGGCCGCGACTTACAAGTTGTAGGTCGTGGGTTCGAGCCCAGGCAGGCGCTTTACTTTGTGTAAATTATTTCATCACCACTGCTCTCAAAACGGTGAAGGAAAACATCGTGAGGAAACCGGCATGTCCTAGAACCAAACATTCGAAGACATGTGACATCCACCAACCCGCACTGGGCCCGCGTGGTGGATTACGGCCCATTCCCTCTCACAGAGAGGAGGCCTGTGTCCCAGCAGTGGGAACATTAATAGGCTGATGATGATGATGACAATCAGTCAACATGACAGACAATCTTATAAACACTGAACATTTACAAACTAACCTAACCTAAAGTTTGTCAGATGGAATAATGATCTCAAAATGTTGTTAATAGCGTACGTAGGCTCACTACAGGGAAATAATTATCTGATTACAAATTATCACGCAAATTGTAACTCTATTTCAGAAATAAAAAACTGTTCACTAGAATCACTAGTTAGGTTTTGGGTTTATAATAAAACAACCATTATCAGTTAGTAGACAGCAACTTAGTTAATAGAGAACAACTTATTTAGCAGACAACAAGTTAAGCTTGAGAAAGACTGCCCGACGCGCACCACTTAGGTTGCGCTCCACATTTATTAGGATATCACATCTTGTTGTATTCTAGATCGATGTATCAAAAATAAATATCGCTAATTTTACCCAATTCTCTTTCAGCTTCACCAAAATTTCGATGAGCTCCTCTCCGTCTTAGGAGATGTGGTGTTGGGGTTGTCGATATCGATCAGATATCGGCTAATATCAACACCAGAAAGGAAAAACGTGTGGTTGCTTCACTGCATGTATGCGTACGCGCCATAGTGTCATCTGTGGCGCGTACGTATCAGGCGGTGATGGATGGAGCAGCTACACGAGGGGAGCTCTAATTTAAGTTAATTATTTAATAAGTTTTTAATTTAATTTTAGTAGTTATTTAAAATGATTTATGTTTGTGTAATTTTGTAGTCATTTGTTTATTTTTTTATTAGTTTTATTGTTTGTGATTATTTGCTGTGTTTTAAATAAATTATTATTTTCTATCTATCGCTATCTTATGTTTTTGTTTCACCTTTTATTCATTCAATGATTCATCCAATCACTCGTTCAAAAACATACTTTTTTATAGTTCAAAAATGCTTAGCTATGCAATCTATTAAATAAATAAATCTCAAATTTATCTTACATGCTTGGCTATTCTCCACATATTGAAAAATTGCTTAATTTTACAATTAAAATTAATATTAGATAAGTTGGGTATACAAACATTAAAAAAACTTCTTTACAAAAAAAAAAAACAACTTCCAAAACTAAACACTACAGAGCGAAAAATAACTTTCTTTTCGGATGTCGGTGTCTTTAGAACCTATTGTTTTTCGTTATTGACACCGACTTCCGATTTTTTTTTTCACTTTTTGCTTTGTTACCTTATACAATCATCTACTATGGGAATAATTTATAGCCAAAGGGCTTCTCATAACAATTCCAACAAGCCTTAACACGACTGGGATACATTGTTTTATTACGAAGTTCCGGTGCCTACCTTCCGGCTTCATCACAAGATCAGTTCGATGGTGCCATTTTAATTATAATTATTATTTATTTAAATTTGCTTCATCACAGTCATATAACTCTTCGAGATATCTTATTCCCAAAAAATACTTATCATTGAGAAATTCCAGTGGCCATCTTTGGTCTTCTTCATCAGTTCCACTTCACCAACTGAAACTTTCTGAATGCAAATGCTTCCAATGTTGATGAAAATACCAAAAATGCTATACGTATGCCAATCAAATTTGAGGAGTTCCCTCTATTGCCATAGGATTCCCTCATCAGATCCTGACTTTGTGACAATGGGACTACTTCTTGAGTATACTATATCTAACAAAAAAGTATTTTCGAAATCGGTCTATAATTGATTGAGCAATCGGTGGACATACATAAAAAAGCAAAGTTGTTAAATACAGGTCTTCGGGTCCTGAGCCAGAATCTCAAGGCCGGGGCCCATAGCAGCGTCGGGCCTCCTGGACTCTGTCTGAAATTGTATCCCACGAAACTGCCGTAACGCAGCAGTGGAAAGCTAGGGGGTTCGTTCCTTATAAGAGATATTAGAGATATACTGGTTCCTACTACGGGTGTAAGGTGTCACAAAGGTTGGCCGGTAATATTATGGTGTAATATAAGCACTTACCTGGGATTCCTGCGGGAGGCTCCTGGGGGTCGATCAATATCGTGCCGTGAGATTAGGGATAGGAGAATATATATAATATTAGGACAATAAGGGATAGACTGACGGCTGTCTGGACCGAAGGCTCCGGTGTCCACCAGGCTGAGCACGTTGCCCGCAAAAGCACTTCGTTGTGCGTGAAATATATTCAAAACCGACTTCGCGGGCGCCCCACAACGCCGATTGCGACCGGCGAGCGCAATTAAAAATTACAATGGGCGAAACACATCTCGATTAGATATGTTTCCACAAAAACCCGAATTCACCGTGTGCTCACTACAAATTTTCGTTTTCGACTCTTCTCAATTGTCAGCTGTCAATCAAAAGCTGTCAAATCGTTGACAGCTCACTGACATGGTGTTGCAATTAAATATCAAATAGTGAACGAAACGTTTGGTTTCGAACAAAAGTCGAACATTGAACCTCCTTTTTGGAAAGCTGGATAAAAATAATAGATTACCGACTTACTAGTACATCGCTACTAGAATACAAACTTATAAAACATCATAAGTACACAAACTTACACATACATATTTAGAATTTTTATGATATCTGTGTACTGATGGTGCCTACGTATGAAGTATGTATGCCTTATTACTCTAAGCGTATCTACTTTATAATTAGGTACCGTCAAAAAATCATAAAAAAAGGTAAATCATAAAAATCATAAAGCTATAGGTACTATTAAACGAGCAATATGTGTATATATGTATATAATCACGTTCTCGAAAATAGCTTAACGATTTCGATAAAATTTACAATATAGGGCATCAAGCATCAGGCATTAAGTCCGCCTATGTACTTTTATGTTCCATGAAGTTTTAATAAACAAGGGGATGTCTAGGTCGACAAATCGATCTAGCTAGGTTTCATATCCGGGCAAATTCGAAAAAATAAGATTTTTCTATTTTCCATGGTCGCCCAAGTACTGCAGGCTAAGCTAGGAACAAATTACCGGACGCGGCTGATGGATGCAACTTATCTGTAAATAATAATTAGAAATAATAAAATAAAAATAATTTTAAAATAAATAAATAATAATTTGATAAAAATAGAATAAGCTTGGCCACCTTCGGGGCCCGTAGAGAACGTTCTCAAAAAGAAAACTGCAAGACGAAAAGAAGAAGAAACGAAATCGAGTGACGTGGCCGCAGCTAACTGCTAATAGCGATCTTTGTTTCACGCAAGACTGTAGACCACAAGCTTTTTCTTTATAGCGTGGAGAAATGCTCATAGAAATGCATACTGCGCTACCACGGGGATATAGCGCAGTTTATTTATTTGGTTAACCAACAATTGTTGCACACAAGACGTTTACAATTTCTTTTTACCTTCATTTGTAAGTGTAACAATTAATTATAGGCTAACACCACATTCAAACTTTGTGGTTATACACATTATTTTACCGTATTATATTGCTTGTCAGCATTGTTTTTACTTAAAACTCAAGAACAAAGTTGCAATAGCAATTAACAATGAAAAATACAGCAATTCTATAAAAGATACCTAGTATTTAAACCTCTGGTTAATGAGTAAATACGCATAACAAGTAAACTTTCAAAACAACACATAACGTATATAATTAAAAACATTAAATTAAGATTAAAACAATACCAGATATTAAATTATAAAACAACATTTTGTAAACGCACCCACGATACAGAAAGCAATTCCTAGTGTGGGGCAACTGTTAAAAAAAAAAGAACATACACAATTAAAAGCATTGAATTAAAATTAAAACAATTGAAACAACATTAATAAATTCATAAATTAGATCAAGTACATAACAGCACATAGCTTATATATTTAATATAATTATTTCTGTTGGATTGGAAGATAAAATATCAAATTCTTAATATTACATTCTTAATATTATTATAGTGAGCTATGTGGGACTCCAACCCACTAAAACTCCACGGTGTCCTCCTGTGCCGCTTATGGTGAGAACAGGCGCATGCGTTAGCACTCACCGCGAACCCGCCGCGGCAGTACGTCACCGGACCCTCCTCTGGGGAGTACCCCCCATCACCGGCGCATCAGAACACACTGTGCGCCTCGACCACACCCTGCTCCGACTGTGACTTCCGAAAACCTGTAGTGCGCACATGCAAATTTTTATTTTTATTTTTAAGCATTTGCCCTTCACTAGGAATTTCTTCCTGTATCGTGTTTACAAACATATAAACTCACATACACAAACACCCAGAGCCGGAACAACTATCTTTAGGTCATACAAATATTTGTTCCGTGCGGGAATCGAACCCGCGACACGCAGCGCAGCAGTCAATCCCTCAACCACTGCGCCAACCGTGCGCCCAAATGAAAAAAAGACCCTTGTCAGGGCCGCATATGATTCAATGTTATTAAATGGTTGTCTAATAACGAACTTACCTACAGTATCCAGCAACTAACAGCAGTAACTTGGCAAGAGTTGTTAAATGCACAGAACTCTTTGGTTATCAAGCAGGACGCGGGCGCCGAGTTTGCATCGTTCCGAGCCGAGGCGTTCCAAAGATCCACTCGAAGATTCGAGTCGGGCTCAGGTTCCGTTGGCTCCCGAATACACAAATTTCTACCGTTTGTTTTTATATTGAATTGTAATGCCACGAACAAATATCGGCATAACATTAATTTCATTGCAGGAGTAACACTAATTTCATTGCAGGAGTAACACTTAATAATGATGATCATTAACGACTACTCGATTTTTTCTTTAATATAGAAAAAGCCTGAATTTCTTAACCTTTAACTGTATATATTTTGTTTATAACAACTAAAACATCACAAATTCATCATCAACATACTTTCTTCCAAACTGGTATGTTTAAAACAAATTATGATAAGCATAGAATAAGGTTGCCCAGGTTGCCTGGAAGGGATCGCGGAATGCGAAAAGGCCGCCCGTTGTATGTTTTTAGTATTAAGTTTATTTTTTTTCTTGTATATTATGGTATACAATAAAGTATACATAAATAAATAATGACAAGCAATAAGAGTGACCATTTTTTTGTTGCAATAAGTGAAATATGCGCAAACTTACCCCTACTACGCCAAAACCTTGCCAAGTTACGTGCCGGGGACTGTTCTTATGTAATTACTTATCTATTACGGAGGTATGAACTTACCTTACTTTTAGTTCTGGATTTGAATGACAATGTTATGAATCCCTTGATTGCTAATTAACAGACACAACAGAAAAACAATTGTTTTAATTATCTATGTACCTTTTAGAGCTCAAGCGCTGTAAGTTTGGTTGTTTTATTGTTTTCAAAAGAAAGTTGTAATTGATGTTTCTTTAGAGAATCGTACCTGCGGAGATCATAAAAGCCTCTGGCGACTTTTTTGCAAAATAAAAATAGAATTGATATCTGCAACCCGTCCTCATAGTAGAATACCGTAAGAAATGATACTATGAACATAAACAAAGCTGACTAAACCTTGTCCAACGATTTATTTAACGCTTGCCAGCTCAAATACTAATCGTTTAGTAATATTCGAATCCGTTACTGATCAGATTTTTATAACAATCGACTTTATTTACCTATGAAGAATTTTAATTTGATTCAACACATTTATTAGGATATCACATCTTGTAGTTTTCTAGACAGATGTATCAAAAATAAATATCGCTAATTTTACCCAATTCTCTTCCAGCTTAACCAGAATTATGAAGAGCTCCTCTCCCTCCTAGGAGATGTGATGTTAGGATTGTCGATATCGATCCGATACCGCCTGTTATAAACGCCGCAGATGCGGATATACGGAGCAGCGTTTTAAGTCCCACAAACCTCCATTGAAAAGAGAGACTCCTCCGACCAGACGGGTGTTATCTGGTCCGGGCAACTGCCCAACGGTTGATGTGGGACTGTTGTATACGTTCAAATCGCGCCGAAAACTTTGATTGCGCGATGCAGGATTTGTTTTACGTCATGCCATTAGTTCGTAGGTGGCGGCGTTGATGTACATATCATAACCTCGAAACAAAATATTTCATTTTTTCTTTAACTTTACCGGTATATTTATTTTCAAAAAACTTTATTTTCACGTAACTCAAAATCTATACGTGATGTTTTTTTTTTCTTTCTACTTCCAACTTAGGAAGTTTTAAAGATATTAATTCACATATAGCCATGTCAGTTGCATTTTTCACTTTTTGACCGACTTCTCAAAAAGGAGGAGGTTATCAATTCGAATGTATGTTTTATTTGTGGGGGAGTGTTATTTTTGAATCCAAAAAAAACACCCACTTCAATGTCGGTTTGGTTTTTTGTTTATTATTCTTTTTAATTTTATCTTACGTTGGCCAAGAAAATATAGAAAGGCCAAAAAATATTGTGATTTTTTTTATTTTCATCATACACAAGTAATGTACAAGTAATAATACACCATCCTTCCTATCGTCCAATCGGCATGACGCTGCAGGCTAGATACAATCTGCAGTTCATCTATATACACCACACACGATCAGTTTAAATTGTCCATCACCCGTGACAAACAACGATGTTTTAGTCGTTTTGGTCATTTTACTCGTGAAAATGAAACAAAAAAATAAGGTCGAGCAGAGTGGTGCAAAAAGTGGTTAATGAAAAGAAAATAGTTTACTCATACAAAAGTATTAAAAGAATTGAAGATTACGCCAAAAGTTTATTGTATTTACGAATAAATGAAGAATCTTACATGAAACTTCTAACGTTAGTTACTCCTATAATTGAGAAGCAAGACATTGTTATGAGAAACGCTATCTCGTCTATCACCGACAAAAATCTTGATCTGACTGAACTGACGATCGCCGACCGCCATACACAGTCCAATCGGCATGATCAAGCCAAAAGAATCGAAATTCGATTGTGCCGTCAAGTATAACTGTCATGCCAATCCACTCCCACACACGGTCAGTTCTAACTGATCCGATCGGTAGCGTCATGCCGATTAGACGATAGGAAGGATGGTGTATGGCCACCATAATGCAAACGTCTGTAAACAGCATTATACTTTTTTCTTGAATTCGTGGGTAGGTTTTCACAAAAAAATATTTTTGAAGGTATTCGTAATAAAGTGTTCTTTTATCAACGGCATATTGCTACTCTTCCATTTCTCCTCAATCTGCGCAACGGACATTACTTACAGAAACAGTATTTCCTTAAAATAGTTTAATTCTGGTGGAATATCTATGACAACTGTAAAAACTAAGAACTATTGAACTCGTTATGGGTAAGTTCATAATTAAAATATATAAAACTATTGTAAATTACGATTTTTGTTGGGAATATGAAACGTGTTTAGTGACGCCATTTTTACTGTAGTCTAGTCGTGTGGAATAAACATGGTTTGTAATAGACAACCTCACATTCATGCAATTGATTCAGATGGGTGAATTGTTCTTTACACTTTGTCGAGGTCGGCCCGTGGATGGATCTTAGGGCGTATATTTTTCCCAATGTTAACGCAGTACTAGCCGTGCGAGAATATCAATATTAAACGTCCTTTTGGACAGTTTTGTTTGTAAAATTTTCTTTGATTTACATATGTTATTTCAGTTATAAAGAAATTCTATCCATGATTTTTTCTGTGTAATACTATTTGTTACACGAAAAAAACATGTTTTATAAATAATGTAGGTACACTACCATAAACACACACCTACATAAATCTATAATATATATGTTATTTGTAAATCTGTTAACCTAGCCGTTACTAAGGAGTATGCTTTTGAAACAAAGTATATATTATGGCACTAAAGCGGCGAAAAGCCCTAAAGGTACCGAGTTTCTTCCGTGCCTCTGAATGCACGTCAAGACATTGGTCCCGTTTATAATTTGTACATGTTTGGCAGTCGTTACGGAAGGTCAGAAGCCAGAAAGTCTGACACTGGTCTTCCCAAAGGGGTATCGTATTACCCAGTTCCTGAATTATAAATTTAAATAAACTGTACTGCTGAGCAACGTCATTCTGATTTGAAAATCCAACAAACAAACCAAACTAGTTTTGTTTCTTTATTTAAAATTAGTTATTTATTTCTTCATGTGGGTTTTGTTTTTTCGGAAACAACGCCATATTTATTACAATGATTCTTGTGATTTTTTTATAATAATTAAGAGTTCCAGCAATGCGTTTCAAACGGCTCTATTTTGCCTACCTACATAATTAGGGCTTCTCCCCATCACCACGCTACGATGTCGTCAACTTGGAACAGTGCGGTGTCGCGGTGCGCAGTTGAAGCGTGCTGGGCCCATAACCTAAAGTAAACGCTTCGGTTATTCAGTGCAAACTAATTTTATTCTTCTACCTTCATTCATAGTGTAACTGTAGAACTATAAGTTGGCCCAACTGCTTGAAACACTTAATTCACAGATAGCTGCTAACACGAGGTTAAATTATTATATGTCATACATAAATGTTATTAATAACAAGGGGTTATCCGCTAACTCGAAAACTTTGAGTTGGTAAAGATACGAGTAACCCAGGGTGGCGCAAGCGGGCGTTAGTATAATATTTCATAACAGACATAGCTTTTGATTTTATAATTGTATCTTTACGATATGAGAGTGAATATAGTAATTTTTAACAGACTTCAAAAAAAGGAGGAGGTTCTCAATTCGAAGGTATTTTTTTATTTGTGTTACCTCAGAACTTGTTACTGGGTGAACCGATTTTGATGATTCTTTTTTATTTGAAAGCTGCTGTTTGTCATGTGGTCCCATTTAATTTTCATCAAGATCTGATAAATAACTTCGGAGATACACATCAGAACTCTTCAATAAATGACGGTAAATCACTCAGGATAGCTGCAATCGCATTTATGTTTATTGTTGACACCATTTCATAACATAACATCACACTAGTACGCTCTAAAGGGGTACCCATGTGTAAACAGTTCACCTTGGTATACCCTTATTCGACCAGGGTTGTTTAAGTTTCATGTTATTGGGTAAATCTATCCTGGTTTCACTTTGGGCATTATTGGTACCTAGCCTATATAAATTATTAATAACTATTAAAATTTATCTTAATTATGTTTGGTTTCGACAATTACCGATTTATATATTACACTTAAAAACAAAAATGTTTTTATCTACTCTCCTATCGTGAAGATTCAAATATGAAATGAAAATAAACTTTTGACCAACTTCATCCACAGAAAACTCCAATTTTATAAAGTTAAATTTATAACACAATAATGTCAAAAACCGGCCAAGTGCGAGTCAGACTCGCGCACGAAGGGTTCCGTATCATTATCGCAAAACAACGGCAAAAAACACGGTTGTTGTATGGGAGCCCATACAACCAGGAGAAAATACAACCGACTTCCAAATAAAAAAAACTAAAAAGTGAAAAATAACTTCAATTTCGGAAGTTGGTGTCAAAAAACTAAGAAAATAAAACAAGAACACCGACTTCCGAAATTGAAGTTATTTTTCACTTTTTAGTTTTTTTATTTGGAAGTCGGTTGTATTTTTTGTAAAAAGTTTTTTTATAACATAATTTTAAGGGTTCCGTACCCAAAGGGTATAAACGGGACCCTATTACTAAAACTCCACGGTCCGTTTGTCTGTCACCAGGCTGTATCTCATGAACCGTGATAGCTAGACAGTTGATATTTTCACAGATGATGTATTTCTGTTGCCGCTATAACAACAAACAGAATAAAATAAATATTTAAGTGGGGCTCCCATACAACAAACGTGTTTTTTTGCCGTTGTTTTGCGATAATGATACTTGATACCGACTCGCACTTGGCCGGTTTTTGACATTAGTGTGTTATAAATTTAACTTTATAAAATTGGAGTTTTCTGTGGATGAAGTTGGTCAAAAGTTTATTTTCATTTCATATTTGAATCTTCACGATAGGAGAGTAGATAAAAACATTTTTGTTTTTAAGTGTAATATATAAATCGGTAATTGTCGAAACCAAACATAATTAAGATAAATTTTATCGAATCAATAAAAAATTAAATCACATGCTTGGTTTGCTAATACACATTTCATTAAAATATTTATTTTTCAGAATATGAAATATATAATGAAGATGAGGACCATTGGTGTTAAACAAATTTGTCTTTTCATCTTTCAGAAGAATGAGATCAAACATGGAGATAATAGAAATACTTATGAGTTAATAAAAGAATACAAAGTACCTAAGCTTTATCCAAGAATAATGTGATGAAAACAAAAGCAATAAGCTTGGCTAAGGTATGAAGAAAATCAAACACGATTTCAAAATCAGTCAGTTTTAGATGCCGTCCAAACTACGTACGTTCTCAATTTAATTTTTTAATAAGTTCATCACGTCTGCTGATTTTCATAATTTAGAAAGGTACTATAAGAGTAGGAACTATAAGTTTATTTACTACATTTTTGATATCGTATTATTTTCGTAACATTTTATCCTGGTGAATTTTTCATGTTATTATCGTTAATCTTCAATTGTTACCTACTCACTCTCCTCAGGATACGCCACCACCTCCTCCGGCGAACGACAGGCTGAAAATAGTGACGACGAGCGGAACAATGCTAGTGATCAAATCCGCCAGCAGTATATAAACGATTGCGCGGACTTGTATCAAGAATACATAAGTCTTTATACTCGTCTGGCGCAAGTGACTGCCCTGTTCTCACGACTGGAAGTTGAGCTTCATAGCGCGGTACCTCTGGCCGTTCCCTGTATAGAACGGAAGATCAGGGACGAGTACCGACGCGTGAAGAACGACCCTATATACAAGGAGGACAGGGCAAGGTACCATTACCTCCACGCAAAATTAGCGCAAATAAAGCCACGACGTGTTCCCTGAGACTCGAGATTCTGACCGCCTGCCGCTCGCTGCCTTTACTGCTGATTTGGGTATGTATAATCAGCACAGAGCAATGCTCTGAGAGCATCTCAACAGGTTATACGCATTAGTATTATAAGACCTATACATTTTTTAGAGAGCAGTGGTGGCCCAGTGGTATCGGCCGCGACTTACAAGTTGTAGGCGCTTTACTTTGTGTGAATTATTTCATCACCACTGCTCTCAAAACGGTGAAGGAAAACATCGGGAGGAAACCGGCATGTCCTAGAACCAATAATTCGAAGCACCAACATCACTCATCCACCAACCCGCACTGGAACCGCGTAGTGGACTACGGCCCATTCCCTTTCACAGAGAGGAGGCCTGTATTCCAGCAGTGAGAACATTAATACCCTACCTACCTACCAATTTGATAAACGATTTATTTGAATAAGAAATAATAGGTATGTACTACGATACGAATGTTACTAACTATTGTTTCTACCGGCGCGGCGGCGATCAAATGAAATTTTAGAACACAAAAGCCGCTATTGTGAATTAACTATGATAGTTAGATAAATTCCCCGCGAACTTTTTTGTAGGTAATAATGAGTACTTCAAACATGTGGTTTCAAATTTTTTATCAATTTTATCATTATTTTTCTCAGTGCATGCCAAATAATGAATTTTTTAGGCAAAATGTTGCTTCTTTGGATTACATTATTGCAATTTCCTTAAGGGTCTTTTTTTTGAAAATAAATGAAAAATGGATAATATCGGTCCAGTAGTTACGAAGTCTTTTCGGCACAAACAAACAAAAAATCTTTCTTCTTATAATATTAGTATAGACAAACACACAACACAAAATTCTACATTAACTGGGATTACCGATACAATTAATAAGCCATTGCCTCTGAGCCGTGTGGATCCACCTTTCGGGCACTCAAGTGGTTAACCAACTATATTGTTATTCCAATTTTAAACCATATATCATCATTATAGTAAGTATTCAATAAAAAGGCCAAATGAAAACATTAAATATTCAATTCAATTTCCATTAAAATACAAATGTCAACAGTCCTACTAATAATATTATAAAGCTGCTAATAATATGATATGCTAGCTGCCGTAGGAGCGGCCTGCACTCGACAGCATCGTAATAAGATGACTGGAGCCCTAATCTAAATAATGCTCGAGACTTTTGCAAATGAGATTATGATGTTAAGTGTTTGATATAGTGTTCCATTTGTTAGTGTCCGAAGTATCGTTACACCTTCTCCTGTAAAGACCTAGAACGCCATGGATGCCGCAATTGGAGTAGCTACCTACTGCGCGACGATCATCATCTGATTGTCTTCATAACGTTTGTTCTTTGGATGCAGTTGAATCAAATGAAGCGACTGCCTATCTGTTACTGAATACAATTTGCAATATAATCATCATTCTCTTGCAACTCAACCAGACAAAATAATAACTACATATTTAGATTACATTGCTAACATTTTGATCATTGTTACTTTCAGAACAGGACGTCTTGGAGTGGACTGCATACCTGGAGTGTATAATTAACGCGGCTAACCTATTAGGAGACTATTTTGCAGGTAATTTATATTAAATACCTGTCTTTATTTATTTATAAGGAGGGTTACAAAACTAAAAACTTTAATTATGACGTAATACCATTTTCTTGTAATGCACACTCAATAGTAACAGGTAACCACAGCTTATACATTGATGAGAAAAATCGCTCTATATCATTTTTTCAGAATATATTTTATAATGTATTTAATCATTCAAACAACAAGTTCCATTATTTGTTATAAGAAGAATCTTATAATGTTAGTAACACTTGACAATACAAATAAACAAACAATTAAATATAAACATTGGCGGCAGCGGCAGTTGATATTTAAAAATACAATTGACAATAAATAAATATTTAAATTAAAAAAAATATATAAATTTTTAATAATTCAGATTTTAGAGAAATGTACAGAGAAATTAATAAATATAATAGACAACATAACAAAAATAAACCATAGATAGTATTAACTGGAATCTTAATAATAATATCAAGATTTTATTAGGCAAATTGTTGTATGTCAACTCTTAAAATTAGTCAAATTAAACATATCAACATTTAAAATTAGCCGAATTAAACATTCCAACATTGAAAACAAATTATAATACTTCAGAAAAAAGGAAGAATCACAAATAATTATACATGGAATGACTAATCATGATTATCATATTATTAAAATCAACATTATATTAAAGACTAAATTATATAATGTGTTATAATATCTCTTCGAAGTTAGAGTGAACACGCTGGGTAAGCTCACTTCATCGACGACTTTGCTTCTGTCACCTCTGATCTAGACTAGAGTCAAGAGCAAACTAAAATAAACAGAAAAACATAACAAAAAAATTGAAGTTATACATTAATTTTGATAAATCTAAAGTCCTTTACCTGAAAGTGGTTAATCAATTTCTTTATAAAAGAATGTCGTGATTTATATCGATGTCAGCTTTTCGTAATTAAGCATTGCACAATTTAATTTTTCTGACTAAGTTATCTTTCTGAATACATTATTGACATATTTATTATATGCCTGTTCAATTTAAAATCATTCTTACAAATCTTATCTGTTTCATTTCAAAGGTGCGAAAGAGCCCGTACAAGTGGACTAACCACCATACATTAGCCGGGCCTCTTCTACAATATATGCGCGTATTGCTGCGCAATCATGACTTCAGGGCACACAGATGTCTGGCCGCACAGGTACCTACCGCACAGTTTCTGTAATCAATTAAGAAAGTGTAGAATTAAGACATATTACAATCAGTTATCGAGCAGTGGTGGCCCAGTGGTATCGGCCGCGACTTACAAGTTGTAGGTCGTGGGTTCGAGCCCAGGCAGGCGCTTTACTTTGTGTAAATTATTTCATCACCACTGCTCTCAAAACGGTGAAGGAAAACATCGTGAGGAAACCGGCATGTCCTAGAACCAAACATTCGAAGACATGTGACATCCACCAACCCGCACTGGGCCCGCGTGGTGGATTACGGCCCATTCCCTCTCACAGAGAGGAGGCCTGTGTCCCAGCAGTGGGAACATTAATAGGCTGATGATGATGATGACAATCAGTCAACATGACAGAAAACCTTATAAGCACTGAACATTTACAAACTAACCTAACCTAAAGTTTGTCAGATGGATTAACGATCTCAAAATGTTGTTAATAGCATACGTAGGCTCACTACAGGGAAATAATTATCTGATTACAAATTATCACGCAAATTGTAACTCTGTTTCAGAAATAAAAAACTGTTCACTAGAATCACGGTGGTTTTGGGTTTATAATAAAACAACCATTATCAGTTAATAGACAGCAACTTAGTTAATAGAGAACAACTTAGTAAGTAGACTAAAACTTAGTTAGCAGACAACAAGTTAGACTTGAGCAAGACTGCCCGACGCGCACCACTTAGGTTGCGCTCCACATTTATTAGGATATCACATCTTGTTGTATTCTAGATCGATGTTTCAAAAATAAATATCGCTAATTTTACCCAATTCTCTTTCAGCTTCACCAAAATTTCGATGAGCTCCTCTCCATTTTAGGAGATGTGGTGTTGGGGTTGTCGATATCGATCAGATATTGGCTAATATCAACACCAGAAAGGAAAAAAGTGTGGTTGCTTCACTACATGTATGCATACGCGCCATAGTGTCATCTGTGGCGCGTACGTATCAGGCGGTGATGGATGGAGCAGCTACACGAGGGGAGCTCTAATTTAAGTTAATTATTTAATAAGTTTTTAATTTAATTTTAGTGGTTATTTAAAATGATTTATGTTTGTGTAATTTTGTAGTCATTTGTTTATTTTTTGTATTTGTTTTATTGTTTGTGATTATTTGCTGTGTTTTAAATAAATTATTATTTTCTATCTATCGCTATCTTATGTTTTTGTTTCACCTTTTATTCATTCAATGATTCATCCAATCACTCGTTCAAAAACATACTTTTTTATAGTTCAAAAATGCTTAGCTATGCAATCTATTAAATAAATAAATCTCAAATTTATCTTACATGCTTGGCTATTCTCCACATATTGAAAAATTGCTTAATTTTACAATTAAAATTAATATTAGATAAGTTGGGTATACAAACATTAAAAAAACTTCTTTACAAAAAAAAAAAACAACTTCCAAAACTAAACACTACAGAGCGAAAAATAACTTTCTTTTCGGATGTCGGTGTCTTTAGAACCTATTGTTTTTCGTTATTGACACCGACTTCCGATTTTTTTTTTCACTTTTTGCTTTGTTACCTTATACAATCATCTACTATGGGAATAATTTATAGCCAAAGGGCTTCTCATAACAATTCCAACAAGCCTTAACACGACTGGGATACATTGTTTTATTACGAAGTTCCGGTGCCTACCTTCCGGCTTCATCACAAGATCAGTTCGATGGTGCCATTTTAATTATAATTATTATTTATTTAAATTTGCTTCATCACAGTCATATAACTCTTCGAGATATCTTATTCCCAAAAAATACTTATCATTGAGAAATTCCAGTGGCCATCTTTGGTCTTCTTCATCAGTTCCACTTCACCAACTGAAACTTTCTGAATGCAAATGCTTCCAATGTTGATGAAAATACCAAAAATGCTATACGTATGCCAATCAAATTTGAGGAGTTCCCTCTATTGCCATAGGATTCCCTCATCAGATCCTGACTTTGTGACAATGGGACTACTTCTTGAGTATACTATATCTAACAAAAAAGTATTTTCGAAATCGGTCTATAATTGATTGAGCAATCGGTGGACATACATAAAAAAGCAAAGTTGTTAAATACAGGTCTTCGGGTCCTGAGCCAGAATCTCAAGGCCGGGGCCCATAGCAGCGTCGGGCCTCCTGGACTCTGTCTGAAATTGTATCCCACGAAACTGCCGTAACGCAGCAGTGGAAAGCTAGGGGGTTCGTTCCTTATAAGAGATATTAGAGATATACTGGTTCCTACTACGGGTGTAAGGTGTCACAAAGGTTGGCCGGTAATATTATGGTGTAATATAAGCACTTACCTGGGATTCCTGCGGGAGGCTCCTGGGGGTCGATCAATATCGTGCCGTGAGATTAGGGATAGGAGAATATATATAATATTAGGACAATAAGGGATAGACTGACGGCTGTCTGGACCGAAGGCTCCGGTGTCCACCAGGCTGAGCACGTTGCCCGCAAAAGCACTTCGTTGTGCGTGAAATATATTCAAAACCGACTTCGCGGGCGCCCCACAACGCCGATTGCGACCGGCGAGCGCAATTAAAAATTACAATGGGCGAAACACATCTCGATTAGATATGTTTCCACAAAAACCCGAATTCACCGTGTGCTCACTACAAATTTTCGTTTTCGACTCTTCTCAATTGTCAGCTGTCAATCAAAAGCTGTCAAATCGTTGACAGCTCACTGACATGGTGTTGCAATTAAATATCAAATAGTGAACGAAACGTTTGGTTTCGAACAAAAGTCGAACATTGAACCTCCTTTTTGGAAAGCTGGATAAAAATAATAGATTACCGACTTACTAGTACATCGCTACTAGAATACAAACTTATAAAACATCATAAGTACACAAACTTACACATACATATTTAGAATTTTTATGATATCTGTGTACTGATGGTGCCTACGTATGAAGTATGTATGCCTTATTACTCTAAGCGTATCTACTTTATAATTAGGTACCGTCAAAAAATCATAAAAAAAGGTAAATCATAAAAATCATAAAGCTATAGGTACTATTAAACGAGCAATATGTGTATATATGTATATAATCACGTTCTCGAAAATAGCTTAACGATTTCGATAAAATTTACAATATAGGGCATCAAGCATCAGGCATTAAGTCCGCCTATGTACTTTTATGTTCCATGAAGTTTTAATAAACAAGGGGATGTCTAGGTCGACAAATCGATCTAGCTAGGTTTCATATCCGGGCAAATTCGAAAAAATAAGATTTTTCTATTTTCCATGGTCGCCCAAGTACTGCAGGCTAAGCTAGGAACAAATTACCGGACGCGGCTGATGGATGCAACTTATCTGTAAATAATAATTAGAAATAATAAAATAAAAATAATTTTAAAATAAATAAATAATAATTTGATAAAAATAGAATAAGCTTGGCCACCTTCGGGGCCCGTAGAGAACGTTCTCAAAAAGAAAACTGCAAGACGAAAAGAAGAAGAAACGAAATCGAGTGACGTGGCCGCAGCTAACTGCTAATAGCGATCTTTGTTTCACGCAAGACTGTAGACCACAAGCTTTTTCTTTATAGCGTGGAGAAATGCTCATAGAAATGCATACTGCGCTACCACGGGGATATAGCGCAGTTTATTTATTTGGTTAACCAACAATTGTTGCACACAAGACGTTTACAATTTCTTTTTACCTTCATTTGTAAGTGTAACAATTAATTATAGGCTAACACCACATTCAAACTTTGTGGTTATACACATTATTTTACCGTATTATATTGCTTGTCAGCATTGTTTTTACTTAAAACTCAAGAACAAAGTTGCAATAGCAATTAACAATGAAAAATACAGCAATTCTATAAAAGATACCTAGTATTTAAACCTCTGGTTAATGAGTAAATACGCATAACAAGTAAACTTTCAAAACAACACATAACGTATATAATTAAAAACATTAAATTAAGATTAAAACAATACCAGATATTAAATTATAAAACAACATTTTGTAAACGCACCCACGATACAGAAAGCAATTCCTAGTGTGGGGCAACTGTTAAAAAAAAAAGAACATACACAATTAAAAGCATTGAATTAAAATTAAAACAATTGAAACAACATTAATAAATTCATAAATTAGATCAAGTACATAACAGCACATAGCTTATATATTTAATATAATTATTTCTGTTGGATTGGAAGATAAAATATCAAATTCTTAATATTACATTCTTAATATTATTATAGTGAGCTATGTGGGACTCCAACCCACTAAAACTCCACGGTGTCCTCCTGTGCCGCTTATGGTGAGAACAGGCGCATGCGTTAGCACTCACCGCGAACCCGCCGCGGCAGTACGTCACCGGACCCTCCTCTGGGGAGTACCCCCCATCACCGGCGCATCAGAACACACTGTGCGCCTCGACCACACCCTGCTCCGACTGTGACTTCCGAAAACCTGTAGTGCGCACATGCAAATTTTTATTTTTATTTTTAAGCATTTGCCCTTCACTAGGAATTTCTTCCTGTATCGTGTTTACAAACATATAAACTCACATACACAAACACCCAGAGCCGGAACAACTATCTTTAGGTCATACAAATATTTGTTCCGTGCGGGAATCGAACCCGCGACACGCAGCGCAGCAGTCAATCCCTCAACCACTGCGCCAACCGTGCGCCCAAATGAAAAAAAGACCCTTGTCAGGGCCGCATATGATTCAATGTTATTAAATGGTTGTCTAATAACGAACTTACCTACAGTATCCAGCAACTAACAGCAGTAATAATAAAATATGCCACTATTGTATGCCGAGCGCAGGTATTATTAAACTTCTTGAAACATTAGACAAAAAACTAGTCAATTACACTCTTAATGACCATTGTATAATCTTCCTAGGTGAAACAGACTTTTTAGTTTCCAAAAATTATGCAGAATTAGTAAATTATATAAAATTCAGACTCGAAAAGATATTGCATACGAATATTATCCTGTGTTGTCCGACTTTTAAGTTAAGATCGAATACTAGTTTGTTTAATACCAGAATAGAATCTTTTAATCGACTATTACACCAAAGTAATCAGAATTTTAATTTTACATATACTTTTGATACTAACAAACAACTAGAGTATTCATATGAAATGTTTTCAAAGTTAACTGGCAAAGTAAATAATACAGCCATAAAAAATGTCTTCATGAACTTGAAAAACTATCTGGAGCAATTTAAACCTTCAGATCATGAATATACCTGTATATATGATAATTGTAATATGACGCATACTTATGAAGATAGTGTTAAAAGCCGCGTGAAACCAGGTACTATTCCATATTACTTCAGCAAAATGAACACAGACCAACTTTCACCCAAAGTTGAGTCTAATGTTAGCACAGGTTTTAACGACACTGATCTTTTTCGTGAATAAGAAATTAAATACAGTTTGTAAAAGTACTTTGATGCATAAAACCAGCTGTTTAAGGATTTTTCATCAAAATGTATGTGGGATAAGTAATAAAACAACTGAGTTAGAATTATACATTGCAACCACGGGTATTCAGTTAGATTACTTGTGTATTACAGAACACTTCTTAAATCAACAATCTGCTCATGTATTTAACTTTCCAAATTATAATTTAGCGTCATACAACACAAGGACAAACAAAAAAAGGGGAGGGAGTCTTATTTTAGCACATTCAAGTACAGAAAGTGAAAACATTGATTTTGTTAAAAAAATGTATAGATCTGATAGTTTCGAAATATGTGGGGTTAAAGATCTTGAAACAGGGTTATATCTTTTTTGTTGCTACAGAAGTCCATTTGATAAAAACTTTGAAAGTTTTATGTCTAGTTTAGAAAAGTTATTGGAACATTTTATTAACAAGAAGTGCCTAATTTGTGGTGACTATAATATTGACGTACTTGTTGACAGTAAGAAACACACTGAATTTTTAAGCATATTGACATGTTATAATTTTCGATACCTTTTAAATACTCCTACTTTTATACGGAGCAACGCATATTCGTGTTTAGATAACATAATAACAAATCTCGCTGATGATGAAATAGTTGATTTTTCTGTTGATCACAATGGCTTGGCGGATGGTCATGGAGGACTTTTTTGCAATTTAGCTCTTGAAAAAATAAAAAGTAAATCTAAAAACTCGAATCAAATTGTAATAATAAAAAAAAGAATATTTAATAATAAAAATAATATTGCTTTCAAGAAAAGCATAAGTAAAAAAAACTGGGTGAATATGGGAATAAATAGTTTTATAAGTTGTCTTACAAAAACATTCCAAGAGTGTTACCGAAAGAAATCCATTAGAATAAAGCCTTTTAAAAATACCTCACTACAATGGATTACTAAAGGCGTTAAAGTTTCAAGTAGAATGAAAAGAGTCCTATGCTCAGGTACAGTAAATAATGCAAGCCTAAAAAAGTATAAAACCAACTATGTTCGAATTTATAGAAGAGTTATTCAGCAACTCAGGAAAAATGCTATAATAAATAATATAAATACGGCTACAAATATAACTAAACGGACGTGGAAACTTGTTAATGAATGTACTAAAAAATCAAAAAAAAGGCAATGTAAAAACTTAATCCTAAAAGTGAACAACAAAATGATAACTGATCCCCGGCAGGTCGCAAATCACTTCATTGACAGTTTTGTGTACAAATCGTCTCTCGCTAGCAAGGAAAAAGAAAGAGCGATGAGTTTTCTAATAGAGAGTACAAAAAGGGTAGAAAGTGATTTAACTTTTTGTACAACTACACCATCTGAAATTGCAAAGATTATTAGCAAAATGGCCAATAAGAAATCTTGTGGGTTTGATGATCTACCAATATCGATCTTGAAGGAGAATATAGACTCTTTGGCAGTCCCACTTTCAATTTTTTTTAATAAATGCTTCGAAGAGTGTGTCTTTCCAGACCAGTTAAAATTGGCTAAAGTAGTTCCTATATTTAAAAAAGGAATTAAGTCTGATCCGAAAAATTACCGACCTATATCCCTTTTGCCAACCATATCAAAAGTATTTGAGAAAATCATTAAAACGAGACTGATGGTACATTTAAATGCAAATAAAATTATTAATTTAAGACAATTTGGTTATCAGAAAGGCGTCGGTTGCACAGATGCAATAAATACTCTTATAAATGACATAATTAATAAATTTAATGACAAAATGAAAGTGGCAGGGCTATTCATTGACCTTAGCTCTGCTTTTGATACTATTGACTATGAATTATTATTGACTAAACTTGAATTTTATGGCATCAGAGGCAAATCCTTACAACTTTTAAGATCCTATTTACATAATAGACAAATGTTTGTCGAAATAAAAAACATCGATGACAGTAATCAAGAAGTCATATACACCTCTAAAATTACAAACATAAAACGTGGTGTGCCCCAAGGCTCTATTTTAGGACCTATATTATTTATAATTTTTACAAATGACTTGCTTAATTTTATGCATTATGTTCAACCAGAGGTAAAACTGGTTGTATTCGCAGATGATACAAATATAATAGTTGGGGCGAATGATTTAAAAGAATTGACCAAAAATGTTAACAAAAGCCTACAAAACCTCTGCGAGTGGTTTACAGCCAATAACCTTTTGCTAAACACAAGTAAAACGAACATCATTTTATTTAAAACTACAACTCGCCATAATGACACTTTGGATGTAAAAATCAAAGAAGACAAGATCGAATTGGTGGACAAAGTTAAATTTTTAGGTATTACCATAGATATGTATTTTAATTGGAAACAGGAGTTAGCTGCTATTGACGCTTCAATATCATCAGCATGTTATGCTCTCAGGAGCCTTAGAGATATATTGGATATAAAGCAACTCAAGGCTATATATTACGCGCTGGTAGAATCAAGACTAAGATACAGCATAATGCTTTGGGGAAACAGCTACAGTTATAACTGTGAGAAAGCGTTTATTTTACAGAAACGAGCCATACGAACTATAGTCAGGATCTCACAAAGAGACTCATGTAGAGAGCACTTTAAAGAATTGGACTTTTTAACGGTGCCTGGTTTGTATATATTGGTAATCTTGAATTACTTGGCTAGGAATATTCATGAGTATGAATCTCAAGAGGAGCGTAAGATAAGAGAAAGCACAAGAAGGAAAGAATTTAAACACAAGATGGCACCGAAATTTAACATAGCTAGGCACTGTTCCAGATACCAAGCAGTAGAGTTATTTAATAGGTTACCAACTGATTTAAAATTATTAATTTATAGCTCGCACTCTTTTAAAACTAAATTAAAGGCCTTCTTGTTGGAAAAATGTTTTTACTCCGTATCGGAATTTATTAGTGATAAAAGTAGTCACTTAAAATAATAGCAGTTGAACAGATTTAATGATTCTAAATTATATAATTATACTATGCTCATTACTAAGACCTTAGCGAAATGATTTCTGTTTTTTTTTTTTTTTTTTTTTTATTTTGACATTCTTGCTAAAAATTGGACATTGAATTTGACATCATACTTGCATTATATTTCACGTTGTAATTGAGATTTTGCCTGATAATAATAAATTAGACTTTTTATCTGACACTGTACCTGCTATGAACCAGATATTGTATGTATTTTGTGTCTTTGTATTATTATTTTGCTGACATTGTATTAATTTGCTTAAGGTAGTTGTTTCTGCATGTGTTACTTCTCTTTTTAATATGTAATGTTCAACACAATGTAAATTGTTAATGAATAAAAAACTGAAACTGAAACTGGTAACTTGGCAAGAGTTGTTAAATGCACAGAACTCTTTGGTTATCAAGCAGGACGCGGGCGCCGAGTTTGCATCGTTCCGAGCCGAGGCGTTCCAAAGATCCACTCGAAGATTCGAGTCGGGCTCAGGTTCCGTTGGCTCCCGAATACACAAATTTCTACCGTTTGTTTTTATATTGAATTGTAATGCCACGAACAAATATCGGCATAACATTAATTTCATTGCAGGAGTAACACTAATTTCATTGCAGGAGTAACACTTAATAATGATGATCATTAACGACTACTCGATTTTTTCTTTAATATAGAAAAAGCCTGAATTTCTTAACCTTTAACTGTATGTATTTTGTTTATAACAACTAATAAACATCACAAATTCATCATCAACATACTTTCTTCCAAACTGGTATGTTTAAAACAAATTATGATAAGCATAGAATAAGGTTGCCCAGGTTGCCTGGAAGGGATCGCGGAATGCGAAAAGGCCGCCCGTTGTATGTTTTTAGTATTAAGTTTATTTTTTTTCTTGTATATTATGGTATACAATAAAGTATACATAAATAAATAATGACAAGCAATAAGAGTGACCATTTTTTTGTTGCAATAAGTGAAATATGCGCAAACTTACCCCTACTACGCCAAAACCTTGCCAAGTTACGTGCCGGGGACTGTTCTTATGTAATTACTTATCTATTACGGAGGTATGAACTTACCTTACTTTTAGTTCTGGATTTGAATGACAATGTTATGAATCCCTTGATTGCTAATTAACAGACACAACAGAAAAACAATTGTTTTAATTATCTATGTACCTTTTAGAGCTCAAGCGCTGTAAGTTTGGTTGTTTTATTGTTTTCAAAAGAAAGTTGTAATTGATGTTTCTTTAGAGAATCGTACCTGCGGAGATCATAAAAGCCTCTGGCGACTTTTCTGCAAAATAAAAATAGAATTGATATCTGCAACCCGTCCTCATAGTAGAATACCGTAAGAAATGATACTATGAACATAAACAAAGCTGACTAAACCTTGTCCAACGATTTATTTAACGCTTGCCAGCTCAAATACTAATCGTTTAGTAATATTCGAATCCGTTACTGATCAGATTTTTATAACAATCGACTTTATTTACCTATGAAGAATTTTAATTTGATTCAACACATTTATTAGGATATCACATCTTGTAGTTTTCTAGACAGATGTATCAAAAATAAATATCGCTAATTTTACCCAATTCTCTTCCAGCTTAACCAGAATTATGAAGAGCTCCTCTCCCTCCTAGGAGATGTGATGTTAGGATTGTCGATATCGATCCGATACCGCCTGCTATCAACACCGCAGATGCGGATATACGGAGCAGCGTTTTAAGTCCCACAAACCTCCATTGAAAAGAGAGACTCCTCCGACCAGACGGGTGTTATCTGGTCCGGGCAACTGCCCAACGGTTGATGTGGGACTGTTGTATACGTTCAAATCGCGCCGAAAACTTTGATTGCGCGATGCAGGATTTGTTTTACGTCATGCCATTAGTTCGTAGGTGGCGGCGTTGATGTACATATAACCTCGAAACAAAATATTTTATTTTTTCTTTAACTTTACCGGTATATTTATCAATATGGTATTTTAGGGTATTGCATACCTTTTTTTTTCAAAAAACTTTATTTTCACGTAACTCAAAATCTATACGTGATATTTTTTTTTTCTTTCTACTTCTAACTTAGGACGTTTTAAAGATATTAATTCACATATAGCCATGTCAGTTGCATTTTTACTTTTTAACCGACTTCTCAAAAAGGAGGAGGTTATCAATTCAACTGTTTTTTTTATTTGTAGGGGAGTGTTATTTTTGAATCCAAAAAAAACACCCACTTCAATGTCGGTTTGGTTTTTTGTTTATTATTCTTTTTAATTTTAAGCTATTGCATAGCTTCTATCGCGGGCCTTGAGCGCGGGGACCGAATCCAGAAATTCCGTAACGAAAAAACCTCACGCTCCCCACTCCGACGGGCACGGCGGTGATACTTTGACTTTTAATAAGGTTTTTGGATTCTGTGGAATCTGAGTGGTGAGGGGCAGGGGGGCGGGGGGGGGGCGGTTTGTTGCACGTGTTTTCGATTTCCGTGTTGGCATTTTTAGAATGAAATTTTTTTTGCGGGGTGAGGTAAACGGTTAAGGGAGGGGGGGTTAATCCTATCTTGTTCTCCTGGATGAATTAGGAGAGGGCAGGGGGACAATTTTTTTGTCAGAAATGCGCTAACTCCAACCGTTTCTGAGATATGAGGGTTTTAAAATGTTTGTTGGTTGTAATTTTTTTGCCTTTTATCGGTCTCTCTGAGCTGTTTCTGTGACAATGGTGATCAATGTGGACCTTATGCTAATGAGAATAAGGGTCACTTTTGCTTGTCAAAGAAAAGCGACCTTATTTAAATGTGAATAAGAGTATTTTTGTTTTGTTTTTTAGAGTTTTATTAATCGTAAATAAATGCGGGTTTGGCTCGCTACGTTTTCGAGTTTTTAACGTTCTTAATTTTTTTGACGCAAATTCCAGGACTAGATCTAGTTAATTTTTTTGACGCATTTTCCAGGACTGGATCTAGAATAAATGCTATGCAATAGCTTTACCGCGGCAGTCCCCGAGTGCCACACGACTTTTTATCTTACGTTGGCCAAGAAAATATAGAAAGGCCAAAAAATATTGTGATTTTTTTCATTTTCATCAGGCAGGTACGTAGCAGGCAGGTATTCATGGCGGCCATTGAATGAATTTTTCGTGGAGCAAGTAATAATACACCATCCTTCCTATCGTCCAATCGGCATGACGCTCCAGGCTAGATACAATCTGCAGTTCATCTATATACACCACACACGATCAGTTTAAATTGTCCATCACCCGTGACAGACGACGATGTTTTAGTCATTTTGGTCATTTTACTCGTGAAAATTAAACAAAAAAATAAGGTCGAGCAGAGTGGTGCAAAAAGTGCTTAATGAAAAGAAAATAGTTTACTCATACAAAAGTATTAAAAGAATTGAAGATTACGCCAAAAGTTTATTGTATTTACGAATAAATGAAGAATCTTACATGAAACTTCTAACGTTAGTTACTCCTATAATTGAGAAGCAAGACATTGTTATGAGAAACGCTATCTCGTCTATCACCGACAAAAATCTTGATCTGACTGAACTGACGATCGCCGACCGCCATACACAGTCCAATCGGCATGATCAAGCCAAAAGAATCGAAATTCGATTGTGCCGTCAAGTATAACTGTCATGCCAATCCACTCCCACACACGGTCAGTTCTAACTGATCCGATCGGTAGCGTCATGCCGATTAGACGATAGGAAGGATGGTGTATGGCCACCATAATGCAAACGTCTGTAAACAGCATTATACTTTTTTCTTGAATTCGTGGGTAGGTTTTCACAAAAAAATATTTTTGAAGGTATTCGTAATAAAGTGTTCTTTTATCAACGGCATATTGCTACTCTTCCATTTCTCCTCAATCTGCGCAACGGACATTACTTACAGAAACAGTATTTCCTTAAAATAGTTTAATTCTGGTGGAATATCTATGACAACTGTAAAAACTAAGAACTATTGAACTCGTTATGGGTAAGTTCATAATTAAAATATATAAAACTATTGTAAATTACGATTTTTGTTGGGAATATGAAACGTGTTTAGTGACGCCATTTTACTGTAGTCTAGTCGTGTGGAATAAACATGGTTTGTAATAGACAACCTCACATTCATGCAATTGATTCAGGTGGGTGAATTGTTCTTTACACTTTGTCGAGGTCGGCCCGTAGATGGATCTTATGGCGTATATTTTTCCCAATGTTAAGGGCCTACATACGCTTTAGTGCCATAAAACGGTAACTTTCTAAAGCATACTCCTTAGAAACGGCTTGGTTAAAAGGTTTGAAAAAAAAAAAAAAATTATTGATTCATGTACATAATTTGGAACACAAGATTTTTTCGTGTAACTAATAGTTTTGCTTTAAAAAAATAATTAACAAGACGATATTTTTTCGCAACTTTTGGAAACTCCTCCAAAACGACTTGGATGTTAAAAATATTTTTATACAGAAAAATTGATGGCTGGAATTACTTCATACCTAACATAGCATATGTAAATCAAATAATATTTTGCAAACAAAACTGTTCAAAAGGAGGTTCAATTTTGATATTTTGGCACCGAGCGGGCGCACGGCCAGTACTGCGTTACACTGGGGCGTATATATCACCTTAACGCAGTACTTGCCGTGCGAGAATATCAATATCGAACCTCCTTTTGGACAGTTTTGATTGTAAAATATTCTATGATTTACATATACTATTTCAGTTAAGAAGAAATTCTATCCATCAATTTTTCTGTGTAATACTATTAGTTACACGAAAAAACCATGTTTTATAAATAATGTAGGTACACTAACCTACATAAATCTATAATGTATATATTTTTTGTAGATCTTTTAACCTAGCCGTTATTAAGGACTATGCTTTTGAAACAGAAAGTATATATTATGGCACTAAAACGGCGGAAACCCCTAAAGGTACCGAGTTTCTTCCGTGCCTCAGAATGCACGACAAGACACTGGTCCTGTTTATAATTTGTACATGTTTGGCAGTCGTTACGGAAGGTCAGAAGCCAGAAAGTCTGACACTGGTCTTCCCAAAGGGGTATCGTATTACCCAGTTCCTGAATTATAAATTTAAATAAACTGTACTGCTGAGCAAGCTGTCATTCTGATTTAAAAATCCAACAAACAAACCAAACTATACTCAGAATTTTAATTCGATTCCAGATTTGACATTAGCTACTGTCATTTTGTGAAATAATGATACCACATATAATAGTGTAGTGATGAACACAAAAATCGATAAACAATCACTGTGTGTGCCATCGGTGTGCCAATTAAAGACTAAATTATTGATTTTTATTTAAATAAATACATAATTATTCATAATAATTATTTATTAATTAGTAATCGCTGCTCTATTTTATAAAAAGTTAATATTTTTGTTTTTATATTAAAAACAAAAATTTTGTATAAGCTACAAGAGCCTCGATAGTTTTCAGTATTGGCAACCCGTGCGCGCTCGTGCAGCTATCGCCATTTTGTTTATCGTGTCATTCGGCTTCATTCTCCCAGTGTGACTGCACGAATATCTTATTTCATTGCGAATCGATATTTTGTTTGTTTTTTTTGGCTAGATATGTTAATTGACAATATCACAGACACATTTATAATAAATGTTACAGAAAGTGACAGCGATAGCGATAGCGATGACGGCGACAATATATAAAATAAATTATTACCATAATACATCTATCTGTTTTATTTGTCATGTTCCTTCATGATCACATTTTTTTATTTATTTCACACACAATTATAAAAGAAAAGTCTCAGATCGTTAATTAATCGTCAAAACTAAATTATCGGTTCAGAAATATTTTATTTCCTGATATACTTAGTTTACGAGAGTAAAATTATAAACGAGAAGAATCGATCCGGAAATATTCCATTTCCATATCGAATAATTTTGCAAAGTCACTATTTAGTACTTGTCATAACGTTGCAACACTGAAATTGTCAAATCTGGAATCGAATTAAAATTCCGAGTATAGTTTTTTTTTCTTTATTTAAAATTAGTTATTTATTTCTTCATGTGGGTTTTGTGTTTTCGGCAAGAACGCCATATTTATTACAATGATTCTTGTGATTTTTTTATAATAATTATGAGTTCCAACTATGCGTTTCAAACGGCTCTATTTTGCCTACCTACATAATTAGGGCTTCTCCCCATTACCA
The DNA here is from genome assembly GCA_964057195.1 of Orthosia cruda. Lineage (NCBI taxonomy): Eukaryota > Metazoa > Arthropoda > Insecta > Lepidoptera > Noctuidae > Orthosia > Orthosia cruda. Next base: position 6,316,653 of record OZ059851.1, on the reverse strand, counting down.
CGCTACGATGTCGTCAACTTGGAACGGTGCGGTGTCGCGGTGCGCAGTTGAAGCGTGCTGGGCCCATAACCTAAAGTAAACGCTTCGGTTATTCAGTGCAAACTGATTTTATTATTCTACCTTCATTCATAGTGTAACTGTAGAACCATAAGTTGGCCCAACTGCTTGAAACACTTAATTCACAGATAGCTGCTAACACGAGGTTAAATTATTATATGTCATACATAAATGTCATTAATAACACGGGGTTACCCACTAACTTGAAAACTTTGAGTTGGTAAAGATAACCCAGGATGGCGCAAGCGGGCGTTAGTATAATAGTTCATAATGGACATGGTTTTTGATTTTATAATTGTAGCTTTACGATATGAGAGTGAATAAAGTAATTTTATAACATAATTTTTAGGGTTCCGTACCCAAAGGGTAAAAACGGGACCCTATTACTAAAAATCCGCGGTCGGTCTGTCTGTCTGTCTGTATGTCTGTCACCAGGCTGTATCTCATGAACCGTGATAGCTAGACAGTTAAAATTTTCATAGATGATGTATTCCTGCTGCCGTTATAACAACAAATACTAAAAACAAAATAAAATAAATATTTAAGTGGGGCTTCCATACAACAAACGTGTTTTTTTGCCGTTGTTTTGTGATAATGATAGGGAACCCTTCGTGCGCGAGTTCGACTCGCACTTGGCTGGTTTTTGATATTAGTGTGTTATAAATTTAGCTTTATAAAATTGGAGTTTTCTGTGGATGAAGTTGGTCAAAAGTTTCTTTTCATTTCATATTTGAAACTTCACGATAAGAGAGTAGATAAAAACATTTTTGTTTTTAAGTGTAATATATAAATCGGTAATTGTCGAAACCAAACATAATTAAGATACATTTTATCGAATCAATAAAAAATTAAATCACATGCTTGGTTTGCTGATACACATTTTATTAAAATATTTATTTTTCAGAATATGAAATATATAATGAAGATGAGGACCATTGGTGTTAAACAAATTTGGTCTTCATCATCAAACATGGAGGTAATAGAAATACTTATGAGTTAATAAAAGAATACAAAGTACCTAAGCTTTATCCAAGAATAATGTGATGAATCAAAAGCAATTAGCTTGGCAAAGGTATGAAGAAAATCAAACACGATTTCAAAATCAGTCAGTTTTCGATGCCGTCCAAACTTCGTACGTTCTCAATTTAATTTTTTAATCAGTTCAACACGTCTGCTGATTTTCATAATTTTGATAGGTACTATATGAGTAGGAACTATAAGTATATTTACTACATTTTTGATATCGTATTATTTTCGTAACATTTTGTCCTGTTGAATTTTTTATGTTATTATCGTTAATCTTCAATTGTTACCTACTCACTCTCCTCAGGATACGCCACCACCTCCTCCGGCGAACGACAGGCTGAAAATAGTGACGACGAGCGGACCAATGCTAGTGATCAAATCCGCCAGCAGTATATAAACGATTGCGCGGACTTGTATCAAGAATACATAAGTCTTTATACTCGTCTGGCGCAAGTGACTGCCCTGTTCTCACGTCTAGAAATTGAGCTTCATAGCGCGGTACCTCTGGCCGTTCCCTGTATAGAACGGAAGATCAGGGACGAGTACCGACGCATGAAGAGCGACCCTAGGTACGTTGAGGACAGGGCAAGGTATCATTACCTCCACGCAAAATTAGCGCAAATAAAGCCACGACGTGTACCCTGAGGTCGAGTTTCTGACCGCCTGCCGCTCGCTGCCTTTACTGCTGATTTGGGTATGTATAATTAGCACAGAGCAATGCTCTGAGAGCATCTCAACAGGTTATACGCATTAGTATTATAAGACCTATACAGTTTTTTAGAGAGCAGTGGTGGCCCAGTGGTATCGGCCGCGACTTACAAGTTGTAGGCGCTTTACTTTGTGTAAATTATTTCATCACCACTGCTCTCAAAACGGTGAAGGAAAACATCGTGAGGAAACCGGCATGTCCTAGAACCAATAATTCGAAGCACCAACATCACTCATCCACCAACCCGCACTGGAACCGCGTAGTGGACTACGGCCCATTCCCTTTCACAGAGAGAAGGCCTGTATCCCAGCAGTGGGAACATTAATAGGCTGATGTTGTGACATTTATTACAAATCAGTATCTCCCGTTTAGTGATAGAGTTAAGCTTTTTATATTTTACTAGCTTCTACCAGCGGCTTCGCCCGCGTGAATGTCGAAAATGATGCCAATGGAACTTATTCCCGGAATAAAAAGTATCCTATGTGCCATTCCTGACTCTACTCTATCTCTGTGTCAAATTTCATTCAGTCGTTTGAGCCTACTCACAAACTTTCGCCTATAAAATATTTTATATAGTTTGATGTGATAGTGTGATGACGATAGGCCTTCGATTTAATTTTAAAGGTCTTGGGAAAGCCGTTGGATTTCTTCTGGATTTGATCAAATCTCCATTTTTATCATTATCCTGTGACATATATAGTAAATACCACAGAACTAGTACTTTTTCATTTAATATATTTCCTATTAATGTTTACATCTCATCGAAATTTCATACACTACAACTCCAAAAATATGTATTACTAGAGGACGCCTCGCGGTTTCACCCGTGTAGTTCCCGTTCCCGTGGGAATACAGGGATAAAAAGTAGCCTATGTCACTCGGGGATAGAGTAGCTTCCCAACGGTGAAAGAATTTTTGAAATCGGTCCAGTAGTTTTGGAGCCTATTCGGTACAAACAAACAAACAAACAAAAAAATCTTTCCTCTTTATAATGTTGTATGTATGTATGTATGTATTTATTATTAGCTGTCTCCCGCGGTTTCGCTCCCGTCAACTGGCTATCTACCTACCTTTTTTTTTTATTTTTGTTCCGGTGTGGAAAATCCTCGATGGATGATGTCCTCCGCCCTGGGGAGGGGCGAAGGGGTCTGTCAGACTCGTACTGACTAAAAACCACCCCGGTGTTCCGTCTCACACCTACACCGGGGTTCGCGGCCTAACCTACTTATACACTACCTACCAACCAACCTGCCCATCCTACCCTACCCTACCTACCTACCAATTTGTTAAACGATTTATTTGAATAAGAAATAATAGGTATGTACTACGATACGAATGTTACTAACTTTTGTTTCTACCGGCGCGGTGGAGATCAAATGAAATTTTAGAACACAAAAGCCGCTATTGTGACTTAACTATGATAGTTACATATATTCCCTCGCGAACTTTTTTGTAGGTAATAATGAGTACTTCAATTATGTAGTTTCTAATTTTTATCTATTTTATCATTATTTTTCTTAGCGCATGCCAAATAATGAATTTTTAGGCAAAATGTTGCTTCTTTGGATTACATTATTGCAATTTTCTCAAGGGTCTTTTTTTTTTTAAATAAATGAAAAATGGATAATATCGGTCCAGTAGTTACGAAGTCTTTTCGGTACAAACAAACAAACAAAAAATCTTTCTTCTTATAATATTAGTATAGACAAAACACACAACACAAAATTCCACATTAACTGGGATTACCGATACAATTAATAAGCCATTGCCTCTCAGCCGTGTGGATCCACCTTTCGGGCACTCAAGTGGGTAACCAACTATATTGTTATTCCAATTTTAAACCATATATCATCATTATAGTAAGTATTCAATAAAAAGGCCAAATGAAAACATTAAATATTCAATTATTCAATTTCCATTAAAATACAAATGTCAACAGTCCTACTAATAATATTATAAATGCGAAAGTTTGTGAGGATGGTTGGATGTATGTATGTTTGTTACTCTTTCACGCAAAAACTACCGAACGGATCTGGATGAAATTTGGCACAGAGATAGATTATAGTCAGGAATAGCACATAGAATACTTTTATCCCGGGAATATATTTCCTCGGGACAATTTTCGTCATTCACGCGGCGAAGTCGCTGGCAGAAGCTAGTTGTGATCTAAACTTAACCTTATGTAATTTTGTATTTTATTGCATCCTTTGATTTTAATTTGAAATATTTCCCACTAGTCCGTTCGCATGTTTTATCCAAATATATCTCAGTTACACAGTGAAACTAATTAAAATTTAATTACAATAAATTTGTCATTTTACCAGCACTACGAAAACTAACCTTAAACTAAATAACCTACACCCGCTTACTCACTACGAAAATAACCATTTTATTTGTGAAATCCTAAAACAATGTATAAAACTGATAAATTCTCGCTTATTCAAACGCACTGTGCCATAGGCCTTAACAAGCAAGCATTGTTCTCGCCGCAACATATGCGCGCGCACTCACTATTACACAATCTCCACTAACATTTTTAACATCTACCCTACTAAAAACGCTAATCGGTTATTTTGTTTACTTCTTAAGCCTGCAATACATGTTGGCCGAGCTTAGACCAACGCGAGCCTTGACAAATAGACACAAGGCAAGCGCTACTGTCTAGACGTTCGGCAAGTTTGAAGAAAGCCAATGCGAATGACCAATATAGACGAGTTTTGAGGAGACGCCCACATGTTGGGCGCTGTCAGTTTTTATTGTGCATTGAAACAATATGGACGACGACGTCGAAATTATCTCAGCCGCTGCTATTTATTTAATTATCTTTGTGCTGTATGTTTTAGTATTCCAAATAACTGATTCATTCTGGTCAAACTCCAAAAACTTAAATACATAGTTATTCGCAGATAGCGATATTTTGTACGCGTGCATACAATGGATTTCAAACGCATAATAGCGCGCGGACAAACATGTGAATACTATTGGCCGAGCACGCGCGAGCGCCTTTGATTTTTGCAGAAAAACCGACACAGCTCCGAAGTGAGGTAAGTGATCGCGAGCGACTGCAAGTTGTGACAAACTACGTCAAATGAGGTCTATACACGTTGGCGCTTGTCTATACTCAACCAACTAGGCAAGTGACACCGAGCAATAACAAGAAAACGCAAATATACCGTCTACATATTGGTATTGGCCTTCACTCAACAACGCTCGGCCAACATGACTTTATTAGCTTAGCAGGCTTTATTGTATTTTCTCTGTAACTGATTAATGTAATCTTTTGAGTGTAATGATGATATATTTCTCGACTGCCTTGTTGGTCTAGTGGACGCAAGCGCTGCTACTTAGGCGGCTTAGGTCCTGGGTCCTGAGTTCGATTCCCGGGTCATGGAGATAGGATATAAAATGTGCTTCTGCCTAAACCTAGGGGGAATACAGACGCCATGTTACATTAAAAAGCATCTTCTAAATACGTACATTTTCCCTTCACAGAAAGACAGCTTCGACTGCGCATCAGAGCCACCGCCGAATCAGAAACCGAAGAACTAGCAGACTTGGGAGACTTCACTGAAGCTTCCAACGACGACCGCTTGGAGGCACAAGAAGTACAAGTACAGGAGATGGAAGTCTCCCTGCCTCCTTTCGCACCAGATCTGACGGACGAATGACAGATAGCCGATCTGGTTAACCAGATGTATGATGACTTTGGCGAGCAGTAAACCCAGGAGACAGGGTTTTGAAGCTATGAAGATGGCGGAAGTGATAATCTAAGTGGATTGTGAAGAATTAGTGACAAAAATAGTGTTAAACTTTTAAGTAGGTGGTAGCAAAATGAATGACTTAACGATTTACAGACGTTTTAAAAATAGTCTTAATAAGTGAGGACAGTATAAATGAGTAAATAGATATAGACATATTTTTGTAAAAAGCCATAGATATTAGTGTAAATAGACATAGTGGACATAGACGATTAAAGTAGTTGTAATAGTGCATAAAACGCAAAATACTTACAGAGGTGTTGTAAAAGAAAACTACAGAATCTCTCTTAAGAGTGAAAAATACATACTCATAAGAAAAATAACTAGTGCAAATAGACATAGTGGACATTTAGCTTTTTTTTTCATAATCTATAGGCTCACGTTTGACCACCATCTCGCCTGATGTTAAGCGATGATGTGGTCTACGGTGAAGCACGCTTGCCTAGAAGAAACCTATTCACTCTTGACTTAAAGACCCCTAAACAAAGACTCCGGTAGGGAATTCCACTCCTTAGCTGTGCGCACAATGAAAGTATTAGCAAAACGTTTTGTGCGTATGGGAGGGATGTCAACCATGTACCGATGGTGCATGGCCGTATGTCTTGTAGTCCGATGATGGAAAGGGCTAGGCGGAATCAAATTGTGCCGTTCTGTCGCACACTCCCCGAAATGTAACCGATAAAAAACCGACAGACTGGCGACTCGGCGTCGATGTTCTAGGCTCTGGAGCTTTGATGCGACCAGTGCATCGTTGCCAATAAGCCTTTTGGCCCGTCTGTCAATCGATTCAAGTGCATCTCATCTCATCAGCTGGTATTTGGCAGATCCATCCCAGAGATGAGAGCAGTACTCCATGCATGACCGAACTTGCGCTTTATATATAGCTGATAAAAGTAGTTGTATATATATTTATATATGTAACACATTTTGAACAAATATCGACTGAATATTATGTCAATGTCTTGGGCTGGTTCCCTATCCATTTGCATTAAAACTTTAGACATAATGTAACGTGGTATACTTTTGTTCATCTTAATTATATTTACGCATAACATTATTTTCGCATAACGGCTTACGCATATTTTTTTTGCATAATTACTCTAATCATAATAATATTTAAGCATAATATTCTAAAGCATAAATTTGTTGACGCATAATGATATTAAAAAAAAAATTAAGCATAAATAATACGCATAATAATCAACTCCAAAAATGTCTAACACACTAATACACTATACTGATTGATTGATTGATTGAACACATTTTTATACAATATAAATAAATAATTCTTATTCTATGATTACATGTATTTTTTTCGGGCTCATATTTTTAATTGTCTCTCGTTTCCTGTCAAAAATGTCGTCGCTCGCGCTATGCTGCGCTCGCTCCTTTCTGTCAGTTAGGTTCTTGATACCCTTTGGAGCCAGTTTTTTTTTAACAGGTAAAAAAAGAATATACTTCTAAACTTGCATATTTACAAGCATTTGCTAAAAATATAATTCTAAATTAAATATTTTTTAAATACACGCTTACCTTGTCAAAAACTGATTATTGTCAAATGCAAACTATTAATTAATAATTACATAATGACAATTACAATATGACAGTTACATAATATTATATATAATAAATCATCTGCATGAAAATTCAAAATAAAATACGTAAAATAACTCAAATTTGTTTCCGTTATTCCTATTATTTTTTATGGCTTAATACTATTATGCTAATAGTCATTAGGGCTAGTAGCATAATGCGAATTAAAATTATGCCAAAATAAATTAACCTTCAAGATAATTATGCCACCATAAACCGTATGGCAAAAAAAAATATGATGATGTAATGATTTGCACGCCGTAAGGTAAAATGTAGCTGATCTAACTTTTAGGGTTCCGTACCCAAAGGGTAAAAACGGGACCCTATAGTAATAGTCTTAGTAAAGACTCCGCGGTCCGTCTGTCTGTCTGTCTGTCACCAGGCTGTATCTCAAGAACCGTGATAGCTAGAGAGTTGAAATTTTTTACAGATGATGTATTTCTGTTGCCGCTATAACAACAAATACTAAAAACAGAATAAAATAAATATTTAAGGGGGGCTCCCATACAAAAAACGTGATTTTTATGCCGTTTTTTGCTATAATGGCACGGAACCCTTCGTGCGCGAGTCTGACTCGCACTTGGCCGGTTTTTATGTTATTAACCTTATACTGTACCTACATTCTGGTTCTGAATTATTATGGCTAATGGCAAATTATGCCAAAGTATATTAGGAAAATGAACATTATGCGAAAAAAAGGGATCCCCTTAGGCTACGTTTCCACCTGCAACCAGTTCGCATGTCAATTGCATTACATTGCGGGCTACTGAGGTATAATGTGTTCAGTGGCTCGATCGTGCCCTGCAATATAATTAAACTTTCATGCGAGTTCCTTGCAGGTGGTAACTCGGCCTTAGAATTTTCTGCAAACCGAAGATCAAAGAAAATCGTAATAGATTATGCTAAATAGTGTTCAGTTTCAAAATTATTAGGCTTTATGTTGAAATGTTACCAGTTCAATTTGACTCAACTGCAACTGTAGAGCAAGTTCACTGATATCTCCGTCAATTGTAAACCGATTTTGAAAATTATTTTGTTTGAAAGAGTATATTCCGAAATTGGTGTCATTTTAATTTGGTGAAGATCTGATGAAGAACTTCGAAGATATACAACAGAACTCTTCAATAAATAACCGCAAAACTCTCGGGATTGCTGCAATCGCGTGTATTTTTACCCGACTTCCGAAGGAGGGTAATGTGTTTATCAGTCTATGTATGTATGTATGTTTGTTCCTATGTGGCGTTCTAGAGAACAAACGCGTTGGCCTATTTTGATGATTCATACGTCAATCGATTCGTCTTAACAAAAAAATGGCGGCTTTTGGGCGCCTTATTGTGGGGGACAAAAATGTTTTCGTTCTGCCAAACCCATCGTGTAAGGGTTCAAGAGTTTTAAGTAATATCAATAATCAAAATAAAGGGTTTTTAGAGGTGATTTCAAAAATATATAACACTTATTTGTTAAAATGTACCTAAATCTAAAAAAAAAACAAAAAGTTATAAATAAAAAAGCTAAAAAAAAACATAAACCCGACTGCTTAAAAAGCGAACTAAATACGTAAACAAGAAGAAAATCGTGCTGTGCAGTCGGAGGGATACATTGGTTTTGGGTCAGCCAGCTCGCGAATACGTTTCCTCTAACTGCACAGCATGATTTTCTTCTTGTTTACGTCTTTTCAGTTCGCTTTTTAAGCAGTCGGGTTTTTAGATTTTTTTATTAACTCTTTTTATTATTGTTTATACCATTTAATACCATAACGCCAGTAGGTACACTCTTAAGGGGTACGCAGATCTCTCATTTCACCGGTTATGTTCAAGTTTCATGATATTAGGTGTACGGCTCGAAGGACCAGAGCCTACGTGTACTGCAAACGCTGCGGCAAGGTCGCCGTCAGCGTCACCGGCGCGTCCGTCAGATTACCGCCACGGAAGCCACCAAGAGCCGAAGCATCCACTGAAAACATAGAACTTACCTACGCGAGACCTCATTCTTTTAACATTTAACTTATAATATTTTTTTATTCACATTGTTTTAATTTAATATTTTTTATTTACTTTGGAAAAATATTCTGTAATAAGTTATCTTAACTATTACCTTTTGCTCCGCCAAGATGTACGGTTAGCAACCGCACATTGTACTTTGGCCTAGTTAGAATAATGCAGATTTAGTTAATTTGAGGAGTCTGTGTTTCCCGATAGCTACAATCTAGGGGTCTTTAAGTCAAGAGTGAATGGGTTTTTTCTAGGCAAGCGTGCTTCACCGTCGACCACATCATCGCTTTCCATCAGGTGAGATAGTGGTCAAGCGCGAGCCTATTGATAATAAAAAAAAAAAAAAAAAAAATGTAGTATCGGCACTTACGCAAGAACGTCAGTCTTCGGTTTGTATCGAGCTCACGCAACATTCAACATTTTTTATAACATTTTTCTATTATTTTATTATTACATTATTTTAGTGAAATTTAGTATTAAATACCTTTTTAAACATTAACCTTTATTTTATTAAACATTTAACATTAAGTGTACAGGCTCCTGCCATTACAAGGGTAATCTATTCTGGCGTTATAGACACCTTACTAAATAACTTGCTTATTAGTTAGGTAGTTACAACTAAAAATTTAAAAATAAAAAGCCTTTTGAACAAAAAAACTAATACCGACGACTTCCAAATAAAAAACTACAAAGTGAAAACAAACTTTTTTTTTTTAAGTCAGTGTCCATAACGCAAAAAATTGGTACCTGCGACTCAATATCATCACCCTTTTTTACATAATGGTGGTTTGCAAGAGGAAGAAGTCAAGTATGTAGGTATCTACTTACGGTTTTACGATGTTGTATAAGACAATATAATATATAGTTAGGTTAAACACGACCGTTGCTGCGTTGCTACTCCAGGACTCCAGAGGTGCCGCTTTTTGACGACACCGCCGCCGCTTCTTCTCGGAAGTTCGGCATCAGGGAGCCCCACTTAAATATTTATTGTATTCTGTTTTTAGTATTTATTGTTATAGCGGCAACAGAAATACATCATCTGTGAAAATTTCAACTGTCTAGCTATCACGGTTCATGAGATACAGTCTGTTGACAGACGGACAGACAGACGGATCGTGGAGTCTTAGTAATAGGGTCCCGTTTTTACCCTTTGGGTACGGAACCCTAAAAAGGAGGTTAACAATTCGATACGTATGTAATATTGTTGGAATTGCACAATTGTCACATAATGTTAATCTCTATGTGGGCAAACATGTGAAAACGATGTGTGCCAAATTGCTTCAAATAAGTTTTATCAAAATTGGTTCAGCAGTTTTCAAGATATGGAACACACAACTGAACTGCTTAGCAACAAACAGCCCGAATGTGTAAATTGAGTTATTAGGGTATTGTGTCAATCCTTTAGGTATCTTACTATAGAACATATTTAGTTTTTTGGGATGGTGTACTAAAACTAAAAAGAGAGAAATAAAAAAAAAACGATTCCAAAAGCAAAACATTAAAAGGCGCCAAAATAATATTTGTTTCGGAAGTCGGAAGTCCCAAACCAAAAAAAACAAGAGGAACCGAAGACAATGACTTCCATAACGAAATAGTGTTTTGCTTTTGAAGTCGGCTTAATTCTTTGTAAAAAGTTTTTATATTTAAGTTCCATGTTCATAATTATATGCGAGTGCAATATAAACTTAATATAGGCTTTAATGCAGCTGAAGTTTCATGAAGAATAAGCAATATTATGAAGAATCTTCTCACGAAGTTTGGTGCGGTTTGAAATCACTCGAATCACTTGTTTTGGGTGACCATTGTCACACTGTGCCATATTATGACTTTGTGTTCCAACGCTACGCGAGTGGCTGACGAGTTATTTAAAAGTATTCGGGGAAAAAGATAATGTTATATAATTTTCAATCCGTATGAAATTACAGAATAAATAAAGTCTTAAGTCTTTACTGATGAAGTCGCGCGCAGAAGCTAAGATTTATTATAGGAGGAAGGATGGATGGATGTTTCTTACTCTTTCGCACAAAAACTACGGATAGGATTTTGATGAAACAGGATTTGGGAAAGCACTAATTGCACGCGGGCGACAGCCATAAATCAAGTTTAAAAGACGAGAGCCCTTCGACGAGTATAAAAACGACGAGTAAATAAATAGTATACGAATTACTCATAATAATCGCATCAGAAAAGTTATCAAACAAGGTATGAAACGACAATTGATAAGGCTGGCGGATTTGCGTTCAGCCGGTTGCGCCAGTTCCTCGTTCCGCTGTAGGTAAGTACATACCTCAGTGGTAAGTAAAAAGAGAAGTAAGTTAGTTCGTTTTGGACAATACCATCAATGAAATTTTTAATATGGATTTGTATGCGGCCCTGAAAAGGGCCTTTTTTGGATGTGCGCGTTACAGGCTGTAACACGCTTAACTGCAGTTCGTATGTCCTATCTCGTCGCCGTCTTCGGCAATGCGGGGGAGATGCCTGTTCAGTTTCCCATCTGCAGGTTTCTTCAGTTTCACTAAGCGCTGGAGCGGGAGACGCGCGCCGGAGCCACATCCAGAATGCAGAACGACGCGTGGCACCCCGGGCAGGTACCGCGGCTGAAAATCCAGTGCTCTGGTCGGCCATGGGCACCAGCCGCCCACCAGCGACCCATGCATGAGCAGCACCAGAGGACTCGGCAATTGCACTGCGTACACGGCGGCGGTCCTTTGAAGTGGGGTGGAGGAGCCTGGCATCGCCTGTTCAGTTTCACATCTGCAGGATTCTGCAAGCAGCCGATACACAGCTCTAACTCCTGTTCATTATCGACGTAATGAACCGGATTCTGAAGGACGTACTGCTTGAACACTGTGAGGAATCTCTCAATATGTGGCGGTAGCATATTGATGTGGTCTCGAGTCGTCCGATTTGTTTTACACTCACAAACACACAGTTTGAAATTGTAGAATATCGAAATAAGTTACAAAGCTGTACGACCACTCTTTGCGAAAGCGCAGATACGAATGCCAGACAGGACAAAACCTGCGGACAGAAATAGCATAGAAACTTTATGTCGTTATTGTTTGGGTCGGGGATTATAGACAGGAGTCAAGTGAAGGTCAGTTGTCTCTTTCTATCGTATAACGCTATCTCACTCTCACACAGAAATTGAATACCTGTTATTAGTGTTTCCCAGAAGGGATAAGACTCATGCTTCGTCCGCATCTGCGTGTATCGTCACAAAGCTTCGCGCCATAACACGACACACGCAGATCCGACCTACTATTATCGGCTGTCGTCGCGAACATTCGGGCTGCGTGTGCGTCATCGCTCAGGTAGCGGTAAATGAAAGGGTTTTAGCGTGCCAACATATCGCCCTACGTGGTCAGACTAGCGTTGTTCATTTCGGCCGTTGTTTTCGATCAGTTCAGACGCATGTTGTGGTGGGTGGCTGTGTAAATATGGAGGGGAGCGATGAAAAGTTACTGAAATTCCTTCAAAATTATGAAGGGGATATGGGGAATCCCACATCATATAGGGGATCCAAAAAAAAACTTTTTTTAGATTGTAATAAATGCATTATGTAATTGTTAGCACCATATAGAAAGTAAAGAAAGTCGTCGTCCAATGATTTCAGCCATCTTGGACTATTGTACGATAGTTCATGCAAACTATCGAAGCCGCTAGCTAATATGACCACAGCTTTTTTTGCGATAAATATTTTTTGTCAAAACGTTCGAAGCTTCGGGACGATAAACGCAGGTGCGGCCGAAGCATTAAAGCAAAATTGGCAATTTATTTTGAAGTTTTATCTCTTTCTGGTGTTTCCCTGCTGTATAGCTTTGTCTCACTCTCTAACCATTTATTTGAAGAGTGCCGCTAAGTGACCGACGCATTCTATAAGATTTATGATTCTATTGTAAATGGGTTTTATCGACGAATTCTAGACTCATATAAAACACATACCTATATTTATATTGGTTACTTTGCGATTGTTCTCACAAAACATAAATGTTTCTACATAGCCCTGTCTCCTCTCTCACAATTCCGACAGAATGAAACAGGGCTATGTAACAGGTAGACATTAGAAAGAGACATAACCACAATTTGGTAATCTACATTTACTGTCGGTAATAGCTATTACCTGACACACAATAAAAACGAACGAATTTGAACCCTCTGCCAAACCATTAAGGATTATTTAATTTTATTTATTTATTTAATTTAAGATCTCAGATCAAATAAAAAGTCAAGATGGAATGTTGCAAACAACAAAGTGAAGCCGGTTCAAACTAAGCCTTGCCGTACAAATACACAATTACACGCACTCACGTACAACGAAATTACGCCTTAGCTTGTCCTTCGAGCTTACAGATCAAATAATAAAGCTCAACTGACAAGCTAAGGGGTAGTTTATTTATACGTGTGCGCGTATTGCTGTATCGCTTTGGGATTGACATAAAACTAACAATTTCTCAATCACTGTAAATTTCTAATACAAAATTGTTGAATTTGAGGGATTTACTGATTGTATTTTTTTTAGAAGATCAAGATCGAATGTAAATGAAATAATATCATGGTACCATAGAGCTATAGCCAAACCAAACATAAAAATAATAATCAATTATAAACAAAATAGTGATGCCTGAATAGGAAACACCAATAAAATTTGAGTACCTACATAGCACATACTTTTTAGAATCTTATGTTGGCAAAACGGTTCGTGTCGATGGTTCATTTTTTTTGTGTGTTTAACTGTATGGGTGGAGTAGTTGGGCTCGTTTATTGCAGCAGAAAGGTATAGTAATTAAATATGTGTGAAAAAAAATTGTTATCTCTCCTTTTTATCGATAAATATACAAAAATATAATACTAAAACTGAAAATACCATCATAATCTTAGTCACCTTTTACAACGACAACGAAAAACCTTGTAATTATTTCAATAAGCCTAACGAAAGGTTAGGTACTTACCAGTAATAGGATAATATCAGCGACTGCGCACCTGTACAGACAAAAGTGTTTACGAGGGGCCGAGAGTATGTAGTAGGGTTCCGTACCAAACCCAAACCTTCCTTGGTTAGTTAGGGCTTTTCAAATAAAAATCATGATTTATCAATATATTGATATTTGTAATAAATTTTTTCTATTAAACATAATCGCCAAATTTGAAGTTCATTATAGGCAAATAGGAAGTTAAAAAAAAGATAAAAATCTTGCAAAAAAAGAAGCTAACTTTGGTGAGAAAGCATCAAAGTTAGTTTTTTTTTTGCAAAATTTTGACGGACTTACACATGAGTGACAGATAGGGCTCCGTTTAGACCCTTTGGGTACGGGACCCTAAAAAATAGTACCTTTCAAATGGTGAAAGATTTTTTATAAAATAGAACTTAAAGGTGCCAGCTGCCAGCGTTCTGGGCACGTTTCCCGTTGACATCGATGTGGGCGAATTTTTTGATGCGTAATGAGCCCAATTTCCTCTCCCCTTTGTATATACTAAGGTTTGCTTTTTTTAGAATATTCAATTATATATGTTAATAAAATTACATTGCAGAAAGAGGAGAGGTGGCCCAGTGGTAACGGCCCAATTTACGTGTTTACGCTTTACTTTGTGTAAATTATTACATCACCACTGCTCGAAAAACAGTAAGGGAATACATCGTGAATAAAAAACTTTTTTTCAAAAAAATTAAGACTTCCAAATACAAAACTACAAAGTGAAAAATAACTTTTATTTTTTGAAGTCGGTGTCTTTCGTAGGTACCATATTTTTTGCGTTATGGACACCGACTTCAAAAAAATAAAGTTATTTTTCACTTTGTAGTTTTGTATTTGGAAGTCGGTAGTATTTTTTTGAAAAAAGTTTTTTATTTTCACTTTTTAGTTGTACATATCTAATAGGCCAGTTAGTAAGGTAACTATAACGCCAGAATAAATTTCATGAAACTTGAACATAACCGGTGTAATGAGAGATCTGCGTACCCCTTAAGAGCTACTAGCGTGATGTTATGTTATGAAATGGTATAAACAATATACATACATGCAATTGCAGCAATCCCGAAAGATTTGCCGTTATTTATTGAAGAGTTCTGTTTTATATCTCCAAAGTTCTACATCAGATCTTCACCAAATTAAAATGGGACCAATTTCGAAACATACTTTTTCAAACAAAAAAAGAATTTTCATAATCGGTCCACAATTGACGGAGATATCAATGAACATAGACAAAAAAAAAACAAACATAATGTCGAACATAGAACCTCCTCCTTTTTGGGAAGTCGGGTAAAAATCAGCAACTTCTAGAACCAAAAATTGGAAGACATGTGACATCCACCAAACCGCACCGGGCCAGCTTGGTGGATTAAGGTCCTTTCCCTCTCTCACTGAGAGGTGGCCTGTGTCCCAGCAGTGGGAACATTAATAGACTGATGATGATGATGATGATGATGTATAAAATTACCTTATCGACTTAAAGGTGTAATCACCAACAATCAGCTACCGCATCAGGTTGTCTTTTCACATAGGCCTCCTCTAATTCCCTAAACTGGTTTTGGTCTAGTGCTCCACTCCCCTCCACTCTTCTCCACTCCTTTGGCAAGTCGTCCTCCCATCTTTCTATCTGTCTTCCTCTGTCTCTTTCCATTTCTTGCGTCCCATTCTGTCACTTTTTATTAGCAAACACTTTCGAGATATTGTTATAAGCGTAGGTAACCTATTAAAACAACAACATAACGGCAAGCCTGTATTCCTTGAAGGACTGGCAGAGGTAAACCTATATTTCGCCAGATATGTTTTTTTTTTTAACTTTGCCCCACACTAGGAATTTCTTCTGTATCGTTGGAGCGTGTACAATCATATAAATCACATACACAAACACCCAGAGATAGGACAACTATCTGTAGGTCATACAAATATTTGTTTCGTGCGGGAATCGAACCCACGACACGCAATGCAGCAGTCAATCCCTCAACCACTGCGCCAACAAGTTATGTTTCAGTTGCCATCTAATAGGGCACGAGCCTGTTGCCATCAACCGGGCACTAATCCGGACACCGGGCTGCTACTGAGATTTTTAAGATGGAAAACCCAATATCTCTTTGACCGACTCGGGCATTGAACCCAGGAACTCAAGCTCAGCAATAAACCATTAAAATGACGAATTAATGATTTTTTGGTATGATTAGTTCAAAGAAATATTACTCAAACAAGCCAAAATTGTATGCTTCATGTTCTTTTTGGATGATTTCCGACTATTGTTGTTAAAGGTACAACAAACACAAATTTGTAGTACCTACAACAAGGCTCAAGAAAATAGATGTCTCGTTTATATGTCAATGTATACACTTTTATAATAATCTTCCAAGCCATCTACAAGATGGCCTTAAGAAATTCAAATCATTCATTAAACGTAAATTTTGCCTGAAAGCATTTTATACCGTTAAAGATCACGTTGAGGACAAAAAGGCTTGGGATTGAGCTGCTCCACTTTTTTTTTCTTTCTTGCAAGGACATCATCATCATCATTTCAGCCGAAAGACGTCCACTGCTGGACATAGGCCTCCCCCAGGCGTCGCCACATTAACCGATCCCGTGCGTCTCGCATCCAGCGCCTTCCCGCAACCTTAACCAGGTCATCAGTCCACCTAGTGGGAGGCCTTCCAGCGTATCGTCTTCCGGTTTGCGGTCGCCATTCCAGAACTTTTCGGCCCCATCGGCCATCCGTTCTGCGAGCAATGTGCCCTGCCCACTGCCACTTAAGTTTGGCAATTCATCGGGCTATGTCGGTAACTTTGGTTCTCCTGCGGATATCATCATTTCTGACGTGATCACGCAAGGAAATTCCGAGCATAGCCCTCTCCATTGCCCTTTGGGTGACTTTGAGCTTTCTGATAAGGCCCATTGTGAGCGACCACGTCTCGGTTCCATAGGTGAACACTGGCAACACACACTGGTCATAGACTTTTGTCTTGAGATACTGCGGTAAATAGGACGAGAAGATACCACGCAACTTCCCGAACGCCGCCCAGCCGAGTCGGATTCGACGGTTGATCTCTTTCTCGAAATTGGACCTACCCTACTGGACCGTTTGTCCCAGGTAGACATAATGGTCTACAACTTCGAGTGTAGAGTCTCCGACCTTGATAGGAGTCGGTGTTACATGGGCATTCACCATGATCTTGGTTTTGTCCATGTTCATTTTAAGACCCACTCTTTCGGAAGCTCTGCTGAGGTCATCGAGCATTTTACTGAGGCTCTCCATGGTCTCAGCCATGACCACTATGTCGTCGGCAAACCGAAGGTGAGTAATGTACTCGCCATTAACGTTGATGCCCAGCCCCCTCCAGTGCAGAACTTTGAAGACATCCTCCAGCGCAGCAGTGAACAGTTTCGGAGAAATGACGTCTCCCTGTCTCACGCCGCGCTGGAGAAGGATTGGTTTCGAGGTCTGATCCTGAAGACGGACTGACATGGTGGCGTTTTTGTACAAACACTTCAACACCTCAATGTACCGGTAGTCGATCTGGCACCGTTGGAGAGACTGCAGTACAGCCCAAGTCTCGATCGAATCGAAGGCTTTCTCGTAATCCACAAACGCTAAACATAGAGGCAGGTTATACTCTTCGGTCTTCTGTATAACCTGCCGCAGCGTATGTATGTGGTCTACGGTGATAAAGCCTTTTCGGAATCCGGCTTGTTCGGGGGGCTGGAAATCGTCAAACCTGCGCGCGAGACGATTCGTGATGACTCTTGAAAACAACTTGTAGACATGGCTAAGAAGTGAGATGGGCCAAGGCAAGGACATAAATATTTACTTTTTAAAGACTTTCTTTTTTATACGTATTAATTTTATTTTTATTATTGTGAATGTGAAGACTATGTGATCTGAGTGGAGCTGCACGGTTATTGACAAATACGTGCATTGACTGGAAAGGTCCACTCAATCTGGCTGGTTCTTTCCTCAAAATACCAATTCAGACGGCAATCTATACGGTCTTCACTTGATCTAACCAAGTTCTTGTCTGGACTTTAAAAGAGACTGGCCTCTGAGTTTGTTCAGCCTTTCTTCTCAGAGTATAGTCAGATATGAAAAAGAATGGTGTTTTACCGAAATTTGCAACCATTGGTAAGCATATTTAACCATTGGTTAAGTTAATCACGGATCAACAAAGTAGGCCTTAATATTTCTATTTAACATTAACTAAGTAAGACTACGGCAACACATTTTTTTTTTTAATACGGCCAAAAATAAGAACCGTAATGAAAACTCTAATAAAAGACCTCAACGAAAACTACGAGGCGTTGATGTCTTTTATATGACTTTCACATAGTGTCCGACCGAAAGTTCGTTTTCGGTAGAGTTTCGGCAAAAAAACGAGTTTCGGTTTTGGCTGCAAACCTGCCGAAACTGCGACCGAAACCGAAACTGCATTCATCTCGCCCTATGATCGGTCATGTTCACCGTGTTAAATTCCATCCATGCGAGTAACCCCCAGTTTCCTAGCTCAAAATTATCGGAGAATTAATGTGACAAATTGTTAAGCACGCGTTATCTGCTATGATTGGTTGAATTAATTTTCAACAGCCAATCACAGCAGATAACACGTGCTTGACAATTTGGCACATTCATTCTCCGATAATTTTGAGCTAAGAAACTGGGGGTTAGAGACGAATACATTTTGCCGCGTCCTCTTGTCTAATCATGTTGTGACTGGCTTGTGTTTGCAGTTAATTTTGTTTGTTGTGAGTTTTCGTGTGATTTATTTTGAATTTGATAAAATTTATTACGTGATATAGCATAATGTAGGTAGTAAACATCAAAAAATAATTCATTATAACAAACACATTGATTATAGAAGAATCAAGTTTAACCTAAGTATCTAAGATAAAAAATAAAGACTGACTAATTATAATAACGTTTTCTTTATTTTTCCCTCAAAACATAATCCTTGTAAGGAAGTTTCGGTTTCGGTTTCGGCCGTAACTTAGACTGCTGCTGAAAGTCGGTTTCGGTTTTAATCGTAAAAACCAGTTTCGGTTAGACACTACATTCACATAACATAACATACATCACGCTTGTAATCCCCGTAGGGTTAAGAAGAGGTGCACATATACTGCCACGTCAACAAAAAAAACCGGCCAAGTGCGAGGCGGACTCGCGCACGAAGGGTTCCGTACCATTATAGCAAAAAAACGGCATAAAAATCACGTTTTTTGTATAGGAGCCCCCCTTAAATATTTATTTTATTCTGTTTTTAGTATTTGTTATTATAGGGGCAACAGAAATACATCATCTGTGAAAATTTCAACTCTCTAGCTATCATGGTTCTTGAGATACAGCCTGGTGACAGACAGACAGACAGACAGACAGATGGACCGCGGAGTCTTAGTAATAGGGTCCCGTTTTTACCCTTTGGGTACGGAACCCAAAAAAGGGTACACCAATTTATTTTTTTCAAAATTAATTTATACTATACATATTCGGAATCATGAAATAATAATAGAAAAGACTTCTTTGATAAGTGTAAGATTAAAAAGACCGATCTACCAAAGATAGTTCTTTTCGATCTATAGTGAACATTCCTAAATAAAATTAATGTTATTATAAAAAGAAAGGGCGCAAGTGATCGTTTGGGCCCATTTTGTGTAATATTATTGTGCGTAAGAGTGTTGGGGTATATTACATAAGAAGGACACAACTGAGCAAAATGTGCTTTTTCATTTTAATATTTAAACCAAATGTGACTTTTACAGTATTCAAATGAAAGGTCACATTTGGCATGTTATACTCTTCTGCCTTCTGTATAAGCTGCCGTAGCGTATGTATGTGGCCTATGGTGATAAAGCCTTTTCGGAATCCGGCTTGTTCGGGCAGCTGGAAATCGACAAACCTCCGCGCGAGACGACTCGTGATGACAACTTTTAGATATGGCTTAGAAGTGAGATGGGATTATAGTTCTTCAGCCGGGCATTATCACCCTTCTTGAAGAAGAGTACCACCACTACCCTGCACCATGGTTGTGGCGTTTTGCCCTTGATTATGATGGAATCAAACAGCTTCTGAAGGGCCTTAAGGACCGATTGCCCACCCGCCTTGAGAGGTTCGGCCGTGATTCCGTCATCACCTTGTCGCCATTGCCTTGTTGTTTTTAAGCTGTTTCAGAGCCATCCTAATCTCGTAGAGGCTGACGTCCGGGATATCTTCGGTATAGTGTCGGGCTTGCTGATTGATGTGAACAACTGCCCATAGAATGTCTCTATCTCTCTCAGCAGTTCCGGTTTGGCGGATACGATCCTGCCATTTTCAGTCTTCAGTTTCGTGAGCTGGCTCTGCCCACCATTCGCTACGCTATTGTTTATTACAAAATTAAGAAAATACTCTTGGCACGCCTAACAAAGAATAAGTTTGTTAAAAAACTCTGAACAAATAAATACAATTTTTATCAGATCAATGGGCGCAGACATAAAACCTATTCTGGGTTAAGCTTGCCTATGTAAGTTCTTTCTTATTCGTGTGAAGATGTGGCCACCCCTGGTGTCGGCCATTGTAAGTTGTCCTTTTGTATTTGTTTTTGTTTGTGTGCAATGTGGAAAAATAATAAGTACTGTATTTTCGTCACACGTTCACTCCCACCATTTACCGCCACGATTTAATTTTGTTTGCGGTAAAATAAAGTGCTTCAGTTCAAAATTTAAAAGAAATTGCGTTTTCATGGCCCTAATTTCACATCTGGTGGTAACTCTCTTCTGTATGATATAGTCACAAAATAAAGACATGTCATAGAAATTTTTCTTCGTCATCTTCAGAATACAATAGTTCATTGATTATTGCGATATTATAAATATACCTCGATAATAATATAATGACCTCAATTTATTTTAGCAATCCAAACTTCTTGGCTGCCCTATAGTTGGCTACAATGGCTGCGCAGTAGTAAATCTCATACAAAAACAGCACCGCGCCGTGCCTTGCGCATCGGAAAGCCAACTTCAAGGCAGCCAAGAAGTTCGACGAGAAAAGTACCTAGCATAAATCATAAATCCAACCCTTGGTGAGGCAAGATGAATAATCTGATTAACCCTAAGCTAGCTGTTAAATCGGAATTATTTAGGACCCAGGAACACGCAAGCGGTAAGAGTATTTATTAGTTACTTAGCGACAGTACTCAAAAACCTTTACATTGTCCTGTCTCATTCTCTCACAATGGTGTGCTACGTGACAGGTAGACATTAGAAAGAGACATAACTACAATTAAGGTAATCTACCTGTTACAAGTCCTTTTGCAAACAATTAACTAATGACCGGTCGTACACATTGTTCTACGAAAGAATAAAATAGCGCTATACCAAGGAAAGCGCCAAAATATCTAGAACAGTATTAAGACCACTCCTGTATGTAATCTCCAAAGAATAGCGAAGTGTGTTTTCGATTTTAGATTTGCCACCATTCGCTCCTGTGCTGTCGACAGAAGTGGTTGAGTGACTGCATAATTTCTGCGTGTTTATTTTTTATCACCATGGATACACCCCCATCATCAACCATGGATCATGAATGGAGTCAAGCTCATACTCGTGATAAAGATTTAGGTAGGTGAATTATTGCTCTTTACGAGTTGTACTTTTTAAGCCCTTTTTGTGGTGTTGTCGATTTTCACGCAAATTATTTTCGGCTCTATAAGTTATTTGTTCCCTTTTGTAAATAGTCCTTCATTACTTTAATTTTCTCTTTACAGAAATGAACATTGTCAGAAAAAAGAAAGACAAAAAGAAGAAAAAGAAGAAGAAGCGTGACGAAGCTAGAAAATTAGCCAAAGCACTAAAGAAGATGTCGTTCGAGGAAAAAGTGAAGAAATCGAAGAAGGAGTTACCGACGATGGCTTCTGATGAACCCACAACCTCGCTCCAACTTGTAACCAACAGTGTCGTCATCAATCAGTCCACGTAACCTTCTCAGCGTGTGTATCTATCTGCTGTTAACACATCATACCGTTGGATCATACGTATGCAGATGCGTAAATCCAAAAAAAGGCCCTTTTCAGGGCCGCATATGATTCGATATTAATAATATATTTCTTAAATGGTTTTGTCTGAAAACGTACTTACTTACCTACCTACTTACGATTGAGATAAAAGTACAGATCTGATCTAGATACTATGTATTACACAAATAATATTAACCATTTGGTGAAGTTGTTAATTGTTCAAAAATATTTGGTATGTAATTGCTAGAAAAAAATGCCGCGCAATACCCCCCCGCCTCATGCCACCAATACTTTTAAGGTTTCCATCACTCCTGTAGCTATTGTATTTGCTCAACACTAGACTTCTATTCTCATCCTAAAAAATAATATCAGTAGTAACTTGTTATTAAAAAGACATAGAATAAAATTAATAATAGTGAAACGGAAATGTCTTGCAACCGAATTAGTGACTACAGCCTTGCTATTGATGACAATATAGTTGAATCAGATTCTCAAGCCGCCGCTGTATTTGAAAGTTTCTTTGCTGAGGTTCCCGTATTGATTCCTAAATCTCTAAATTCATCACCCTGCAATAACCCCCCGTTCCGCAGAGAGTTTACTTAAAGAAAACAAAAATAGAAAAATTACAGTTTTTGGGCGCCATCTTGTGGGAGCCCAATTTTTTTTATTCCAAACCCATCGTGTAGGGTATCAAAATTAAGGGTTTCAAGAGGTGATTTCAAAAATATATAACACTTATATGTTTAAATGTAATTCCTTATTCGAAAAAAAAAAAATAACTCAAAAGATATAAATAAAAAAAAACAAAAATATCTGACTGCTTAAGAAGCGAACTAAAAATACTTAAACAAGATTCTTCTTGTTTAAGTATTTTTACACTGACAGACAGTTGACAGATCTGGTTTTGGTCAGCCAGCTCGCAAATATGTATCCTCCGACTGCACAGCATGATTTTCTTCATGTTTAAGTCATTTTATTTAAGTGCACGTTACAGGATGTAACGCAGCAGTGAGGCTGGTCTGGAGGTTGTACGTAGATGTCGCTACACGTTCTTGACATGATTATAGTAATCTATTAATTTGTTGACTAGATCGAGGCACTCTTCCGCCAGGCGTTCCGTGACCATTCCATCACAGGCTAAAGAGTATAAGCACTCGTCAAGAATTTCATTCAAGCGGTAGATAAGATATCTGAAACAATTGAAAAATAATTTTAATAACACTGAAAATTCACCAGTACAAAATATTCGTCCTAATTAAACTTCCTAAAGAAAATCGATTTATACCAAAATTACAAAAATAATATGATAAAAAAAATGAATACACGAATTTACCTTTTAATATCTTCTAGCCTCGGCAAAACCATGTTGAAATTATTAATTCGGAACGTCAGGAAGTAGGACGGCTATAGTGACGGTACGGCGCACTGCAAACTGATTTTATTGAAATCACTCGCCGTCTTGATATACTCGGGTGTCGCGATGTTGTTTGCGGGGGGCAAGGGGGTGTAGCGAGTGGTCATGAGGCTTCGCCCCCTGCCCGCGGGGACAGCTGGCGTGCTGTGGTCCTTCTCTTTTAATTTTTTTTGGGAACTGAAATAACTAAATAACTTTCTTTTTGGCAGTCGGTATCCATAACAAAAAAAATTGGTACATATCAAAGACACCAACTTCCAAAAAGAAAGTTATTTTTCGCTTTGTAGTTTTTTTATTTGAATTTGGGTAGTATTTTTACCCACTATCCACATCATCATTATCATCAGCCTACAGCAGTCCACTGCTGGACATAGGCCTCTCCAGTTGCACGCCATTTACTTCGATTTTCGGCAACTGTCATCCAGCTGCTACCAGCCACCATGCAAAGATCATTCACCTAGCTTAAGGGGGACCTGACGTTTATCAGTTCGCATTCTCTAAATCAAAAACACGTCTACCCCAATGGTCATCGGTTCTATGAGCTTCAACTTGCTTATTCTATGAGCTATGTTGAGAACTTTGGTTCTCTGCCGGATCAAATTCAGTTAGCTTTTACATACATTAAGGATATAATATTTTAATAATAATACCAACCAGTTCCTATCTCACTGTAGGGCAGACGTTTCTTTTCTTACGGAGAAGGCTAGAGCATTTATCACCACGCTTGCACATTTCAAAATAAAAATCCTTTATTTATTTATTACACTATTCTCTAGTACTAGTAAACATCCGCAAAAAAAACGGCTACAGGTTGACAACCGATTGCAAGACAAAAAAGGAAAAAGAACCACTATTCTTTTACAAAATACCCGAAAACGAAATCTACAGGTAGCAATATAAACGAAGCTCTCGCCAAAGGCGCCAACAAACATAAACAAAGTTTTGTAGAACAGTACAATAATGTAAACTGCACTGTGGAGCATTTGTAAAGGATTAACTCAAGAACTGAAACAATAACATTTTGCGTAGTTTGTGAAAACAACGGTACAGAGATGAATAGGTGGAATTAGCACTATTGTCTGATTGAAAATACTTGCATGCGGGGATTTTAACAAACTTTCCAAATAGGAGGAGGTTCTCAATTGGCATATATATCCTTTTTTTTATATATGTTTGGGCACAACTCCGTCATATATAAACGGATTATCAAAATTGAATTTTTGTTTGAAATATTTGATTTATTTGTTTATTTTGAAATGGTCTCATTTAAATTTGGTAAGGATCTGATGAAGAACTTCGGAGTTATACTACATAACTCTTCAATAAATGACGGTAAATCTCTCGGGATTGCTGCTATCGCCTGTATGTTTATTGTTTACACTATTTAATAACATACTATCACGCCAACTTGCTCTAAATGGGTACGCAGACGGCAGATGTGTACAGTTCACTCTGATACACTCTCATTCCACGTTATGTTCAAGTTACATGTTATTCGGGTAATCTTTTGAAATTGGAGTTTTTTTTCACTTTGTAGTGTTTTTATTTGGCAATCAGTTGCATTTTTTGTAAAAAAGATTTTGTCAGTACTTTCTTCTTACAGCCGAAATCACCTTGATTTCGGCTGTCGGGGACTGTAAAGTAGCAACAATAACATAACATCACGCATGTATTCCCCGGAGAGTTGAGCAGAGGCGCACCTACAGTACACCCAAATTTATCTTTTAAGTCCCAAGTAATAGGAGTTCTCCTATTGCAATCAACCGGGCACAAAGCCATACTCCTGGCTGCTTTTGAGAAATGCCAGAAAAACCTAACAACACTTAGCCTGACCCGGGAATCGAACCCATGACGTCATGCTCAACAGCAGCAAGAATGTCTTTATTTAGTTTATAAATAACGCGAAACTGTTTAAATAATAAGTGCTAACGATTTCCGATGATGTGGATCATTACCCAGTTGAAGCGAAAGTAAATTTTTGACAACGATTTCGTAAAACCCTGGGCATTCCTGTACTCATTAGTTAACGTCACAAATTAATGAATGTTCTTCAGAGTAATTGCTAATTATTTTTTATTACTCCTGACGATGTCTAACGATACCTAATCGATTACTAACAGTATTATATTTAGTCTAAGTATACCTACACGATTTGATCTCATAATTCCGAGATTACTTTAAAAGTTAATAATTAATTGGTTTATATAAAATCTTGTTGATTTGTTTGGCTGATTATTTGTTATTTATGAAAAATATACGTTTTAATCAGTCCTAAGGAAATTAGAATGATGAAAAGATGGTTGAAATGAAGTCCAACAAATAATTATTTCCTTAAAAATGTTTTAATTTCATAAGTATTTTATCTTTGAATGCGTCTAAAATGATGGTCACACACCGCGAATACTCGCTGCGATTAGACACACTCAGTGAGAACTCGCTGTGTGTGTGTGTGACAGGCCAGCGAATTTTCGCTGGGAGTATTATTCGCGCTGTGTGTGACCGTTGCCGTTGCTTCAATATCATACCTGTCGAAGACATAATTGCTACAGGCACTAATGTTGCAATATGCGCTTTAACAACACATCAAATTTTACATATTCTATTTTATGATACTAGGGTAGGGTCGTGTTGACCCTGTGGTTAAGACTAGGCTCTCGCGCTTAAGGCCGTGGGTTCAAATCCGAGCAAGTACCAACGCATTTTTTTTTCAATTCGTAAATATCTAATTTTATCTTGGATATCGCTGACGACGGTGAAGGAAATCATCTTGAGGAAACCTGGACTTTCTAGACATTATAAGTTTGTAATCACCAACCCATCTTGAGAAAGCGTGGTGTTTAAAGCACCTGTCTTCTCAGTATGAGAAAAGACCTTTGACCTGCAGTGGGACTGCAACAGGCTGATATTATTATTATTATTTATAGTTTATGATACGGTTAAGAGGATGAACTAACTAACGTCAGTTTAAACTTAGAACGTTGACTAAGGTTCAGAAGTATAGCTGTCAAAGTTTGTTATAATTCTCGACAATCTTCTTGGCCGCCCTGAAGCTGGCTACAATGGCTGCGCAGTAGTAAATCTCATACAAAAACAGCACCGCGCCGTGCCTTGCGTATCGGCAACCAGCTTCAGTTCAGGGTGACTAAGAAGTTTGGCGAGTACTATACGTACCTACTAACGTACGGGCGTGAAAATCAAGTTTACATTTAAATCATATTTAATACCTTAAAGCACTGACATTCGTAAAATATTCACAAATTTATTATAATTAGGAAAAAACCCG
Organism: Orthosia cruda; assembly: GCA_964057195.1. Taxonomy (NCBI): domain Eukaryota; kingdom Metazoa; phylum Arthropoda; class Insecta; order Lepidoptera; family Noctuidae; genus Orthosia; species Orthosia cruda. Next base: position 6,289,864 of record OZ059851.1, on the reverse strand, counting down.
CCTACTCACAACACAAACAGTGGAGGTTGACATATCGGAGACCTTACGCTACAGCAGCGCCTCTAGCGGCGAATACATACGTGGTAGCCCCCATTTGCAGTAAAACCTATAAAACTCAACTGCATATCACCTAATAGAAGATACTGATACGTGATTACTGCATTTTCATCCTATGTATGGTGATCATTGCTGAATTCATACTAACAATATCTGATAATTTTACTAGGCATGCTGCATTTTTCTTTAAGGTTTCTTCAGGTTCTAGCCATACAAAATGTTTTATAAAATTCCTCGTGTAGCCGAAAGACACACTTTCATTTTCGAAAAAAACGGATTTTCGTAATAATAACGATTACCTGCTGCAATATCTTTGTTACGAGCGCAGGACAATATCAAACACAATGGTAAGAGAGCAAGACAGAGCTATATAACAAGTAACCACTAGAAAGAGATAAAACTACAAAAGAAGTTGCCAATTTACCTGTACTTTTCACTTTTGGGAACAATTGTATCTGTAATCCCTAAACGCGAGCGAAACATATTTTCTGTATTAGTTCTGGGCTTCTGGAGTTCTGGCATTCGCATTCGCAACTGTGCTTTCGACAGAAGTGGTCGAGTAGTTTCGAATATTCTTTGTGATACTTTATTTTAAACTTTAAAATGGTGGTGTGTGATGTGTGTGCTGTGTTTTTTGAGAGTGGTCAGGTTTCAGGTGAGTGAAATTTCATTTATATCTATGTTTTATTTTTAGTTAGGAGGCTTCGTTTGCGGTGTTTCTGAATGTTGTGTTAAATAATTATTATAAATGACAAAATTCTTAGTTACATTTTGTATTTTTAATGCAATTATTTTGTTTTTAGGAAGATTCACAAAAAAAAAATTGACTGCGTAGGTATTTACTAAAAGTATTTTTTTAATAATTAATTTTATTCGCTTCCTTGTGTTGAATAAAAAATGAAGGCCCAAACTTAGAACCCATTAAAAATACCACGTGAACGAAACTTATTTTTTTACTTCATTGGTACTGTATCTATTAAACAAAAAATGCATTAAAAAAACTTATTTTTCTAAAAACTAATTTCTAATCTGTTTTAATATTAAATATATTAAAAACTAACAAATAAGATAATATATTTAACAAACAAACAATACATTTAATTATATAATTTATTTTAATCGCTTCCTTTAAGGACAACCTTATCCCCAGTTGCCCAGTTCTAAATCAAATTGTCATGTACGCGTTATCTGTTGTGATTGGTTGAATGATGTTTCAACAGCCAATCACAGCAGATAACGCTTGCTTGACAATTTGTCAAATTAATTATCCGATAATTTAGAGCTGGGTAACTGGGGGTTAGTAAAATATGTACTGAATTTAGATCTGTTATAAATGCCACATAAACTCGTGCCCACACAATACCTCAATATGTTATCTACGAGTACATGTTGTTTTTCGAAAATTTTAAAACAATCATAAACAATTTCATTATTATCAGAACCAAAAAGAATGGAAGAAAAATGCGAGAACGAGACACTGGAGCGGTTCATATGGGCGGATGAATCAGGTGAGTGAAATTTTATTAACATGTATTTTTATTAGACATATATGAGGTATTATCAATTTGTCAAAAAAAGATTTTTGGGTGTGAAAGTAAATAACTAGTGTCCGACCGAAAATGGTTTTTACGACCGAAACCGAAAACGAATTCCGGCAACAGTCTCAGTTTCGGCCGAAACCGAAACCGAAACTGCCTAACAACGCAAACAAGGATCATGTTTTGAGAAAAAAAAAAAGGAAACGTTATTATAATCTGAACTTCCTAGTTAATATAGTTTATTGCACTGTTTGCACTTGGCTTTAGATGAATCAGATGAACTTGTTTCGAAAAATTGCGAAATGCTATTTTTAACGTCATTTTCCTTTCATCATCGATGATTGAATACTACAATAAAAGAAAGATTGTCTATTAGGTGTAATCAGTACTTAATGCATTTTATATTTCGGTATTTATATTCGTTGATTGTCATGCATTTTATTGCATTTTAGTTTGGGAGTAGATAATATGGTTTCAAAAATCGAAAAACGGCAACGAAATATTAATTTTATTTTACGGATACTTAGGTAGGTGCCTATGTACGAGTAAGTACCTACAATTTAATTATAAGTGTGTTAATTGTAATAATTACGGACGTAGGTAAGTATCTAACTGTACTTGCCACTTGAATTTTGAAACTCTGAATCCATAATATTATCACCACTAATGAAATATAGTAAGTACCAAGTACCTAACTAATGTTTGTTTCGGTATAGCAATAGCGAGAGAGTTAATTCAACCAAAAAAATATTTAGATAGGTTAAACTTTATTCTACTGTAATCTATGTATTAGTTTGTTATAATTAATTATTTTTTGATGTTTACTACCTACTCTTATGCTATATCATGTAATAAAACTTACCGAATTCAAAATAAATCACACGAAAACTCACAACAAACAAAACGAACTACAAACACAAGCCAATCACGACATGATTAGGCACGTGGACGCGGCAAATTTTCTTGACCGCTTACTCGCTTGGATGGAATTTAACGCGCCGTACATACATGACCTATCACAACGCGAGAACTCCCGAATGCAGTTTCGGTTTCGGTCGTAGTTTCGGCAGGTTCGCCACCGAAACCGAAACTAAACCAAACCTCGTTTTTTTACCGAAACTCGACCCAAAACCGAAACCGAACTTTCGGTCGGACACTATAAATAACATAATAACCCCCCTCGTTTCATCCCTCCTATCTTATCCCTCGGGAACCGTGTGTTTACCAGTAAAAAAGGGAGATTAACTTTTGGACATTCGCAAACTCGCCATGGTATAACAAACTCAATAAGAACGTTATTTTCAGACCCAGAGAAGGAGATGGTGAGAGATGAAGGAAACCAGTCGCCTGTTGATGAGGACAGCACTCTTAAAGAATTGCTGAGAGTGGACGAGCAATATGTACCGCTGTTGACACTGGTAAGAAACTTTAGTAGAACCTGAAGACGGTGTAATAGAAGAGGTTTTCCATAAAAACCAACACAAGCAAAGGCATCATCTGCCTAGACACGAACGTGCTGTAATTGTCTGACGAATATAATTGCCCATGTGCATCTTGCAACAAAATAAGCGAATCCGTCAAGCTTTGTCACTTCATCATTATCATAATTTCAGCCACAATACATCCACTGCTCGACTTACGCCTCCCCTAAGAATCGCTACAACTACCGATCCTGTGCTTCTCACATCCAGCACCCTTACATTATTATAAACTCTAAATCTTTGTTTTCAGCTAGAACAGTTTTGTCCGGGGGAAGACGGCATCCAATTCAACAGGAAACTACGCCAGTTTGAGGACACCATTTCCTCCATGTGCCCAGATGAAGAGCGTTTGCAGTGAGTAACCTTACTTAATACTTCTAGTTGTTATTTATTCATAGTTGTAAAAGTTTATTCCCGCCGCGCCACCATATTCTTTGCCCAGCAACGTTTTTGTATTTCCATAGATTTACTTCAGTTTCTAAACAGAAAATACAAGTGATGCGATTGGTAGTTGATGATTCATTAAATCAATCACATAATTTTGTTCCAGTAACTGTTCCTTGTTGATTTATGATTGAAATTCTTCCTCAATTTCCAGCAAAGCATTCGCTACATTCCGGGCCGCCGCCCTGCTGAATGCAGAGACAGGTCGGAAGTTAGCTGCTGTAGGAGCAGCTTTCACGAGACAGTCAAAACAGCGATTGAGAATAGCGCTTCTCAATGTTGTCATGCAGGAAACCTTCGAAAGTGAGTTTTGATTTTAAGTGTTTGATTTAGCTAAGAGTTATCCCTTTGTTAGAATTAGAATGTCTGAAGTAAATGCATACAGCTGCACTTACAAGGACCTTAACACCACTAATGCCGCGATTGGAGTAACCATCTACTGAGCCCGACTGAGTCATCCCCATAACGTTTGTTCTTAAATTAAATTAATTACATTTTATTGTATTTTTTTTTCAGAGCTGGACTTCTTGGAGAAGTCGAACCCAATTTTCTTGATAAACGCGGCTAACCTCATGGGAGACTATTTTGCAGGTAATTTATAAAAGAAACCTGATCTGATTAAGATCTGATCTGATGAATCTGATTAAGTTATCTTTTCTGCTTATTTGATTGCTATATTAGTGTAGTCACAGAACAGAAGGAACGCCTTCTCTGTACTGTGAGTGTAGTGATTGCCAGCGTGACTGCTGAGACTGAAGTTCTTGGTTCTGTTCCAGGATCAGATAAAATGGTATTGTTACTTTTCAATACTATTTTCTTAGTAGTAGCTTACAGTCTATATTTGTGTTTATTTTGGCTGAGTATTAGACCCGACCAGGCCGATTCAAATTCTATACATTTATACAAGCGACTGTTTGTTGAAATGCACATGGCGTTTACCGTATCTTCTTCTTTTCGGTTCGATACACTCAAATTTTATCACAACTAATCTCAAATTTACTCAAACTCACTTACCGTATGAAATTCTGATTTATTTTCACCAAGGTTCCGACTGTCCGATGTGGACATTTGAATGGTTATACTCGTATTACGCTCAGGCAGGGTGGTTTGGATACGCGAGGCCCCGTTTGGACGGAGCCCGTAGAAATTACTTGCTACCATGGTTATTCCGGCACTGGTTGGGATGCCTTACCTTAGTGAATATTTTAAATATAAGTTGTTGTCAATTGTAATGAATAGCAAAACTAACAATGTTCGAAACATTATGTCAAAATTGAGGATTCATTTAATTTCAGTTTTAAAATAGTCTGTTCCATTTAAAATCGTACTTACAAATCAAATGTGTTTCATTTCAGAGGCGACACTCGGCAACGGTAAAAAGCTCAGTTACCTTGCCAGTCCACTCCTGCAGTATATGCGCGCATTAATAAAAAGTGATGATATTAGGGCGCACCGGAGTCTGGCCACACAGGTACGTGCATAAATCCATTTTTAATGTATGACAAAATTGGCTAGATAGAGATCTTATTTTTAATTTAATTATCATGCTAATTTCGACTTTTCAGAATTAATTAATTAAATGTGGCTAATATTATCGAATTCTCTTCCAGTTGCTGCAAAATGGCGGGGAGCTCTTCACAGAGTTAGGAGAAGAGATGGATGAACTTTCCATCTCCATCCGTCTTCGCCTAATATCACCTCCGCCAACTGGCACCATATGGCTTCTCCTATCAGCCGACCTCTGCTTGAATAAGTTTCTGCCACTTCCAAAGGCACTCCAACAATTTTACGCAGCTCGTCCGGAAGGAGCAGCGAAAGATAATTTAAGGTATTCAAGCTACGGCTCATGGATAAAAAGCCCCGGAATGGACCCCTTAAGATCAGATGTCAGCGAAATAACTCTGAAAGTTGGCCAGAATCTTTCGCTCATCTGTTCTGGGGATAGCATGCGGTACTCTCAAAAACTAACCCCTGAGCTGTCTCCGACTGAAATCCAGAGAGTGAACCATACCCCAGCTCTGCAGATACCTGAGAGTGACTCTAGAGTCACTAGGTTATCTAAACAAAACATCAAGAAAAGGCTTGACCTGAACTCTTGGCGGCAGTCTTTAATAGAAGAGGGTGAAAACTACCAAAACTCTCCGCAAAAAACCTCTCCAGCACCCAGTAGGTGTAAACAATCCCCATCATCAACCAAGCCCCCCAGGAGTCATGTCACACAGGTCCCGAGAAGCAAGAGCAGGCAATATTGGGATCATGACGACCGGTGTGACAGAGACTACAATAGTTAGTGGAGGGGGCGTTAGACTGATATATAACTATATAAGATAAGATATATTTATTTTGACTAATGTATGAATAGATGTATGAATGTGAGTGAAGCAAAAGAAGTATGTAAGGATCGTAGCAGGTGGCGTTCTGTAGTTTCTGCCTACCACCATGGAAAAAAGGCGTGAGTTTATGTATATAAGTATATATTTATTTTGTAAAACATGAGTACAGTACGAAGGTTTTATAGTTCATATGAGATGGCTACATGTTTTGCCATTTATGGTGTACAAAATTAGTTACACTAGACTATCAACAATAAAAATACGAATCAAAATTTAAATTAAATTGGAATTACAATGTCAAAATTTAAATTCATTTTTTTTTCATAATGCCATGAAAGTTGCGTAGGCCTTTGGTGTGGGATGCAACATGTGTAGATACCCTTGCGCCATCCCATCTTCTGAGCACAGCGGGCTGTGCTGGGGCGGCTGCTGCTGGTTCAGAAAACCTCAAACGGCGGAAATATAACAACCTTATTGGCAGTTATATGTTTGAGCCGTTTGAGGTTGAGACATTAGGTCCATGGGGTCCGAGTGCTCACCGAGTGTTTCGAGACATAAGTAAACGGTTAGTCGACTGTTCGCGTGACCAGAGGGCTGGCCTTTTCTTTAGCCAGAGAATCAGCATTGCCATTAAACGTGGCAATGCTGCCAGCGTTCTGGGCACGTTTCCCATTGACATCGATTTGGACGAATTTTTTGATGCGCAATAAGCTTTTTTCCCTCTCCCCTTTGTATGTAAGTTTGTTTTGTTATTAGTCATAAGATTAGAAATATTTAATTGTATATATTCAACCCGCACTGGGCCCGCGTGGTGGATTACGGCCCATTCCCTCTCTCAGAGAGGAGACCTGTGTCCCAGCAGTGGGAACATTAATAGGCTGATGATGTGATGTGATGATATATTATTTGAATTATAAATAAACAACTTACATATATTTAATTTAAAAAGAAAAACAATTTCTAATCACAATGTCTAAATTTTAATTTAATTTAAGTAAGACAAACAGAAAAAAAACACATATTCAGATTAATCTACGCTGTAATAGCTCTTCTCTAGTAATAATCAGGTATTTTATTATAAATATCTGGAGCAATACCAAAGGCACTCTTTTTCAATAAAGCAGTTTTACTATTGTATTGACATAACAAATTCTCATATTGGGCACGAATTGGAGTTCCCTTAATTGCTGATTTTTTTTAAATAATTGTTGATTAGCTTTTACAAATAATGGAGATTCTACTTTTCCATCTTTGTATGTAACAAAGATGGAAAAATCAGTATTTCTAATTTATTAAAGTAAGGAATGCAACTATCCGTTGTTCTTAGACCACACATTGATCGTATACATCTTTTTTGCATCCTGAATATAAGTTCTCTATTAGTTGACTGTCCCCAAAAAACTACACCATATCTCAAAATAGAAGCGACCAATCCATGATAGGCTGTTAAAAGTGTGTTAGTATTTTTCTTGGATAATTGAAATAATAGATATATATGCAGATTTATTCAGACGCTTGCAGATTTCCACTTAGTGAGATTATTTTATTATCTATAAGTTATACCTAAGAATTGTGTATTTGTATCTTCTTCTATTATACAGTATTATAGGCAATATTAACTAGTGGAATCTTACTGCGCTGGTGGAAACTAATAACTTTTATTTTATTTAAATTAATTACAACATTATTTTTATCAAGCCAGGTTATACACTGCCACTTGCCACTCATAGAATTATTTATGACAGTTTGGTAATCATTAGGATTAGTATATTCCACAATGGTCGTGCTGTCGTCCGCAAATAGTACCATTTTATGATCTATAGGTTTTAGGAGATCATTAATATATATTAAGAAAAGGGGGTGGCCTCAGTACGCTACCTTGAGGTACAACATATTTGATATGCCTTGGTTTAGATACGTATTTTATCTCCAATTTAGTAATAGGATAAATTTTTGTGATTTCTGTACATTGAGTTCGGTCACTCAAATATGATTCTAGGAGTTTCAAGATGTTGCCTCTTATGCTATACCCATGTAATTTTTGCAGCAAAATCTTATGATCCGCGAAATTGAACGCGTTTGTAATATTAGTTAGTATAGCACACACAGGATTACATTATTTCTGGAGCGTCTTTGTTCCTTGCAAAAAAGTTAGAATTTTTCGAAATAAGAATACGAGTATATAGAAATATAGATTACGTTCTCAATTATTTTTGAGATTACTAATATTTTTGCAATAGGTCTACAATTTTAAACATCACTGATTGTTTTTAAAAGCGTTTTCACTTTTGTGACGGAAGTGTTAAAATTCTGTGCTTTATTAACATTGGTCTGCAACTGTCCATGGTTTGCAACCGAAACATAGCCCGTACTCAACGCTTTTGTACTTTGGACACTGTGTCTTTGTTCATTGAATTGCCCCAGAAAATTATCCCAAATCACAATGAAGATTCCACAAGCCCGTAATACGCCGTTAGCAAAGTGTTTGTATTGACAGTAGGAGCAAGTTTATAGAGGGCAAAAGATGCTGATTTTTTTACTAAGTACATTAATCTGTGTGTTCCTATTTAATTGTGGATCAATGATCTAGCCCAGAAATCGGGCTGTATCTGCGTGTTGTATAATATTGTTGTCAGGGTGGACTGTATGTTTGTTGAGTTGTTGAGTAAAATTTCGGGCTTCTTGTTTCTTAATTTTTTTGTTCTTATTCCCAGGGGTGGCTTGCTGCTGATGGTTGAGTGACGAAATGTTGAATGACAAATCTGCCGCAAGCCCCCCCGTCCTTTATACAATTTTACTTAGCGCAGGGAAAGGGTGGCGTAGAACACGGGTAATTCCCGCTCGGGAATTCTTGCTTACTCATATACTCTTTCAGTGCCCTCTGATGCAGCGTCGCTCCTAGCGCCGCCTTAACGGAGCGCATCAGTCGCTCCCAGGCTCCTGGTGGGATGAACGATGCGATGCGGTGTTCCAGCCCTAGTCGCGCGAAGTCCTTCGTCCATACTTTGTATGCCAATCGTAGTTCGGCGTCCGTTCCCCTGAAGTTGGTACCGTTGTCAGAGTACATTACTCTGGGCCAACCTCTTCGTGCTGCCATTCTTAGTATGGCCATTAGCGCCGAGTCGGTAGACAGACTAGATACCAACTCCAGGTGTACTGCCCTCGTGGTTAGGTAGGTAAACAGGGCCCCCCGTCGCTTTCGTGTCTTCTGCCTATGACTACTGTCATTGGTCGAAAATAATCGGTCTCGCAGTGGGTGAAGGGTCGCTGTGTCTTCGTAATTCGCTCTACAGGTAAGTCCCCTGTTGTTAAATTGGTTTCTCGGGCGTTGCTTTCCTAATGCCGCAGAGCTGACATCGCTGGGCAATGGCTCACACCGTAGGGCGTAGATTGACTACCCAGTATCGCTGTCTTAATTCGTTGATCACGCGTTCATTAAAAGCGTGACTAGCTCTGCGATGTGCGTCTTCCACCAATAGCCGCGTGAACTGGTGTTTGCCGTGCAGAATTACTGGCTTCTTCTTGGTGTCTACGGCTGTCGCGTGTCCAATACTTCCTCTAACCTTAAGGACGTCATCTTCCAGGTAAGGGTCCAGTTTATACAGGCTGCTGGACTTGGTTAATAGCTTTCTTTTCTGAAGTATACGTTTTTCTTCGGCTTAGTCTTCGAGGTGTGCTTTTCTATTAGGTCGACGGTCATCTGGCTGGTCCTGTCCTTGCACTTTTCCTTGAAAAGGAAGGGCATAGCTGTCGCTCGTAACAACTTCTCGTACGAAGAGAATGAGCTTATTTCGGGCAAATAATCTCATTCGCCTTTCTCTTCCGTTGTTATGTACGTTACTTCGTCTTCTGTTGTGTCGATCTTGGCCTTTTCTTTCGGCCAGGACTCTTCATCTTCGTACAGAAACGTGGGACCGGTGAACCACCTGTCTTTAGGTTTCATATGCACGGTGTAGTTAGGGCGTGTAGCGATGTCTGCTACGTTATGGTCGGTGGACACCCATCTCCACTGGCTGGCGTCGGTTAGCTCCGCAATCTCACCCAGGCGATGCGCCACGAAAGGAGTGTACTTCACGGCGTCCTTCTCAATCCATCGCAGAACGGTTTGTGAGTCCGAGACAAGCCCAGAAGGGTAACTTATCCAGTAAGTTACCCTTCTTGGTAACGGGTAGTTGTCTCGGTGCTCAGTTATTACCGTGTCCGCCAGCCGTGCGCCAATCACCGCTGTAGCTCTAGGCGTAGAATGGTAACTGGCTTCAGGGGAGCTACTCGTGCCTTCGCTGCTACCAGCCTTATGTCCACTCTTCCATCTGACTTCTGGATCCTCCAGTAGGCTGTCGCTGCGTATGCTTGCTCGCTGGCATCACATAAAATATGTAGATCCATGATGTAGTCTGGGCCCTTGTCCTAGCACCTCGGGATGCGAAGCTTCGTTACTTCGTCCAAACTTTGTATCCATTCTTCTAAGTGCTCCGCGTCTTCTTCTGGGATTGCCTCAACCCCGCCAATGCCATGCCTCCACAGGTTCTGGAGCACGATCTTGCCGGTGAAGGTGAAGTGGCTGATGAGACCCAGCGGATCATAGACCGCCATCACCGCTCCAATTTAAGGGCCTCTCGTTTCGTCGAAGCTGTCTCTAGTTTTCACTTTGGGGGACAGTCGACTCAACCCAGTCTTAAAATCTAGCTTATCTGAGCCTGTTTGCCAAAGTAAGCCTTTTGTTTTGTCCGTGTTCACTTCGCGTTGTCCGAATCGTACTTCTGTGTCTTGTTTCTCCGGGGTTATGCTCTTCACTACGTTGGGTTTATTTGAGCACCAACCTCTCAAATTGAAGTGTGCATTTTGGTGGATCTTCGTGACCTCACACGCTGTCTTGATCGCTTCGTCTTCAGTCGCCATGCTGTCTACGTAATCGTCCATATAGTGGCTCGAAGTTATAGCTTGCACAGCATCGGGGTACTCATGCGTGTACAGCCTTGCGTTAGCGTCTCGTAATGTGTGCGCGATGAAAGGTGAACACGAAACGCCGAAGGTCATTGACGTCATCTTGTACTTCTTCGGTGGCTTAGAGCATGTTTCACCTCGCCAGAGAAACATTCGCGCAGCTTGGTCTTGGTCCCTTATCTTCACTTGCAGAAATATTACCTGTATGTCTGCAGTGACGGCTACTGTTTCTCTGAATCGAAACAGGATCCCTGGCAGCGATTTCAAGAGATCAGGTCCTTCTAGTAGGTAATCGTTGAGGCATACTCCACTATATCGGTGTGCGGCGTCGAACACTAGGCGCATCTTTCCCGGCTTATTTGGGTCCACGACCGGGAAGTGAAGACTTTGTTATTTGTGTCTTCTGATCTATTGCACTCCTGGGCGTATCCTTTGTCAAGTAGGTCATTGACCAGGGTGCTGTTCTGTGCTGCGAAGTGTGGCGAAGAATCCATCTTCCTTTCTATCGCCTTCAATCGTCGTAGTGCACAGTTGTAATTGTTTGGCATCGGTCGTCTGGTTTGACCTTCCTGGCCAAAGAAACTCCAAGAGCGTCAATCTTGAAGTGCGACTTCATGAGCTCCTCTACACGACGTACATCATCTGTCTGTCTTGCTGCAGACACGTCGTATAGATGTAGCAAAACTTGCCCCTTTTGTTCCTTCAGCATGGCGCGCGGTGCGTGTAAGAAGCTGCAGGTTCATTCTTCTTACCCATGCGTAGTTCACGTGTGACTATCAGGTACCAGTTGTCAGCACCTATTAGAACCATCGGTGTGGCTTCCCCGTAGTACGCGTCTCTTTGTATGTCCTGGAGGTGTGGATAGTTACTTAGTGTCGACCTATCCACTGTCTGACCATGAAATCGCAGGTTTTCACCGTCCAAGCGCGTAGTGCTTCGAATTCACCGCCCTGGCCGCGTATCTGTAGCTTGACTTCTTGACTACATTCTTCACGTTGTTGTGAAGTCACGCTTTGAACGAGTCGCACTGCGCACACGCAATGCGTTCACGAGTGATATTGTCGAGCCTTCATCGAATAGGGCGAACGTCGATATTTGCCCGCCGGGCCCTTTTAATAGCACGGGGCACATATTTAATAACACGCGCTGCGAGGCATTGCTTGGCGCGGACACGGTCTTTACCGCTTCCTGTGTGTGCGGGTTATCGAGGTCGGTCGCCTTGTCTGGCTTTTCACTTGGCGGCGCCTCTCTCTCCTCTCGATCTTTGTGCAGCAACGCATGATGTGGGCGGCTGCATGTCTCATTCCCGCGCCGCACAGACGGATATTTGAACCTAAAAGCTGGGCAAAAATATTATTTGTCTAGTTGGGCGTATAGGTGTCAATCATTACAAATGTAATGTATTATCATTTATTTCGTCACAAATCATATATAAAACTAAAAATTAAAATCTATTATAAAATCGTTCAAATCTCGTTGTCACTAAATAAGTCTGAGAGGGTCTGACGTCAGAAGGAGTCTATTTATAACATCCAGGTTACAAGCTTCTCGAGAAAATTTTCTTGAATAATTTACCCTATCTACTAAAAAAATATGTTAAAAATACATCCACGGTATTCCACGGCAACATTAAGCGTATTACTAGATCTGTCTTCTTCAATTATATGTATAATTCATTGCATAGAAAAGCTTAGAAATTAAGTAAATCCCTTAAGGATTAAATTCAAAATGCGTAAATTTACATATTTTCTATAACCTTTTGTTCTTTACAATAAATGCTAAAACTCAAAATATATTTAACAAGAAATGGTTAAAAATATAACTACATACCTGGTTTTGACGGATCCATCATAAATATATTTTAGCAGAAGTTTCAAACACAAAATAATGACAAGTACTGTGAGATCACAAAGGGCAAATATCGAACAATTACGCGCACACTTCAAGCGAACGGTAACTTCCGACTGAGGCCAGCGGGAGGCGCGGGAGTCGAGTCAAATACAATGGCTGTCACGTGATGCGCGATACCTTTATTTATTTAAGCGACTAAATTGTTTTTCAATACCGAAGATTACGCGAAAATGATTTTTGGCCAGCTTTTAGGTTCAAATACCCGTATGTGCACCGCTTGGCTCAGCAATGCTAGCGTCGATGGCGCCTTGTCAGACACTTGAAACACATCTTGGCGGTAAGTACCCATTCCCATCTTTCATCAAGGCTCATCCTCAGGAACTCAGCGCATTTGGGTACTTCATGGTCGCCGCCACAACACAAACACTCTTGTTTTCAGTCTTCCTGGTTGCCCGACGTCGTTGTGTAGATTGCTTCTCGGCCCGGCTTCTTCCGTGTGTTGAGTTGCTACACACTTCTCGTTTCCTTCCTTGGGGCCGTTGCGGGCGTCGTATTTGTGAAGGCGTACCTCATGGCTCGGTCTGCCTCCCGCATCAGAAACCTGGATATTACTATCACTTCAGGTTCACGCGACGATTCCAAAGTTTCAGAAGCGTAGTCACACCATCTCGATTTTATGTGCGGGCTCAGCTTCTCGACAACTTCGCGAACTAACATTGGATTCCATACATATCCACGGTTATCCATCTTGGAGAGCACGCACACAATGTTCTGGAATTTTACCGCGAACGAGTTCAATTCATTGGCCGCTCCCGTGAGTCGAGATAACTTTTTTAAGTCTGTCATCACTCGATCCCTTAGTATCTCCGGCCTCCCGGTTAGTATGTTCCAGTGTCTTCATAATCACTTGCGGGTCGGACGCGGAGTATAGGAGCGCTGACACTGCTTCCCTTGCTTCACCCTTAATGCAGTTGCGCAATCTCGCCAAATTCTCGAAATAAACTCGATGAGTCATCGTACGCAGCCTTAAATGGCAACCATTCAGTGGCCGCTTCCGTAAATGCAGGGAGCTCGGTCACTTGTTGAGGCGGCGGGCGTATCATTTTCTCCAATGTGTCGGCCAACTGATCAATGCCTTTTCCAAGTCGAAGTTCTCTGGTAGGTGAACGCGAGGCCGATCGTTGTCTTCTTCGGTCATTCATGGCAGGTGCGGCGGCATCAATATACTTGGCGGGTTCGACGTAAGTGGCATTCTCTGGGGCGGTACGCGTGGCGGCGGGCTGCGGCGGTTGCTCTGTCTGCAACCGATCCTCGACTGGAGGGCGGCTTCGGTCATTATTTTGAAGCCACTCGTCCACCCTGCCTTCACTCAAACACACGGAGCCCTCTTCACGGGCCTCTGCCTCAATCGCCGACACTTCGTATTCGAGTCGCTTACTGACGAGCGCCTTTTCAAGTTCTAGTTGCTCGTTCCTTATTTCAGCGATCCTCTTCTGTGCCTCGTATTCTGCCTTCTTCACTCGGGCCACGTCACTACCATACGATCTTCTGGAACGTATCGTACTTGCTATGACCCTCCATAGTTCTCGCCGAGTCCTGGGTTCGTAGTGCGGAGAGCGTCAACGGATAATACGACGCGGATGGCGTAGCGAGCGATTCGCTATAGTCGTACGCGGTCGCGGTGGCTCTACTTGCAGGTAAGCGAGGAGCCGGTGCGACGGATGCGCTATCGGCCGTCATCGACGCAACCCTCACCGCCGCGGCGGGGACGGGGGGTGCAAGCGCGAGCGCGGGGGCGAGGGGTGCGGGCGCGAGCGCGGGGGCGGAAGGTGCGGGCGCGAGCGCGAGGCGGTGGGGTCGGACACAGCCGCGCGCGCACCGCTCGGGGTGCGCGGGTGCGCGGACGCGACGGTCGACGGCGACCTAGGCGATTCTTCGAATGTGCGGGGGCGTCGACTATCGTAGCCCGATTCCCATTCGGATTCGATTCCTTGGCTGTGACGCTTCTAGTCTTCACGCTTGATCTTGAAGTTTAATCTTGATTAAAATCGACGATCTTCTGGCTTGAAGTTAGTCTTGATTCAATCTTCAATCGGCGATCTTCTGTCTTCGGTGTAATCTTGATAAAATCTTCAATCGGCGATCTTCTTTCTTCGATGTAGATATCAAGCACGGATTTTTCGATATATCCGTTGCTCGATGGACTAGATGTAGGCGCAGACTCTTCTTTAATATCCGGTTCGAAGGACCAGCTGTCAGGGTGGACTGTATGTTTGTTGAGTAAAACTTCGGACTTCTTGTTTCTTAATTTATTGTTCTTATTCCCAGGGGTGGCTTGATGGTTGAGTGACGAAATGTTGAATGACAAATCTGCAGCAAGCCCCCCGTCCTTTATACAATTTTACTTAGCGCAGGGAAAGGGTGGCGTATAACGCAGGTAATACCCGCCAGGCGCGCTCCGATTAGCTTGCTTACTCATATACTTAAGTCTAAGGGAGTAATACAAGCCAAATCTAATTATTTTACATGAAAGGCCTACTTAAATCTGTATTTATTGAATACTTAAATCTAAACCTTAAACAATCATGCAATCCTACTTATGACTGACTTATCTATTTACTTAAATCTATCTGGGTTATTTATTAACATCCTAATCATACTATACATCATATCAAAGTTGCATATTACATAGCTACGACGTCCGTAACAATTGTCATTGCAAGATAAATTAAATATTGATATATTGTATAATTTTTCCCGTTGTCTAAAATGCATTATGTTAGTTTTATGAAGATTAATTTTCAAATTACTGTTGCTAAGCTAGGTAATTATAGATTTTAATGAATGTGAGTTATTTGCGTCAAAATTATAATCCGATAAATTATCGGATGCTATTGTTACAGTACTTTCTCAGCGAATAATGTCATGGGTTCTTTAGTTGCATTTGGTAGGTTATTAATATATAATAAGAACATGGGAGGGCCCAATACACTTCCCTGGGGCACACAATGCGTAATAAGGCGCTTTTGAGACGAGAAGATATGTACTTTTTTAGCTTTAATATTAAATTTAGATATTTGAGTTATTTGCTGTCGGTCTGTTAGATATGATTTTAACAATTCCAAAACATTACCTCTTATACCGTAGGCTTCAAGTTTATCTAGCAGAATATTCTGGTCTACATGATCAAATGCTTGGGAGATGTCACAGTAAATAGTACAAACAGGTAAAGATTTGTCAACTTGTTATGAGACAGTGTATATAAAGTCGTAAACCGCCATGTTAATGTTTCTGCATTTTCTGAAACCTTTTTGTTTATCACATAGGATTTTATGTTGTTCTAAGTATAATATGTTGAGTTCGTTATATATTTATTCCTATTTATTTCTTGAGAATACAGAAATTAATGCTATCGGTCTATTGTTCTCCATTTAATATTTTATCTTCTTTTTGAACACATTTTAAATCAATATACAATTTGCTACAATAATTTAATTAATCTTTATGTGATATTTTATTGTAATTATGTTCTACACAATGTTAATTGTTAGTGTAAATAAATGAAATGTATAATTGTAATCTATATAATATAATAAGTTGTGATTTAAAACTATTCGGTGTGTCTGTTAATTGCCTTTATTTATAATTTTAGCGTCAAATTATAACTTTTGCATGCCTCTTGGTAAAATTTGGCGAACCTACTTTTTATCTGTGTATCACATTGTACTGTACCCATATTTGCAAAATAAAGAATTACTTACTTACTTTAAATAATGGTTTAATTATTGTTAACTTGAGATCTCCATTACATTTGCTTTACATTTTTTTCGGTAGATGTGAGCAAAATTATCTTAATCACTACTTAATCTAGTTGGTTTATGGAGTTCTAATTATAGGTTCTATTGCAAAAGAACTTTGTTTCCACACTGGTTATTGTCTTGCCCATCTTTCCAATAAATCGATTCTTATGTCGTCCACGTTGCTTCACAGTCCATTCATCTGTTGGCTTATTTTGTTTCCATTCACCTGGCGATTTAACTATTTCCGCCATTGTTGGTTGCGACGTAGTACACGGAGCCGCCGACTCTTGCTTACAAGCAGTAGTGTCTGAGGATGGGGACAAAACTTTGTTTGCGCGCTCGGGTGACGGTGACTTATGCGTTATTGCGTTTGCGACGCCGCCGGTCCACCGCCGCCGCGCGCTGGCCGAACAGGCTTTCTCGGTGCGAGGGAGATAGTCCCATTTACATATGCGCGATAGTGAGACCTAGGCGACGGCGGCACCTTGTGCGAGTACCGTCCCGACGATTTCGTCATAGTGTCGGTATTTGATAAGTCATGTGATAGACCTACCGGCCCACTATCCAAAAAATATGCACCTCTTTTTTCCGTGTTAATATTTGGTTAATTAACCAAAGAAATTAGTTTGAGATTGTCTAGGTATATCCGTACTGTTTCCACCATGTCTGCGGTTGCATACTTATCCTTAATAATTTGTATCTCACTACGAAGTAGCATAATGTCCTTCAGTAACTTCGTAACATCAAAGTGATCAAACGATATGGGAGGCAATTTTTGTAAGTCCCGTGCGACGAAGGTGGGAATGACATCCGGATCGATGTCCTTAAAGAGACAGATAATGTCCTCTAAGTCTCTTTGCATTTTGCCATCTCGCGTGAGAGCATCAGGAAAAAATCACGAAGGCGATTCGTGATTTTTTCCTCTGAGAAGTCGTTACAGATTCAAAAAACAAAGTTTTCGCCTCGTCTATCTCTGGTTCCGAGAAGGCAGGTAGGCACACACGAACTATAGACTCGCCATCCATCACATCATGTTTATTTTGAATGTATGCTAGTACTTCGCTTATAATTATATTGCAATTACAACACTTCAACTTATACCTATTAACCGCCATTGTTGTTTACAAGGAGCGCGCGCATGTCAGTTCTCAACTACTTTGCGAGCGAGACTCCCTTTTTCTTTTTATGGTCCTTTATTATGGTCAATGAATCAGTCCAAGAGCGAGCGAAGCGGGCTCGGGAGCTTAGGGTACCCCTACACGGATAGGTTAGATTCGAATAAGATGCTGAAGCGAGGGAGCAAAGCGAGCCAACTCAGCTCCCGTCATCTCCTTCATGTTAGGTTACTTAAATACTAATCGTACTTACCTATTATATATTAAAAACAATGACAACGTTAAAATAATTTAAAAAAAACACTCCTGCCCATTAAATGATGGGCATTACTCAAAAAGCCCGGTAATATAAATAGACAAAAAAGTAATTTAGATAAATCGAATTATATAAAAAGTATCGAAATATTATATTTTTAATGCTCATTTCTCTTAGTTTCGGGGCCAATAAGTAACTATCAGACGTAACTTCTAAATCTCAATATTTTTTGCGTATTTCTAATTAGTTTTTTTTTATTTTTATTATTTGATATGGGTTTGTTCTTGACTGTTGGAGTGATGACTGCTGGATTGTTGTTGATGGAGTGAGCTTACCCAAAAGAGGCCAGTTCACACTAACTTTGAAGAGATTCGGGTTGAATACATTCGGAAACTCAGACGCAGGTAGTGAGTTCCATTCATTCGCAGTGCGCATTATGAAGGATGTTCGGAAGCGCTTGGTGAAAATTGGTGGAATTGCAACAAGGTAAGGATGGTAACTTGCAGTGCGTCTAGATGTCCCATGGTAGAAGGGGGCTTGTGGATCAGGTCGTGGAGTTCTTGAGCACACTTACCGAAGTACAGTCTGTAGTAGATCGACAAGCAGGCAACCTGTGATGTGCATGCGCAAAGCTGTGAAGCTTGGCATCCACCAGTTCAACGTCGCCAATGAGCCTCTTGGCTCTGCGTTCCACCAAGTCAACCGTGGCAAGCTGATACTTAGCTGAGCCATCCCAAAAGTGGCTTCAATACTCCATGCAGGATCGGACTTGCGCTTTGTATAGAGTTAAAAGCTGTTCAGGCGTAAAGTATCGCTTCACTCTATTTAGGATGCCCAGTTTCTTGGCCGCAATTTGGGCTTTGTACTCAATGGAGGCGCCGAAGTTGAGACTGGTTTTCAACTCCATGTCTAAGAGCTCGAGCCGATCAGTTACAGGAACAGACGTACCCCGAAAAGTAGGAGTTTGATCGAAAAGACTCCTTTTAGCGATAAAAAAACACGCCTGTGTTTTGGTGGCGAAATACATCGTTTGATTTGATTTATTTTACGTCTCAAAGAAAGGGGATCAATAATTAAAAAATATGACCGTTTAGATTTATTTTCTTGCTGTTTTTGCAAAATTTAAATACATGCCTAATTTTATTTGGCATTTCCATAAAATAGAAATTTTGAATGAACTATGATTTTATGTAATGTGATAGATGACTATTTCAATTATTATGGATATGAAATGTATTGCCAAAAGACGATTCTGTTTGTGAACTTTCTGCGATAAAATGGTTCTGCCTTTTAAAGAAAATCAATATGAAATTTATGCCTAAAGATGATTCTGACTTACAAGATTATGAGTTTTGAATGTATGATATATGAGTGTATGCCAAACGATTTTCTGCGGGAAGAAGTTTATGTTATCCGTTGTTATGCAAAATAATACATACATACATAAACTCACGCTGTTTTCCCATGGGGGTAGGCAGAAACTACGGAACGCCACCTGCTACGATCCTTACATACTTCTTTTGCTTCATGCAAAATAATATTATGATATAAAAAGTACTGCTATAAAAGGTAGCCCCGGTGAAAACAGGCGAGATATTTTTTTATGTGACAATCTTTTTGGTGTAAATAAATAATATAATAGTTTATGTAATATTGTTGTTTTTTTTTAAATATACCTACATGGGCATCTCTCTGTGAATTAGGAACTCGTCCATGAAAGCTATCCAGGCATTTCTTTTGCTTATATATTTGATAAACCTTATTCCAATTCAAAAGGTTCCAGTTTCCAATCAAACTTAGCTTTCACTATTAACAACGCGGAAAGGCAACCACTACAGGTTTAGATAGTTCAACCGACATGTGCGCGCGGCGCCATGTGTGTGTGCGCTACAAGCACAGCTTGCACACTACACACAAATTAAAGCTGTATAATTATAGCGCACGCACACATGACACTGCGCACACAGTTAGCATCAGTGCATATAGAAAAGCCATACTGATACTTTTGCCCCCGGCCAGCTATAGCTCATGTTATTACCTATGTAGCATGTGTGCTTATATGCCCAGTGCCCTAAATTTATACAACACATACAATATAGTATATAGCAGTGTCCATAATAAAAATCAATTTTTAAAATACGAAAGAAAAAACGAGGCGGTTCTCAACTCGACATGAATATTTTTTTAAATTATGAACGCGACTAACGTTTTATAGCGTGGTCCGATATTTTTTTTTTTTTTTTTTTGCATTGTTCCTCAATGTTGCACCCATTTAATTTTGAAAAATGATATGATGAATGAATGACGATATCATGTCACATGTAAAAATCATCGATATTTTAAAATCATTTCATCATGCACTGACAACGAAAAAATCATCAAGCTTTTAAATTATTACTCGAATGAATGAACGCGAACTTCATCAAGTTCGGACCACAGTTATACTCTGAACACCACTATAAATATTTCAGATGAGAATATTTGATTATTCATATTTTTTAAGTTTTTAGAGCTTGGTTTCTCAGTTATCGTGTTTATGTTTTTGGAATTATTTTTTATTGAAAGTATATTGGGGTTTTTGCAGAGCCTGAGGGAACAAATGAACTTAAGTGTATACATACTTACATAGGTACCGATCAACAAACAGTTTGCGACACCGTCGTCGTCATCGAGTAGAAAAAATGTTCATGGCTTTGACGGGATATGTCTCGCAAACGGTAGGTAAGCTTGAAAAAATATGATGTACCAAACCCTACTTTCATTTTAAAATCCCTGTTCAATGACAGCAAAATGTAATTTTTGTCATATTTAATTTAATGTGACGTCATATAGCCTATGCCGCCGTCGCCGTCATATAGCCTATGTCGTTTGTCAAATTAGGATAAGAAGTTTAGAAGTTATGAGGGAACAGACTAATATACATGTATACGCACATTCCGGTCAAAAACATAACCATCCCTTTTGCTTCGCCGTAGTCGGGTAAAACCTAAGTAACACTTCAAGTTACGCACAGTTTGTATGTATAAAAGTTACCTGGTTTCGTTCATTTTACGTGTTGCTTGCACAACTCAACAACAGACCATCAGATAAACAGACAAACATGCTAGAAATAGCTTCTTTTGGTTATCCTTTAACACCCTGGCTATTTTTTTTAGGAATGTTTTCGATGTAGGTATGTAAAAAATCTTCACTTTCCTACAGCTTTATTAATATGTATTAATTTGCCCACTTAATTTTCAATTGTGTACCGATTCTTTTGAAATTAAGTAAACTAAAAAGCGAAAAAAAAAGCCAAAATAACAAAAAAAAAAATACCGACGAAATAACGAACTGAATAATGAAATAATATAATCTTTTGGTCTAGCATTTTGAGGCGGCGCCAAACAAACTATCAACGAAGATCAACCTAGCTACAATCTTTCTTCGCTTTAGGTAAATAGCGAGCGTAGCGCGGGTGTTAAAAACTTAAATCACGAGCGAAACGAGAGATTTAAGACGAGTCCTGAGTGTAGCGAGGGATTTAAGTTCACCCAAGACTAAGACAGCTTTATCACCGAGGAAAATACTCTACTTTTCGTACCATTTGCGAAAAAATTAACACAATAATAATTTGAGATAAGCATTAACGTTAATGTATTTGAAGAAAACAAAAACGCGGCAAATTCCTATATAGACTTATATTTTTTTGTCGGAAAAGCAAAGGCATCAAGCTCATACGGCCTCGTCGGTTTTCGTAATTTTATTTAATAATCATAACTGCATAATAAATGCGTATTCCTTTTTCAAAAAGATGTATAATGCTTTATATACAAACTCAATGGTGTAAACACAGATGTAGTTCAGTATAAATTTCGGTAAGTATTCCAAATTTAAATCACATTGAAAATTGAACTGGAAATTGTACTGAATTTCATTCATCCTCTAGGGGGAGCCTAGAGGATGAATGAAATTCAGTACAATTTTCTTTCCCTGTTTTTAACAGATTAAAAATGACTATTGTTATGTTCGCTTTTTGTGGCATAGAATGTCACTTTTTTCAGCAAGTGGTACGAAAAGGATTTTTCGTAACACTTGCTCAAAAAAGTAACATTCTCTTCAGTGATCATTCAGTTAGTATTTATTTAATTTGATTCAGAAAATATACAGAACTAGCTACTGCCTGCGGCTTCATCTGCGTAAAAATGTTTTATTATCCCAAGCAAACATTATATCGGAGCAAAAAGTAGTATGCCCTAATCTCCTTGCCAAATTTCATTACGATCCGTTCAGCCATTTAGTCGTGAAAACGTAAAAACAGAGTTACTTTCGCATGTATCATAAGTACCTACACTATAAGCACGGTCATATTCACAAAACTCCACAAATCTTCACTACTCTTTAAAAAACCGGCCAAGTGCGAGTCAGACTCACGCACGAAGGGTTCCGTACCATTATCGCAAAAAGTGGCAAAAAAATGCGTTTGATGTATCGGAGCCCTACTTAAATATTTATTTTATTTTGTTTTTAGTATATGTTGTTATAGCGGCAACAGAAATACATCATCTGTGAAAATTTAAACTGTCTAGCTATCATGGTTTATAAGTTACAGCCTGGTGACAGACAGACAGACAGACGGACCGCGGAGTCTCAGTGATAGGGTTCCGTTTTTACCCTATGTGTACGGAACCCTAAAAACTGCGTCAATAAAATACACGAGGTGAATCAAGAATCCACTATCATACAACAGTTTATTCACAAGAAATGTTCAAAGGTCAGTATCACAACTTATTAAACGAGTAACTTTGAACTGTGATAATTAAAATTTCATAGAAACTTTTACACGCACTCCACCGGTTCTGAGTAACGTACACCTTGCCTTTGTAAAGAATTATATTTTGTATTGTTTTTTTATTGCCTTTTCTGGGGCATATTTTCGTAAACATATTACACAAACAAATTGCCAACAACGATTGTAATATTTTCTTCATGCAACAAAAGCTCAAACGTGTGGAACCGGCATTACATTTTTTCTTGAATCCGTGGGTAGGTTTTCATTTTATTTTTGACGGTATTTGTAATAAAGTATCTTTTTTTTTCAACGCCGTATTGTCACTCTTCCATTTGCACCCAATCACCAGAACGAACATTAGTTGTATTTCGTTAAAATAGTTTAATTCTGGTGTAATATCGATGACAAGTGTGAAACCTAAGAAATATTGAACTCGTTATGGGTAAGTCACAAATTGAAATCTTAATTAAAATTATTATTTTTATTGGTAATATGAAACGTGTCCTATGGTGTCGTCATTTTTATTATAGTGGTGTGGAATGGAATAAATATGGTTTATTAAAATCAACCTCATATTCATGAAATCGACTCAAGTGGGTGCATTGTTCTTTATAATTATGACGTCGGGGTCGGTCCGGTCGGTCTTATCATACTGTGATAACTCCGTACCTCGGCATGCATGTTAAGCCGTTTGTCTCGGCTATCATTTGTAGGAACATGCTTGACAGTCGTTACGCATAGTCAGAACAGAAGTCAGGAAATCTTACACCAGTCTTGCCAAAGGGGTATCGTATTACCCAGTTACATGTAAATGTACAGTTAAAGGGGGATTGTATTACCCCGTTAGAGTGTAACCACACGGGCGGCGCGCGCGCATCGGAATCGAGACGAGGCGGGGAGAGGTGTAAGCGGAGCGGAGCCGGAGCGGAGCCGGAGCGGCGCCGCTCGCAGTTGTTTGTTTGCGCAGATAACCCCTCATTTTGCCGCCGCTGCGGCGCCGCCGCGGCTCCGTAGAACGTTGCGACGCCGCTCTGCCCGTGTGGTCGCCAGCGCGGCGAAATGGCTTGTGGTGCGGCGCCGCACCGCCCGTGTGGTTTGACTCTTACATGTAAATGTTAGATGTACAGTTTGTTTGAATTATAATTTCTCATAAACTTTACATCTGAGCTACGTCATTCTGTTAAAAATCAGTTATTATTTATTCCTGTGGGTTTTGTTTTTTCTGTAATATCACGATACCTATGAGCATGATTCAAATGTTAATTTTTATTATGAGGTCCGACTATGCGTGACAAACGGCATTATTGTGCATACCTTTAAACTTAGAATCACGACTTTATCCACTTTAAATAATTCAAAAATGAATTTTTCTGTCACATAACAAAGATTGTTAAGAGGCCCATTACATTTCGACCGTGATTTTTGCAATAAACGACCAACTTTGGCGTTCGTATTCAGAGAAATTGAAAGGCCTCGACAACTTTTGCTTATTGAAGCGTGCTGGTCCATAACTTAAAGTAAACGTATCGGTTATTCAGATCTTCTACCTTCACTTATAGTGATTCAATTTATTCTTCTACCTTCTCAGTATGACTTACGACTGTAATTTGGCCCAACACCTTGAAAAACTTGATTCAGAGTTAATTGCTAACACGAGATTAAATTAATATATGTCATAAATAATACGGGGTTAGCAACTGACTTGGATTTAGTACGATAATCCAGTGTAGTGCAAGCGGGCCTTAGTATAACAGTTAATAACGGACATAGCTTTTGATTTCATAATTGTTACGATATTTATTTATGTAATTACCCTTATCAGCAAATAAATGATTATGAATTATGTACGATATGACAGTAGATAACGTTTTTTTTTTAAATAATTTTTAGTATGAATAAATTTGATGCTTCTGTGAATAAAATCTGTCAATAAGTTACTTTTCATTTTATATTTTTAAATTGAAGACCGACCCGAACGGGCGTGAAGGGGCCAAGCGGCCTGAGAGACCCGAGCGGCAAGGCAGACTGGAATGGGTGAAAAAGCCCAAGCGAACCCAGCGGCCTGTACTGCCAGCGGCGCGCTCGCAACCCCCGCCGGCCGACGAGCTCCCGCACAAGAAGCGGCGCATCTCGCACTACTGCTGCCCAATCGATCCAGTCCTGTCATACTGAAGACAGTAAAAATAGCAAACATCAAAAAAATCGCGTTGCGAAATATGGTTTGTACGGCGAAAATATGTTGAGGTTTTACTACTGCCAAAAAAGGCCCTTTTCAGGGCCGCATATGTTTCAATATTATTATATCTTTAATAGATTTGTCTAAAAACGACCTTACTTACCTACCAACCTACTTACCACTGAAATATACTGACCTAAAAGGCTACTGGGGGCCTACCACTTTTTACCCGGCTGCAAGGAAAGGGCTATGTTTTTCGCGCGTATCTTGTATGTTTGTATGTATATAATACTCTTTATTACCTCGTATCTTACAAACCACTTGACTGATTTTTATAATTAAGACATCTTTGGATAGGTATTAGCTGCCCAAGTGTTCTTAGATATGTGCCGTCAAAAAAAAGGAACATGGCGGATTTTGGGCGCCATATTGTAGGGGTTGCTTTTTTTTTTCTTTGAAACCCATCGTATGGGGTATCAAAATGAAGGTATTTTAGAGGTGATTAAAAATATATAGCACTTATATGTTTTAAAGATAAAAAGAATTGTAGAACTAAAAAGTAGTAAATAAAAAAAGTTAATAAAATCAGAAAATCTGACTGCAAAGATGTAACCAAGAAGAAAATCATGCTGTGCAGTCGGAGGATATTTATAGTTTTAGTCAGCCAGTTCGCGAATATGTATCCTAGGACTGCACATCATGATTTTTTTCTTGTTTACATCTTTGCAGTCAGGTTTTTTGATTTTATTAACTTTTTTTTACTAAGCAACCTTTTTGCGAGAACACTTTGTTTCAGGCTTATAATTAGAATGCTCGTTTTCATACCACTTTGTTACACAATACAAAATTATTACTTTAAAGTTTCGTAGTACTGGGAAGGTGGATTTATAGGAACTTCTTTTGGTGAATGCAGCTGTATGGAACCTTGGTGCGCAAATACAACGCACACTTGTTTTTATTACCCGACTGCCGAAGGCGGAAAATGTGTGTATGTATGTATGTATGTTTGTTTCTATGTGGCTATCTAGAGACCAAACGCGTTGGCCAATTTTGATGATTCTTACGTCAATCGATTCGTCTTAACCCTGCTAGTGTCACTGGCTACGCTTAAAATAGTAAATAAAAAAATGGCGGATTTTGGGTGCCATATTGTGGGACACCAATTTTTTTTTCCTTCCGAACCCATCATGTAGGATATCAAAATAAAGGGGTTTAAGAGGTGATTTCAAAAATATAAAACACTTATATGTTTAAATGTACAAAATTAAAAAAAAAAGATAATTAAAAAGTTATATGAAAAATAGTAAAATAATACCTTTGTTTAAATCAGGTAGTACATCAGACCCTACAAATTATAGACCTATTTCAGTACTACCTACGTTTAGCAAAATATTTGAGAAATTAATTTTAGAGCAATTGCAAAGATTTTTTAATAAACATAAATTATTACATACCAAACAGTTCGGTTTTACAAAGGGTCGTTCAACTACTGATTGACCGGTGTTGAACTTTTAGGACATATTTATAATGCATGGGAAGATAAATGCGATGCCTTGGGAATCTTTTGTGATTTGTCCAAGGCATTTGATTGTGTTTTTCATGAAACGCTAATCAGGAAACTCCGCCACTACGGGATCCGGAACAGCGCTCTGGATCTTCTTACTTCATATTTGAGTAATAGGATTCAAACCGTTGACGTTAATGGAAAAAGATCTCCTGGATCTATGGTAACAATGGGAGTCCCACAGGGCTCGATTCTTGGTCCTTTCTTGTTCCTTATTTATATTAATGACTTGCCTTACCTCATAAAGGATAACCATGATATAGTGTTGTTTGCGGATGATACTTCACTTTTGTTTAAACTTAAACGTCAGCAGCTGGTTACTGACGATGTAAATAGCGCGATCTCAAAAGTAGTTCACTGGTTCAATGTTAATAATTTACTTCTTAATGAAAAAAAAACCAAATGCATTAAGTTTACCCTACCTCACGTTAGGCAGGTGAAAACCGATGTGTTGATAAAGGGCGAAGAATTGAATCCTGAAAATAGCACAGTATTCTTAGGCTTAACTTTGGATGCTAAGCTTCAGTGGGGCCCACATATAGATAAATTGTCAAAGAAGCTAAGCTCCGCAGCATATGCTGTTAGAAAAATTCGTAATTTAACTGACATAGAGACAGCCCGTTTAGTATACTTTAGCTATTTTCATAGTGTAATGTCGTACGGTATTCTGTTGTGGGGAAATGCCGCCGACATCCAGACTATCTTTGTTTTGCAGAAAAGAGCTGTTCGGTCAATTTATAAATTAAGCCCAAGACTCTCTCTCAGAGAGAAATTTAAGGAGATTAATGTAATGACTGTGCCTTCTCAGTATATTTATGAAAATCTTTTATATGCCCATAAAAATATAAAATTGTTTAAAAAATACAGTGATATCCATAACATAAATACTAGAAATAAACACAAATTTGTAGTACCTACAACAAGGCTCAAGAAAATAGGTGGCTCGTTTAGATGTCAATGTGTGCGCTTTTATAATAAGCTTCCAAGCCACGTACAACATCTAAGTCTTAATAAATTCAAATCTTTTATTAAACGTAAATTTTGCCAGAAAGCGTTTTATACAACTAAAGATTACCTTGAAGACAAAAAGGCTTGGGATTGAGCTGCTCCAATTAATTTTGTTTTTTTTTATTATATTTTGCACCGTGAATTTTGTTTTTGTTTTTTTTTGGTTTTCTTGCAATGACAAGAATATTTACTTTTTAAAGTATTATATTATTTTATATTAATTATTGTGAGTGTGAAGACTATGTGGATCATTCTTTTTTATTTTAATTTATATTTATCTTAGTTTTAATCATGGTCTGGCAGTTTGAGTAGTTTATGCGGCCTACCCGAATGTCCTTTCTTTGGTATTGTTCGTCGAATCGTTGAGCTCCTTAAATTCTGAGTTGAACTGCTCGGTTATTGACAAATGCGTGCACTGACTGGACAGGTCCACTCAATCTGGCTGGTTCTTTCCTCAAAAGACCATTTCAGACATCAGTCTACATGGTCTTCACATGATCACATGATCTAACTAATATTTTGTCTGGACTTTAAAAGAGACTGTGACCTCTGAGTTTGTTTCGGCCTTTCTTCTCAGAGTAGTCAGATAGGAAACGCCGACCTCATCTAGTTTTAAAAAATATGTTCGACATGTAAAAGTGTTTGTATAAACCAACTTACAGAAATAAAATCATTTATCATTTATAAATAAAATAAGTTAATTAAAAAAATCAAAAAATCAAACTGTTTAAAAAGCGAACTAAAAAGACGTAAACAAGAAGAAAATCATGCTGTGCAGTCGGAGGATACATCTGGTTTTGGTCAGCCAGCTCGCGAACATGTATCCTCCGACTGCACAGCATGATTTTCTTTTTGTTTACTTGTTTTTAGAGTGCTTATTAAACAGTCAGGTTTTTTAGAACACATAGGGGCACAGTATATATCTTTATTTTTCAGTTTATGGAATATCTTTTAAATTAGTCAATTATTGGAGGAGGAAATAGGCGAGAGCCAAACCTCGAATTGTGGGTTTTTACTTAGAAATTCAGTCGGATGTCTGCGACCACATTTTCTCTTAATTAATGATCCCTACTTATAAACGCATATACATGCATTCAAAAGTATCATTACTTATGTCATCTCTTAATAATACATTTACAATTAATAATTAATTAATAATAATAATATAAAATCTGTGGCTCGACTTGACAGACGGTTGCCAAAAAATTTTTCTCTTCGTAATTTCTTACAATATATTTAATTTTAACTACCTAAATAATACAAAACAAAATGAAACCAAGAAAAAAAAAATACTAAACAATAATATAATCAAACCTGACCGAAATAACCGAATTAAAATGACCGAATTACAACGAGAAACGAGAAAAATGGAATGCACGCCCACCACCTCCGGCCTCGTCACCCAGCTCCGCCTCGCCGCCGCCGGCAACCAGCCCCATCGTGAGTGCTGTGACACCGGCCGCGGCAGTTGCGTCGAGCTCGAGCGATGAGTATTTCTCGCCGCCGACGACACCACCACCTGCGCGTCGCCGGAGAGGACGCCGGCCGCCGGACCGCTTAGGACCTCGAGGCCTACCCGTCTCTGATAGGGTCCCAGCACCCGGCGGAAGTGTGCAGCGCATGAGATGGACACCATCCATCAATGAAAATGTCATGCGCGCATACTTTGGGGCTACAGAGGGAGGAAACAACCTGACCGCGTACCGTGTCCGGATGCTCTCTTTGTTTCAGGTGCTTGAGCCAGCCGTCAACGTTTCGGCCCAACGACTTTCGGATCAGGTGCGGGTCATCCAGCGTAATCGTATGTTGGATGATACTGTACTTGATCGCCTCCGAACGGAAATGGATAACCGTGTCACTGCCCCATCGTCGCAGGCTGTGGTGCTACCACAGTCCAACCACGCTGACGAGGAGAGCAGTGACAGGGTTACAAACGTAAGTACCCAGTGCAATGAGGAATTGAGGAGTGCTTTGGAGTGTGCTATTCGGGAGTATCGCAACATGCCAGCCGAACTTAGGCCACGATTACCTCGTTTGCCCATGCATAATAAGAATAGGGCGCTGGTGGCTGTTCTGGATTCGCAGTTGTCAAACTATTTTGATGACTGCGAAGACCTCACTGATACACATTCGATCATGTACTGCGCGGCTGTAGCGGCATGTCGTGTAGCTCATGTCAAATTTGCAGATGACAGAGCTACACGACCGAAACCAGCCGTACCGGCTTGGCAGTGCAAGATCGAACGTCGTATTGGTGGGGCCAGAGCACTCATCGGCAAACTAATTTGTTTCAGGGAGGGCAATAGCCGCCAAAGAGTGATGCGCTTTGTGAGACGGGCGTTTTCGGGGACTGATGTCAGCCCCCGAGACTATATATCCCATGTCACAGAGCGCATCGACTTCCTGAAACAAAAAGTGTATGCATGGGCAAACCGTATTCGTAGGTACAGGAGAGTGGAGCGATACACCCAGAATCGCACATTCCAAAGTAATGAAAGGTGGGTTTATCGGGCTTGGGAGCGACCCGATCAAGGTGTGACTGATACCTGCCGAATGATGACGCTATGTGTTCATTCTGGCGCAGCATCTGGTCGGTGCCTGTCAGTCACACCGAAGGTGAATGGACTCGGGAGGTCGAACGAGCGTGTGATCCAATACAAGAAATGGGGGCTATCACGATCAGCCCCCAAGATGTAGCCCGTGCAGTCCGTCCGTTGCCGAACTGGAAATCTCCAGGACCGGACGGACTGCACAACTTTTGGATCAAGTGGCTACAAAGATCGCACGCTCGTTTGGCATCTCAGTACCGGGCAGCCTTAGAGTCTGGTTCGCTGCCCAAGTTCCTTACAACAGGAATAACCCACCTGCTCCACAAGTCTGGTAGCACCGTGGAACCCAAAAATTATAGACCAATTACATGTTTACCAACGGTCTATAAGGTTCTTACATCCATTTTGAGAGTTAAAATTAACAAACACGTCGACGATAACTCCATCATGTCGGTTTCTCAGAATGGATGTAGGAACGGGTCCCGCGGTACTAAGGAGCTACTCCTTATTGATATGGCCATTAGCCAACTGGTTCGGCGTTCCCGAAAGGATCTGTCGACATGTTGGATAGATTATAAGAAGGCCTATGACTCGGTGCCTCATACATGGCTCATGCGGGTGCTAGAGTTGTATAAAATAGATACAACTCTACGCACCTTCCTGATGTCGTGTATGAGGCAATGGAGCACAGTCCTTCGCTATCCAGGATGTCGAAATATCCAGAGGAATAGCGAACCTGTAAGGATCGAGCGAGGTATATTCCAGGGCGATAGTTTGAGTCCACTTTGGTTTTGCCTAGCCTTGAATCCTCTAAGCATGATGCTGGAGAATTCAGGGCTAGGCTATCGGATGAAGAGAGGTGGTCAGGTTATATCTCACCTCCTTTACATGGATGACTTAAAGTTCTTTGCCCCCAGCAATCTTCAGCTGATGGAGCTACTAAAGGTAACTGAAACGTTTAGTAGCGCCATCAGGATGGAGTTTGGTGTGGACAAATGTGCGGTCATGCATGTAAAGCGAGGGGAGATTGTGGAATCCGTAGGAATTCAACTTGCGGATTCCATAAACCTGAGATCCCTCTCTCCAAACGAAACCTATAAGTATTTGGGTATGTCGGAAGCGTTAGGTATCAGTACTACTGACATGAAGCAATCGTTGAAGGAACGCTTCTTTGGCCGCCTGAAGAAAGTATTCAATAGCCTTCTTTCGGGCGGAAACAAGGTGCGCGCCTTCAACGGTTGGGTCATGCCGGTACTGATGTACTCTTTCGGCATACTCAAATGGACTCAAACGGAACTTGACGCCCTGGATAGGCGGGTCCGTACACTGCTGACTGCATATCGAATGCATCACCCACGATCGTCAGTCATGAGATTGTATATCCCGCGGAAGTGTGGTGGCCGAGGCTTTTTAAATGCCAAAAACCTCCACAACCGCGAGATATGCAATTTCAGAGAATATTTTCTAAACACCGACGTGGGTGTTCATCTAGATGTAGTAGCAGTGGACTCACCCCGCTCTCGTTGGCGAATGAGAACTGGCGCAAGCCTGTAGTGCTTGACACTAACGACCGCAATGAAGTATGGCAGAGTAAGGAGCTTCACGGACGCTTTTTCCGGGCCCATATGACGGGAACCTCGTGAAAGCCGAGAAAGATAAGCAAATCAAGTATCTTGACTTGGCTCGCGAGGTTGTCGACATGTGGGATGTGGACACAGCGATCATTGTACCGATAGTCGTGTCAGCCCATGGCTTAATAGCCACGAGCCTCGACCAACACCTTAGGAGGCTCTCGTTAGGCGGCTGGGTCAAGGGCCTGATCCAGAAAGCAGTACTGCTGGACACGGCTCGTATTGTTAGGAGGCTCCAGAGAGAGGAACTCTCTGGAGCCCTGACCGCCGGTAGCTTGGACCCTGTTCCCGATACCGGTGGGCCTCTATTTTTTATATTTTTAAATGTTTTTCTTTTATTGTGTGTTTTGTAAAAATATTTAAAAATGTAATCAATAAGAAAAAAGTTAAATAAAAGACATAATAATAATAAATATTATAAAGAGGAAATATTTTTTTGTTTGTTTGGTTGTTTGTACCGAATAGGCTTCAAAACTTCAGTTTGGACCGATTTCAAAAATTCTTTCACCGTTGGGAAGCTACTCTATCCCCGGGTGACATAGGGTACTTTTTATCCCTGTATTCCCACGGGAACGGGAACTACGCGGGTGAAACCGCGAGGCGTCCTCTAGTAATTAATAAAGGACGTTTAACATTACTGTCAATAGGGAGATCAATACATGTGTACCCCTAGCAGTGCTGCCGCTGGCGAATTTTTTTACCCGACTGCCGAAGGAGGGTAATGTGTTTATCAGTCTATGTATGTATGTAAGTATGTATGTATGTTTGTTCCTATGTGGCGTTCCAGAGACCAAACGTATTGGCCGATTTTGATGATTCGTACGTCAATCGATGCGTCTTAACCCTGCGAGTGTCACTGGCTACATTAAAATCGAAAAATAGAAAATTGGCGGCTTTTGGGCGCCATATTGTGGGGGCCCAATTTTTTTTTTCTCTCCAATCCCATCGTGTGCGGTATCAAATTAAAGGGTTTTAAGAGGCGATTTCAAAAATATTTAACTTAAAAGTGTAAAATAAAAAAAATTATAACACCCGACTGCTTAAGAAGCGAACTAAAGAGACGTAAACAAGAAAAAAATCATGCTGTGCAATCGGAGGATACATCTGGTTTTGGTCAGCCAGCTCGCGAATATGTATCCTCCGACTGCACAGCATGCTTTTTTCTTGTTTACGTCTTTTTAGTTCGCTTTTTAAGCAGTCGAGTGTTTTGATTTCGTGTTTTTAGTGTGCTTATTAAACAGTCGGGTTTTTTTAGAACACATAGGGGCTCAGTATATATCTTTATTTTGTCAGTTTACGGAATATCTTTTAAATTAGTCAAATATTGGAGGAGGAAATAGGCAAGAGCCAAACCTCGAATTGTGGCCTTTTACTTAGGAAATTCAGTCGGATGTTCTTAAGTAATGATCCCTACTTATAATTAAACGCATATAGATGCGTTCATAAGTATCATTACTTATGTGATCTCTTAATAATACATTTATAATTAATAAAGGACGTTTAACATTACTGTCAATAGGGAGATCAATCAATACATGTGTACCCCTACTAGAGCTGCCGCGGGTGAATCTTTTTAAATCTTTAGAGGTAGCAGGCTATTTAAGTAAGAATGTCAATACATGTAGGTGGGCTAGGCTACGTATAAACTGTCTCCAATTATATAATCATAATCAGATTCCTACGTCATAATGGCCAATTCTCCATCATTCAAGTGTGCTTTGATGAGGCTATTGAGTACTTGAAAGTATAAGTCTGACCACGTATAGGTTTAAACACTCTCACTGTTACTTAAAAGAAGACTTAGAAACAAATTGAAAAGAAGTAGTATGTATGCTTGGATGGTTTGGTCATTTTGAGATGTTGAGTATCAGGGATAAGGTGTGTGACCTCGTCAAAATACCTTCTTAAATCGTCATCTATTGTAATTCTCAACATTTTTATCTACTACTAGAATATGATAAATAGTTTTCAAATCCGATTCCTGAGAAGATATATCATTGGTGAAATATGATCTTTATTGCCATGCTAAAACTATCTAGAGGAGAAGGTGCGAATGTGGGCGTCTACTTTGTTTTTGAAGCCTCGTGTCAAAAAGTACTCCACACTCACCTGACGCACTATGTGTGGTGTAATAAGTTAATTTAGACATATTGCGCGTCAAAATCATACAGGCGCTACTTCACACGCGCCAACACAAAATAGTTTGCAATTAATATTAAAATTTAATTGATCGAGAGAGCCTGGCAATCATAACACAAGTTTATTGTTAGCTTGGGTTCCAGGTATCGACACTCAGTGATGTCTTCATCATTATCATTTGAGCCGAAAGACGTCCACTGTTGAACATAGGCCTCCCCCAAGCCGCCACATAGACCGGTCCCATGAGTCTCACATTCAGCAAATCCCCGCAAACTTCACCAGGACATCGGTCCACCTAGTGAGAGGTCTTCCAACACAATATGTTCCAGTTCGTGGTCGCCACTCCAGAACTTTTGAGCCCCATCGGCCATCCGTTCTGCGAGTACTGTGAGGCCAGATGTAGATAAAAGTTAGACTTACCTAAGTTGACCGTTTGTCCCAGGTAGACATAATCGTCAACAACTTCCAGTGTGGAGTCTCCGATCTTGATAGGAGTAGGTGTCACATGGGCATTCAACATAACCTTGGTTTCGTCTTATTAGCGTCGTATTTTAAGACCCACTATTTCGGAAGCTCTACTGAGTAATGTACTGAGGTCCTCCATGCAATTTCGTATAAAAAAAACTATCTTTTCTTGAAATATACACGTTTATATGAAAATATTTAGATATAAAATTATTATTATTCTGTATTTCATTACTGAACATGGCAGCGATGGCTAGCGAGCCAGCGCTGCCATAAGCGTATGAGTGCAGACACAGCGGTGTTACAACAGCTACACACAGACGACAGCTCCGGATTCTGGACCATAGCTACCTCTGGAAGCGGGGAAGATATGAACCACATTTCTTCTGGAGGACAAGCCTACCTATGTCACCGGTCGTCCCCACCATCGTGTCCCTTCCAGGAAATTAGAGGTCTCTTCTGGCGGGAACAGACCGCCAAGATGTCGTGATCGTTAAGACGCGGTGCCTAAAGATAACACGGGTAATCGATCACACACATAAGGCGCGTGCTATGAACTTTTTAGCACGCGCACGCCAGACGTTAGGCCCTTAAGGCCACCCAGCGACGGGTTATCACTCGGGACTAGAAAATTGAATAATGTTTTTGCGTACCCTTAGCACCTGCAAATTAGCGGTCGGCCCAAGCTAGCAAGTAATGCGTATGCGTGCGTTCAAAGTAAGTATACATACTCACATTACTCTATCCTACTTGCTTTGTTCAGAAAAAATAAGTAACGTCTGCGGGCTTGAATCAAAAATACTAAAGTACTCACAAATCAGAAATCGGAGGTTATCATGTCTCGGTGAGGATGATCAATTTTAACAATAAACCGGCCTCTGAGTAAGATATTTTATTTATGAGAATTTTAAAATGAATACAAATTACACAGTAATAAAATACATTTGTTTATTCAGTAAAAAGTCGATACACAGAAAAGTTTAATTAAATACAAGCTCGTCGAATTTTTCGGGCAAACAGTTAGTCGACACGTCACGTGACCAGAGGCCTTTTTTCAGCCAAAAAATCATCATTTCCATTTATTTATTTATTATATACTTTATTGTACACCACTGAAATAATTACAGGGCAAAACATTTATAAAGATAAATGTACAATGGGCGGCCTTATCGCACAGGGCAATCTCTTACAGACAACCTTTGGATGGACTGAACGAGAGAAGATAGACATAGGGCTGTCAGTGTACAAAAACTATACTAAATAATATTACTTAGATATAACATAAAATACATACATACAAATAAAAAAACTTTTTGTAGTTTTGTATTTGGTCATCATTAAACCGCTTTATAAAAAAAGATATAAAATTGATGTTCAAAAGTATAGACCTATTGCAAAAATATCAATAGTCTCAAAAATAATTGAGAAGGTAATTTATAATTTACATATTCTTTTTTCGAAAATTCAAACATTTTGCAATGAACAAAAAGGTTTCAGAAATAATACAAATATTAATATGGCTCTACTTGACCTGCTATCCAGGTTAATAACATCTTTAGATAAAGGTAATCCTGTGTGTGTTATACTAACTGATATGACAAAAGTGTTCGCTTTCGTGGATCATACGATTTTGCTGCAAAAATGTCATGGGTATGGCGTAACAGGCAACATTTTGAAACAACTAGAATCATATTTGAGTGACCGAACTCAATGTCCAGAAATCACTAGAATTTGTCCTTTTACTAAATTGGAGATAAAATACGTATCTAAAACAAGGCATATAAAATATGGTGTACCTTAAGGTAGCATACTGGGGCCACCCCTTTTCTTAATATATATTAATGATCTCTCAAAAACTATAGATCATAACATGGTACTATTAGTAGACGACAGCACGACTATTGTGGAATATGCTAATCCTAATAATCACTAAAATGACATAAATAATTCTCTGAGTGACATTATAAATTGACTTGACGAAAATTATCTTGTAATTAATTTAAATAAAACAAAGTTATTTATTTCCACCAGGGCCGTAAGAATCCACTTGTTAATATTGCCTATAATAACTGTATGTTACAAATGCAAAATTTTAGGTAGGTAATAAACTAACCAGGAAACCTCACTTAGAGGAAATCTGCAAGCGTGTGAGTAAATCTGCATATCTATTATACCAATAATCCAAAAAAAGAATACTGACACACTTTAACAGTATATCCTGTATTGATATGGTGGTATTTTTTGGAGGCAAACAACAACTTCAACTTTCAACTAATAAAGAACTTATATTCAGGATGCAAAAAAGATGTATACGATCAATGTGTGGTCTAAGAACAACGGATAGTTACATTCCATACCTTAAAACTTAAAAATATTGACTTTTCCATCTTTGTATCTATTGGAAACTGCATTATTTGTTAAAACTAATCAACAATTATTTCAAAAATTTTCAGTAGTTAAGAGAACCCCAGATCGTGCCCAATATGAGAATTTGTTATGTCAATACAAGTGTGAAACTGCTTTATTGAAAAAGAGTTTATTTGGTATTGCTCCAGATATTTATATTAAAATACCTCATATTATTAAATGTAGGTATGCCTCTAAACAAATTTAAAAAGTCTCTTTATGAGTTATTACTAGAGAAATGCTATTACAGTGAACATGAATTTTTAAACGATACTTTGCTTCTATAGAATTCTGAATGTGTGTTTTTTTCTGTTTGTCTCACTCAAATTAAATTAAAATTTTGACATTGTAATTTTGAATTGAATTTAAATTTTGATATTGTATTGTTTGTACGCCATAAATGGCAAAACATGTAGCACCTCGTATTAATTAAGTAACCTTCATGCTGTAGGTCATGTTTTACAAAATAAATATATCTTATCTTATCACACACTTACCACCAGTTTCCCAGCTCAAAATTATCAGAGAATTAATGTGACAAATAGTCAAGCACGTGAGCTGTGATTGGCTGTTGAAAATTCATTCAACCAATCACAGCAGCTAACGCGTGCTTGACAATTTGTCACATTAATTCTCCGATAATTTTGAGTTGGGAAACTGGGGGTTAGACATTTATTTACAAGATTAAAGTATATACAGTGTATAAAATACTAAAAAAATAAAGACTACAAACATATATCATACACTTTAACCATAAACTACTCACTAACTAAACCTAAAAATATACTAAACTAAAATATGGCGTTGAAAGACTCCTATCTTATCCAGTTATGTACATATTAGTGTAAAGCCCCCTCTACTAACTATCGTAGTCCCTGTCACACCGGTCGACATGATCCCAATATTGTCTGCTTCTCGGGACCTGTGTGACGCGACTCCTGGGGGGGCTTGGTTGATGGTGGAGATTCTTTATTATGATAAATGATAAATGATTTTATTTCTGTAAGTTGGTTTGTACAAACACTTTTCCATGTCGAACATATTTTTAAAACTAGATGAGGTCGGCGTTTCCTATCTGACTACTCTGAGAAGAAAGGCCGAAACAAACTCAGAGGTCACAGTCTCTTTTAAAGTCCTGACAAAATCTTGATTAGATCATGTGAAGACCATGTAGACTGATGTCTGAAATGGTCTTTTGAGGAAAGAACCAGCCAGATTGAGTGGAACTGTCCAGTCAGTGCACGCATTTGTCAATAACCGAGCAGCTCAACTCAGAATTTAAGGAGCTCAACGATTCGACGAACAATACCAAAGAAAGGACATTCGGGTAGGCCGCATAAACTACTCAAACTGCCAGACCATGATTAAAAACTAAGATAAATTTAAATAAAAACAAAAAAAAAAAATATCCACATAGTCTTCACATTCACAATAATTAAAATAAAATAATATAATACTTTAAAAAGTAAATATTCTTGTCATTGCAAGAAAACCAAAAAAATAAAAAAATATTTATAATAACAAAATGCATAGTGCAAAATATAATAAAAAAACAAAATTAATATTGCTATTGGGTGCTACATATGTTCTTTCACCCTCTTCTTTTTTAAAAGGCTGCCGCCAGGAGTTTAAGTCCAGCCTTTTTTTGGAATTTTGCTCACTTCTCCTTGGGTTACTCACAGGCATCTGCAGAGGTAGTGTATGGGTGACTCTCTTGACAGCTGTTGGAGATCGCTCAGGGGTTCGTTTTAGAGAGTTTCGGATGCT
This sequence comes from Orthosia cruda, assembly GCA_964057195.1. Lineage (NCBI taxonomy): Eukaryota > Metazoa > Arthropoda > Insecta > Lepidoptera > Noctuidae > Orthosia > Orthosia cruda. The sequence continues at coordinate 6,251,572 of OZ059851.1, read as the reverse complement.
ATCCCCAGAACTTATGAGCGAAAGATTTTGGCCAACTTTCTTAGTTATTTCTCTGACAGAACCTTCCTTTCCGGGGCTTGTCGTCCAAGAGCCGTATCTTGGATCTCTCAAGTTATCTTCTCCTGCTCCTTCCGGATGAGCCGCGTAGAAATGCTGGAGTGTCCTTGGTAGCGGCAAAAACTTATTTAGGCAGAGGTCGGCCGATAGGAGAAGCCATATTATGGTGATTGTTGGCGGAGGCGATATTAGGCGGAGACGGATGGAGATAGACAGTTCATCCATCTCTTCTCCTAGTTCTGTGAATAGCTCCCCGCCATTTTGCAGTAGCTGGAAGAGAATTGGATAATATTAGCGATATTTATTTTTGATTTAATGATCTAAATACTAAATTAATTCTGAAAAAGTCGAACATAGCATGATAAAAAAATTAAAAAGAAGATCTCTATCTAGCCAATTTCGTACATTAAAAACGGATTTAGGCAAGTACCTGTGTGGCCAGACTCCGGTGCGCCCTAAGATCATCACTGTTGAGTAACGCGCGCATATACTGCAGGAGTGGACTGGCAAGATAATTCAGCCTTTTCCCGCTGCCTAGTGTCGCCTCTGAAATGAAACACATTTTATTTGTAAGTACTATTTTAACCCCCAGTTTCTCAGCTCAAAATTATCGGAGAATTAATGTGACAAATTGTCAACCACGCGTTATCTGCTGTGATTGGCTGTTGAAAATTCATTCAACCAATCACAGCAGACAACGCGTGGTTGGGATCATGTCGACCGGTGTGACAGGGACTACGATAGTTAGTAGAGGGGGCTTTACACTAATATGTACATAACTGGATAAGATAGGAGTCTTCCAACGCCATATTTTAGTTTAGTATATTTTTAGGTTTAGTTAGTGAGTAGTTTATGGTTAAAGTGTATGATATATGTTTGTAGTCTTTATTTTTTTAGTATTTTATACACTGTATATACTTTAATCTTGTAAATAAATGTCTAACCCCCAGTTTCTCAGCTCAAAATTATCGGAGAATTAATGTGACAAATTGTCAACCACGCGTTATCTGCTGTAATTGGCTGTTGAAAATTCATTCAACCAATCACAGCAGACAACGCGTGGTTGACAATTTGTCGTATTAATTCGCCGATAATTTTGAGTTGGGAAACTGGAGTTTAATGGCACAGGCTCTTTTAAAATTGAAATTAAATTAATTTTCAATTTTGAGATAATGTTTCTAAAATTGTTAGATTTGCTATTCATTACAGTTAACAACAACTCATATTTAAAATATTCATAAAAGTGAGGCCGGCCCCGTACTAGCGTGGGCCCCCGCGTCTCCAAACCACCCCACCTCCGCCTGAGCGTAATGAGTATGTGCTATATTGAATTTACTTAATTTCACAGAAAAGTAAAACGTAAAACCCTTTCCAACTATAACGATTAACATATCCACATCAGACAGTCGGAACCTTGGCGAAAATAAAACAGTTTTTCATACGGTAAATAAGTTTGAGTGAATTTGAGATTAGTTGAAATAAAATTTGAGAAGATACGGTTAATATCATGTGTATTTCAACAAACAGTCGCTTGTATGTATAGAATTTGAATTGGCCTGATAATCGGGTCAAAATAACTGTGCAGTTGGCGCTGTGACGTCATTCTGACGTTCGACTCCCGCTATTGGCGCACGAGGCGAAAGCGGGACGCCGCGCGGGTAGGCGGGAATGGGGTTGATGACAGTCGATGTGCACAGCTATCAAGACCGCGTTGTACAGAAACTCTGACGTGTGCAAGCATCTTTACTCGACAATCAGTGTGAATGCGTTGAAAAATTAAAATGGCTCGATTCAAAACAATTCGTCTTCTTCGATGTATCAATGACTCCAGAATTAAATATATTTTTACCAGAATTCAGCCACGCCATTAGCGTTGTCATATGCCTCACAAAGGTATTTTAAGGTTAAGGTGTTTTTGCACAGAGAGCACGACAAAAGGTGAGGCATTGTTTGGGTTGTGGCTCTGCAATCGCACTGTGGGTCATTGGCGAACCCCCATCCAACTAGTTTGTGCCTGCAGCAACCCACCAGGCTTCAAAACAATAAAATTGTCTATTTATTTGTAAAGCTGTCTACATTATTTTCATTATAGTCCCCCTGAGACGACTTCAATAAAATAAGGATCTGAGACTCTGAGAGACCACAAATATCGCTTTGATAACATTTCCTCCGTCACTCGTCCCGTCGGTCCCGGCTGTCATTTGTAATAAGCTACATAGGCACCTATTAAATGTATAACCAGTAGGTCCAATGACATGAATGATATTAAAAAATTTCGAGCTCGCAGTGCTCGCTATTGCACCAAGTTTCTCTTATTTCTTCAAGTTGTCTGCATAAATCAACAAAGCAATTCCTACTTCTGAATGCATTGACAAAAGTAAGCTGTCGTTTCCCAGGAAGGCTTCTAAAATTCTTATTTATTTTTATTATTTGTTGTATATTGTATATTATAAATCAGCTAAGTAACTCCTATTTCATTCAATAAGTATGGTCAAAAAAAGTAAAAAGGAATCCTTTCCGAAGACCTCAAATTTTCGAGCTCACTTCGCTTGCTCTTGCATTTAAGGGTCCCTTAATTGAGATTGTTTCCGGCCAGCCACTCAAGCAAACATGAATATTGATTTTATATTTATTACAAAAAAGCTACCATACAATTAGTACCTTTTGCACAGTAAAGTTAATTGGTTGCAGTTACCTGATTGGTAAGGAGAAGGAGAAAAATAACGTCATATAAAAAAAGTACATTTGCAAAAGTTAATGGGTTAAACCTATGTTGTAAAAGTACTGTTATAAACTTTAAGAAGCCAAGTTCTTGGTATTTTGGATCTTGGTTTTAAAAGGGTACTCATATGGAATTTTTACCTCTTTATACTTAAGAACCCATAGCAGATCAAGGGTCTCTATAAAATTTGCCACGGGTCCCGCGTTTGCTTAATCCGGTACTGATTGATTGATTTTGGCGATGAGCTTATTGCTTTTAACCTGGCACAAATATAGACTTAAAGCTACTACTGAGAAAATAGTATTGAGAAGTCTCAATACCAATCTGTCTGATCCTGAGACAGAACCAAGACCTTCACGCTCAGCAGTCTGGCGATCACTACAATAATATAGCAATCAACTAAGCAGAATAGATATATAGGATAGGTATCTTTAATAAATTACCTGCAAAATAGTCTCCCATGAGGTTAGCCGCGTTTATCAAGTAGATTGGATTTGACTTCTCCAAGACCTCCAGCTCTGAAAACAAATACAATCAAATGTAAGAAATTTAATTTAAGAACAAATGTTATGGGGATAACCCAGGTTGGGCTCAATAGATGGCTACTCCAATCGTGGCATTAGTGGTGTTTACGTCCTTGTAAGTGCAGCTGTATGCATATACTTCAGACACTAACTCTAACAAGTGGATCACTCTTAGCTAAATCAAACACTTAAAATCAAAAACTCACTTTCGAAGGTCTCCTGCATGACGACATTGAGAAGTGCTATTCTCAATCGCTGTCTTGACTGTCTCGTGAAAGCTGCTCCTACGGCAGCTAACTTCCGAGCTGTATCTACATTCAGCAGGGCGGCGGCCCGGAATGTAGCAAATGCTTTGCTGGAAAAGGAGGAAGAATTTCAATTATAAATCAACAAGGAACAGTTACTAGAACAAAATTATGTGATTGATTTAATGAATCATCAACTGCTAATCGAATCACTTGTACTTTCTGGAAACTGAAGTGAATCAGTTGAAATACAGAAACTTTGTTGTGCAAGGAATATTGTTGTGCAAGTCCGCACATCTTTAAATACCAGGCTGCACGATGCTCTCCACGACGCCAAAGATAGAAGCAGATGGCGCACATTGTTGAAGGAGAAGTTGTTTCCACGAAGACCAAGCGATCACGACCCTCAGTAATGAGGAATACGATTTGAGGAGGAGGAATTAGTTCATCCTCATTGACCCTAGTATCATAAACTCTAAATAATAATAATAATATTATTCATTAAAAAATCTGTTTTTAAAACAAGCTTTTTTCATATTCTTCTCGGGAAACCCTTTGATTTCATACCCACATCATGGCAATGCAGATAAAATAACTAGTCCGCCGTTGGATTTAGAATGACGTCACTTAGCTAACCATGCATTGTCATCCAAACGACAAGTGTATGCAAAATTTCATCTTAATCGGTAGCGAATAACTGCTTTAAAATCTAGTTACAAGATTTGAACTGAACACACTTACATACATACATTGCAAGTTAATAAAAAGCTTGTAATAATATCAGCCTGTTGCAGTCCCACTGCAGGTAATAAATATTTTCTCATACTGAGAAGGCACGTGTACAAATCACCACTCTCTCTCAAGACGGGTTGGGGATTTCAAACTAATAATTACTAAAAAGGCCAGGTTTCCTCAATATATTTTTCTTCACCGTCATCAGCGATATCCAAGATAAACTTAGATATTTATGAATTGAAAAAATAACGCATTGGTACGTGCCTGGATTTGAACCCACGGCTTTAAGCTCGAGAGCCTAGTCTTAACCACTGGGTCCACACGACCCTAGCATTGATCCTACCCTAGTATCATAAAATAAAACATGATGTGTTGTTGTTACATTAGTGGCTCTAATCTATGATTATCACTAGTGGTAGGTAGTAGACGCATTCAAAGCTGATGTTAAAAAAAAAAATGTAATAATTCTTTGAAGGACTACACTTCAACCATCTTTTGGTCACTCTATTTTTCTTAGGACTTGTTAAAATGTATATTTTTCAAAAAGAAGAAATAATCAGCCAAACAAATCAATAAGATTTTATAGAAAACAAAATTAAACCAATTAATTATCCACTTTTAAAGTAATCTCGGCGGAATTAAGAGATCACATAGTTGGATATAATATTGTTCGTTAATGAAAGAAAGAAAAGAAAACAAAAAATATTTATTTGTGACCCGGACAGGAGACAATAGATAAGCAAAATGCAAATAATAATATTTAGGTATCGTTAGACATCGTCAGGAGTAATAAACACTAATAAGCTTTACTTATAATTTTAGCGTCAAATTATAACTTTTGCATGCCTCTTGGTAAAATATGGCCGAACCTACTTTTTATCTGTGTATCACCATGTACTGTACCCATATTTGCAAAATAAAGAATTACTTACTTACTTAAGCAATTACTCTGAAGAACATACATTAATTTGTGACGATAACTAATGAGTACTGGAATGACCAGGTTTTTACGAAATCGTTGTCAAAAATTTACTTTCGCTTCAATTGGGTAATGTTCCACATCATCGGAATAAGCACTCATTAACAAATTAATTTCAACAGTTTTATGTTATTAATAAACTAAATAACGAAATCCTTGCTGCTGTTGAGCATGAGATCATGGTTTCGATGCCCAGGTCTGTCGTGTTATTAGGTTTTTCTGGCATTTCTGAAAAGCAGCCGGCAGTCTGGCTTTGTGCCTGTTTGATTGCAATAGGAGAACTCCTATTACTTGGGACTTAAAACATAACTGACGCATATGGGTGTTAGGTGCGTCTCTGCTCAGACCTCCGGGGACTACATGCGTGATGTTATGTTATCGTTGCTACTCATCAGTCCCCGACAGTCGAAATCACTATAAAAGTACTGTTAAAAACTTAATTACAAAAAAAAACTACCGACTTCCAAATAAAAACACTACAAAGTGAAAAATAACTTCAATTACGGCAGTCGGTGTTCCTGTATTCGTTTCTTCGTTTTTTGACACCATCTTCCGAAATTGAAGTTATTTTTCACTTTTTAGTGGTACATAATGGACAAGTTGTTTAGTAAGGTAAAGGTACCTATAATGCCCACAGTGATTCCAGAATAGATAATCTATTCACACACCTGCACGACTGCTTACCCATTTAGAGCATATTGGCGTGATGGTATGTTATGAAGTGATGTAAACAATAGTTAATTTAAAAAATCAAAAAACCCGACGGTTTTCTGTCTGTATCTGGTTTTGGTCAGCCAGCTCGCGAGTATGTATCCTCGGACTGCACAGCATGATTTTCTTCTTGTTTACTTCTTTTTAGTTCGTTTTTTAAGCAGTCGGGTTTTTTGTTTTTTTTAAATTATATATTTTTATTTACAACTTTTTTTTTTTTTTTTTTGCCTTGAACCTTATAAGTGTTTTATATTTTTGTAATCACCTCTTAAAACCCTTTATTTTGATACCCCACACGATGGGGTTGGAAGAAAAAAAAAGTTTTGTTCGCCGACAAAATGGCGCCCAAAAACCGCCATTTTTTTGTTTTCCAATTTTTATGTAACCAATGACACTCGCAAAGTTAAGACGAATCGATTGACGTAAGAATCATCATAATCGGCCAACGCGTTTGGTCTCTGGAACGCCACATATGAACAAACATATATATATAGACTGATAAAAACATTACCCTCCTTCGGCAGTCGGGTAATTAAACAGACATGCGATTGCAGCAATCCCGACATATTTGCCGTAGTTGAAGGGTTCTGTTGTATATCTGCGAATTTCTTCATCAGACCTTCCCCAAATTAAAATGGGACCATTTAGGGAACATACTCTTTCAAACAAAAAAAAAAGAATTCTCAAAACCGGTCCACAATTGACGGAGAAATCGATGAACAAAATTAAAAAAAAAACAAATAATGTCGAACATAGAACCTCCTCCTTTTTGGAAAGTCAGTTAAAATTCGAAAGTAACGCCGACTGTCTGACTGTTACCTTTTCATGAGTAAACGGCTGAAAGGATTTGGAAGAAACGTGGCACACGGGTAGACTATGTCCTGGACCTGTCATAGGATACTTTTTATCCCGGCAGATAATTGAGAAAAAAAAATGTATCCTAAAATTCCAAACAATATCAAAAACATCACTAAAAAAAACCGGCCAAGTGCGAATCGGACCCGCGCATGAAGGGTTCCGTACCATTATCGCAAAAAACGGCAAAAAAATCAAGTTTTTTGTATGGGAGCCCCCCTTAAATATTAATTTTATCCTGTTTATAGTATTTGTTGTTATAGCGGCAACAGACATATATCATTTGTGAAAATTTCAACTGTCTAGCTATCACGGTTCATGAGATACAACCTGGTGACAGACAGACAGACAGACGGACCGCGGAGTCTCAGTAATAGAGTCCCGTTTTTACCCTTTTGGTATGGAACCCTAAAAAATTTCAATTATATAATTGAAAAAGTTTATCTAACAGAAACACCTAGGATTTAGTTATAATTTATTATTGTTTTAAAACAAACGTATCGACGGTAAATCAATTCCGTAGTGGTTTATGTATCTAAAAAGCTACAACCTGAAAATTAAGAATGCTTGACTGAGACCGTTTTGAACCGATTTACCAAAAAGGAGGAGGTTCTATGTTCGACATTATGTTTGTATTTTTTTTTGTTTATGTTCACGCATTGCTCCGTTAATTCTGGACCGATTTTGAAAATTCTTTTTTGTTTGAAAAAGTATGTTTTGAAATTGGTCCCATTTTAATTTGGTGTAGATCTGATGAAGAACTTCGAAGATATACAACAGAACTCTTCAATAAATTACGCAATTCTCTCGAGATTGCTGCAACCGCATGTCTGTTTATTGTTTATACCATTTCATAACATAACATCACGCCAGTACGCTCTTAAGGGGTACGCAGATTTCTCATATCACCGGTTATGTTCAAGTTTCATGATATTCGGGTAATCTATTCTGGCGTTATATGTACCTTACTAAAGAACTTGCCTATTAGGTAGGGTGAAAAATAAAACTTTTTTACAAAAAAATACTACCGACTTCCAAATAAAAAACTACCAAGTGAAAAATAACTTTATTTTTGGAAGTCGGTATCCATAACGCAAAAAATTGCTACCCACGAAAGACTCCGACTTCCTTAAAAAAAGAGTAATTTTTCACTTTGTAGTTTTTGTTATTTGGATTCGGTAGTATTTTTTGTAAAACAATATTTTTGTTTCTGAGTACTGCAAAACGATTTCAAAATAACTTGTTAGGTCAAGTTTTGGATAAAATTTCCTTTATGGGCCGTTGATTTGGAAGTTAATTTTTTTTTGTAGGTAGTACTCATAAATAGAAAGCTTTTCACAAATTTTCAAGACTCGGAAATTTTATGTTTTTTTTGTATGTTTTTCGTGAGGTAAAAATATCAGAATTAGTCCAAGAGCAAGCGAAGCGAGCTCGGGAGCTTAGGGCACCCCGACACGGACAGGTTAGGTTCGAAGAGATCGCTCGCTTTGCTCGCTCACTTCAGCTCCCGTCATCTGCTTCGTGTTAGGTTACTTTAGACCCTTAAGACAGAAATAGGAGCCCCGCGCAGCGGGGCTCCGTCGACATTGTTGTTAAATAGTAATTGTAAAAACTTTAACCAGGTTAAAGTTAAGGATAACCATGGGGTTTCGTGGGGTGGGGATAGTACAGTGGGGTAGCCCCACTACCCCCCCACTTCCCTACTCCCTTCCCGCCCCAAAAATCGATGGACTTTGATAGAAATTTTTATTCTAACCTAAAAACTTTGACCATGAATATCTCCATAAGTCGACATTGTTGTTAAATAGTAATTGTAAAAACTTTAACCATGGATATCAGGAGATATCCATGGTTAAAGTTAAGGATAACCATGGGGTTTCGTGGGGTGGGGATAGTACAGTGGGGTAGCCCCACTACCCCCCCACTTCCCTACCCCCTTCCCGCCCCAAAAATCGATGGACTTTGATAGAAATTTTTATTCTAACCTAAAAACTTTGACCATGAATATCTCCATAACCATGGGGCTCCGAGTGGTGGGGATGGTGACGGGGGGTAGAAACCCCTCTCCCCTCCCTCCCCCCTCCGCCCCGCTCCATAAATTAGCGGCCCATAAAGGAAATTTTAACCGCCTCGTGACCACTCGCCACACCCCCCTGCCCCCGCAAACAACTTTGCAACATCCAAGTATATTAAGTCGACAAGTGATTTTAAAATCAATTTGCAGTGCTATCCGTACCGTCGCTATAGCCGTCCTACTGCCTTACGTTCTGAATTAATCAATTCAACATGGTTTTGCCGAAGTTAGAAGATATTAAAAGGTAACTATTAGTTCTTAAACTGTCATGGTCACTAACACTAACATTAACATTATAAGCGGGATATTTACCATGTTTACTGTTTGTAGCGAGTTTCCGATATTTCGGTGCTGTTGCAAGCACCATGATCACGGATAAACTGAAGTCATTGCGGGTGGGTGTTTATGAGGAGACACATCGGTCTACCCTCTTTCTTGATCGTTTTTTGCACTCAGTACCGCTACCACTGTCACTCACAACTCGATTCTGTTCCCGACACACGAAACTCACTGTATCCGCTCGCGAACATTTTCCTTTTTTTTTCGCAACAAAAATTAACATTGTAAATATCCCGTTTCTAAAGTTAATGTTAGGTAACTATTAGTTTATCCAAATTTTTTTTTTCGTTTGTATTATTTTTTAATATGGTTTGAATCGATTTTCTTTAGTGTAATGTGTTTTCTTTTCTTTGGACGAATGTTTTGCCCTGGTGAATATTCAGTGTTATTTACATTATTTTTCAATAGTTTCAGATATCTAATCTACCGTATAAATGAAATTCATGACGAGTGCTTATACTCTCTTGCCTGTGATGGAACGGTCACGGAACGCCTAGAAGAAGAGTGCCTTGATCTAGTCAACAAATTAATGTATTACTATAATTGTGTCAAAAACGTGTAGCGACATCTACGTGCAACCTCCGGACCAGCCTCACTGCTGCGTTACATCCTGTAACGCGCACATAAAAGTCTTTTAAGTTCGCTTCTTATGCAGTAGGGATTTTAGTTTTTTTTTAAACTTTTTTTATTTATAACTTTTAAATATCATTTTTTTCGGATTAGGAATTACATTTAATTTAAACATATAAATGTTAAATATTTTTGAAAACACCTCTTAAAACCATTGATTTTAATACCCCACACGATGAGTTTGGAAGAAAAAAAATAATTGGTTTCCCACAATTTGGCATCCAAACCGGCATTTTCGTATTTTCCAATTTTAAAGTAGCCAGTGACACTAAGACGAATAGATTGACGTAAGAATCATCATCAAAGTCGGCCAAAGTGTTTGTTCTCTAGAACGCCACATAGGCACAAACATACATAGACTGATAAAAACATTACCCTCCTTCGGCAGTAGGGTAAAAAGGCCCTTGTCAGGGCAGCATATGAATCGATATTATTAAATATGTTTCTTGGTCGGAATTGTCTAAAAACGAACTTACTTACCTACCATCATACTTACTTTCCACTGAGATGTATGTATACAAATACTTTTTCAACACACTTGTTCATAAAGTGGCTCTAATTTCACCGCAATTAGGCACATAATGACACCTGTTATCAAACTGTGACTTCTTCATTGCTATTATTCACAAGTGAGTTATAGAGTTTTTTTATTTTTATTTATTGTTTGAGTTGCTTTGTTCTTAAAAAAGTTTCGATACAAAAAAGCTCGTGATCATACACATGCAACATATTTCATGCAACTTCGTATTTAAATAGATAATTTCAACTTATACATGTTTAATAAATAAAACTTTCACTCAAATATAACTTTTGTTTTGGTCTGTAATAAAGAAAACTCATTATTTTTAGTCTATGGCCTATCGCCATTTTTAGATGCACGCGCATAGGAATAATTTTGATGATTTGATTAATTTTGCCCGCCATTGCGAAAAAAAATTCAAAACTCGTTTTCACTTTTGGAAATGTTTTTTTTTGTATTATTTTCTTCACAAGTGTGTTGAAAAACGTCGTATGATACACGTGTGTATTGATGATTACCGTCCTCGGCACTCTTAAGACCCTCAACTAACGGCTTGGGTCTCAATGGTGCCTCAGCGGTAATCACCAACATTACACACTTGTACCACAATGTACTATTGTCGGTTTTACCTTATTGGATAACTTTCTGATGCGATTATCGCAATCCGTACACAATTTTTATTATTTTTAGTATAGTATTTAAACGAGCGAAAAAGAAATCAAATTGAAGGTGTAAAAAATACTGAATATGGCTTACTGAAATACTAAGTGGGCGACAAACAGTGGGCGAATACAAATCTATAAAACAGCGACTTGAAATTAAAAGTGTTTCGAGGCCTTCTTTTTCTGTCTGCAGGGTCTAAAGTGACCTAACCTCCTCTAAGTTCCCGAGCTCGCTTCGCTCGCTTTCAGCTATTTTCAAAAGAATAATATGCTAAAATGGAAAAATTAGAACCCCAAATACAATTAAAGTATGTAACAATATTATTACCGCAGCTCACAAATACCTTCTAAAAGTTATCACTCAAACCGGTTAAATAGTTATCTACTTACTTAGTATAATAGTCGCCCATTCATTATATTTTTGGCCCGGTTAACAATTTCCCTTTCTTTTATACTCATCGAAGGGTTCTCTTGTCTTCTAATAGTAGTATACAGTAATAAAATAATATCAGCTACTGCGTACGAGAACAGACAAAAGAGTTTACGAGGGGCAGAAAGATTACGATTTTCAAGTTTTCTTAAAATAGCCATATAAGTACTTGTTTTAAACTCTTTTGCCAAAGAACTCGGTTTATCTATTACCGAGTTCAAAACACTACGTGAAAGGTTTAAACAAAGCCGCAAACAAAGCAAAGCACCGCAAACAAAGCTAAATTACCAGTTTTTTTTTTCATGTATTTAACTTAAATAAGAATAAAAATATTACCTACCTGTGTAATTGTTTCCAATTCTCTTACCTAATGTAATTTGTAACGTTTTTGGGTTTAGTGACTTCTACAGTATGTTTCTATAGATCTAGTATTTTTAACATTTAATGTATTTTTAACCGACTTTCAAAACAGGAGGAGGTTCTATGTTCGACTTCATGTATGGTTTTCTTTTTGTGTATGTTCTCCGATATCTCCGTCAATTGCGGACCGATTTTTTGTTTGATAGAGTATGTTCCGAAATTGGTCCCATTTTAATTTGTTGAAGATCTGATGATGAACTTCGGAGTTATACAACAGAACTCTTCGAATAAATAACGGCAAATCTCTCGGGATTGCTGCAATCGCATGTCTGTTTATTGTTTATACCATTTTATTTTTTTGTTTTTTTCCTTTCTATTAATTTATATATGTATATATATATAAAGGTATTTATTATAGTAAATATATATGTATGTTTATTTTAACTACAATATATATATATATATATTGTTATTCAATTTAATTTCTCAATTTTTATGAACCTGCCATGTTATCTCTCCACCACCCTTGGTTGACTGGTAGAGAATGCCTCAGGCATTAAGTCCGCCTATGTATCTGTATGTTGCATGAAGTTTTAAATAAATAAATAAATAAATATAACATAACATTACGCCAGTACACTATAAGGGGTACGCAGATGTGTACAGTTCACCTTGGTACACTCTCATTTCGCCGGCTATGTTCATGGTATTCGGGTTCTATTCTGGCATTATAAGTACCTACCTTACTTAAGGCAAGTTGCTTAATAGGTACAACTAAAAAGAGTAAAACAAAAAAACTTTTTTACAAAAAAATACCACCAACTTCCAACTAAAAACACTACAAAGTGAAAATAACTTTCTTTTTCGAAGTCGGTGTCCATAACGAAAAAGATTGGTACCTACCAAAAGACACCAACTTCGAAAAAGAAAGTTATTTTCACTTTGTAGTGTTTTTAGTTGGAAGTCGGTAGTATTTTTTTGTAAAAACTTTTTTATAATATCATTATAAGGGATATATCAGAATCAAAAAATACTAGAACTTTTTCTTTAATTAATCTCTCTGCGGAACGGGGGGTTATTGCAGGGTGATGAATTTAAAGATTTAGAAGTCACTACGGGATCATACATAAACACACGCCACTTTCCCATGGGGATAGGCAGAAACTACAGAACGTCACCTGTTACGATCCTTGCATACTTCTTTTGCTTCACTCACATTCATACATCTAGTCATACACACACGCCGGTTACGAGTACTGCGCACCTGGCCTTTCTGAAATAAGGTCTATGAGTGTATTTCTAGAGCGTCCCCTCCCGGTAATGGCATTCCTTACGATACAAGCTTTCTTTGAACCTAAAAGTCTAGTGTTGAGCAAATACAATAGCTACAGGAGTAATGAAAACCTTATAAGTATTGCTACTTATAATAGGGATGTGCAGGATTTTTTCTAGGAATTTAATACCAAATATTTTTTAACATTCAACAATTAACAACTTCAACAAAGGGTTAATATTATTTGTGTAATACATAATAGTAGATCTGTACTATTATCTCAATCGTAAGTAGGTAGGTAAGTGAGTACGTTTTTAGACAAAACCATTAAAAAAACATATTATTAATATCGAATCATATGCGGCCCTGAAAAGGGCCTTTTTTGTATTAACGCATCTGCATACGTATGATCCAACGGTGTGATGTGTTAACAGCTGATAAATACACACTCTGAGAAGGCTACGTAGACTGATTGATGACGACACTGCAGGTTACAAGTTGTACCGAGGTTGTGGGTTCATCAGAAGCCATCGGCGTCGACTCCTTCTTCGGTTTCTTCACTTTTTCCTCGAACGACATCTTCTTTAGCGCTTTGGCTAATTTTCTGGCTTCGTCACGCTTCTTTTTCTTTTTCTTCTTCTTGTCTTTCTTTTTTTTGGCAATGTTCTTTTCTGTAAAAATAAAATAAGAGTAATGTAGGACTTTTTATATTAAATATTCAGTTGACGTATTCGTAAAAGATTGTAGGAGGAATCGATAGGGAACAAATAACTTATAGAGCCGAAAATAAATTGCGTGAAAAATCGAAAACACCACAAAAAGGGCTTAAAAAGTATAACTCGTATTATATAAAATTAATTCACTTACCTAAATCTTTATCACGAGGATTAGCTTGACGCCATTCATGATCCATGGTTGATGATGAGGGTGTATCCATGATGATAAAAAATAAACACGCAGAAATTGTGCAATCACTCAACCACTTCTGTCGACAGCACAGGAGCGAATGGTGGCAAATTTAAAATCGAAATCACACTTCGTTATTCTTTGGAGATTACATACAGGAGTGGTCGTAATACTGCTCTTTTATACTTCCATAGAACAATGTGTACCGGTCATTAGTAAATTGTTCTCAAAAGGACTAAGTACAGGTAGATTACCCTAATTGTAGCTATGTCTCTTTCTAATGTCTACCTGTCACCTAGCACCCCAGTGTGAGAGAATGAGACAGGACTATGTGAAGGTTTTTGAGTACTGTCGCTAAGTAACCAATAAATACTATTACTGCTTGCACGTTCCTGGGTCCTAAATAACTCGGAGTTAACAGCTAGCTTAGGGTTAATCCACCAAGCCGCACCAAGGGTTAGAGGTACCAGTTCTCGCCGAACTTCTTGGCCGAACTGAAGTTGGGTTTCGGATGCGTAAGACGCGGCGCGGTGCTGTATTTGTATGAGATTTACAACTGCGCAGCCATTGTAGCCAACTTTAAGGCGGTCAAGAAGTTTGGATTGTCAAAATAATTTGTGGTTATGAGGTACAGCTGATATTTTATTTTGTATTATATATCTATAATGTCGCAATGATCAATGAATTATTTTATTCTGATGATGACGAAGGGCATTTTCTATAACATGTCTTTATTTTGTGACATACAGAAGAGAATTATAACCAAATGTGAAATTAGATTTATTAGAAAATTTCTTTAAAATTTTGAACTAAAGCACTTTAATATACCGCAAATAAAATTAAATCGTGGCGGTAAATGGCGGGGTTGAACAGAAATATAATACTTATTATTTTTCCTCATTGCACACAAACAGAAACAAATACAATAGGACAACTAACAAAGGCTTACACCAGATAATGGCCACATCCTCACACGAAAAAGAAAGAACTTACAAAGGCGAGCATAACCCAGAATAGGTTGTATTTCTGCACCCATTGATCTGATAAAAAGAAAACGTTTTTGCAAAAAAATACTACCGACTTCCAAATACAAAACTACGAAGTGAAAAATAACTTTATTTTTTGAAGTCGGTGTCTTTTGTAGGTACCATTTTTTTTGCGTTATGGACACCGACTTCAAAAAATTAAAGTTATTTTTCACTTTGTAGTTTTGTATTTGGAAGTCGGTAGTATTTTTTGCAAAAAAGTTTTTTTATTTTTCACTTTTTAGTTGTACCTACGTAATAGGCAAGTTAGTGAGGTAACTATAACGCCAGAATAGTTTTCATGAAACTTGAATATAACCGGTGAAATAAGAGATCTGCGTACCCCTTAAGAGCGTACTGGCGTGATGTTATGTTATGTAATGGTATAAACAATAAACAGACATGCGATTGCAGCAATCCCGAGAGATTTGCCGTTATTTATTGAAGAGTTCTGTTGTATATCTGCGAAGTTCTTCATCAGATCTTCACCAAAATAAAATGGGACCAATTTCGAAACATAATTTTTCAAACAAACAAATAATTTTTAAAATCGGTCCACAATTGACGGAGATATTGGTGAACAAACACAAAAAAAAAATACATAATGTCGAACATAGAACCTCCTCCTCTTTGGGAAGTCGGTTAAAAAGTGTATTTATTTGTTTAGAGTATTTTAACAGCCTATCCTTTTGTTATGCCTGCCAATAGTATTTTCTTAATTATGTAATAAACAATAACGAAGCGAATACTTTTACCACCGACTACGGCAACACCAACGGCATCCGGCGCCTGAAAACCATCCATAGACAGGTACCGGTGTCCTAATACATCCATGCTAGCCAAATATAAAAAAACAAGCCACAGTGACAACATTCTCAGGTCTTGGATTCAAGTCCTAAGTCGTGCAAAGTGCCATCAACCTAAAATGTTTCTTATAGAAACCAAATAATTTTTTGCTACATTATTGTTCTTTCTGGATAATTTCCGATTAACACACGGGCGATGCCAGTTTAACAAAAAAGACTTTCTTAATACAGCTCATTTAACTTTAATAGAGTAAAACTACAACTACTCATTTACTTTTATTAAATAAGGATAAAAATACGAAGACTCTAATAAATAAAACTTTTTAACAAAAAATCAAATCGACTGCCAGAACAAAAAACTACAAAGCAAAAAATAACTTACTTTGCCGAAGTCGGTGTCTTTTGTACACATTTTTTTTCAGTTTTTCTACACCGACTTCGGAAAATAAAGTTGTTTTTTGCTTTGTAGTTTTTTGTTCTGGAAGTCGGGTTTGAATTGTTGTTAAAAAGTTTTTATTTTTTTCTTTTTAGTTTTGGTTGGTATCTCCAATTAACATGATAATCATTTATGGCCAAAGTACTCTCTCTGAAGTATCTCATGACGATTCTAATAAGCCCAAGCACGACCAGGATACATTGTTTTATTTCAGAGTTCCAGTGCCTACCTTCCGGCTTCATCATCAATGGTACCATTTTTATCAGTACCATTCATTTATAAGTATTTGCTTCATCATAGTCGGTTAACTATTCGAGATATTTTATACCCGTGACATACTTAGCATTTAGGAGTTCCAGTGGCCATCTGTGGTCTTCTTCATCAGTTCCACTTCACCAAATTATACTCTCTAAGCGCAAGTGATTGCATTGTTGATGAAAAATACCAAAGTCGGTGTCTTTTGTACCCATTTCTTTCAGTTTTTCGACACCGACTTCGGAAAAGAAAGTTATTTTTTGCTTTGCAGTTTTTTGTTCTAGAAGTCGGTTTGATTTTTTGTTAAAAGGTTATTTATTTTTCTCTTTTTAGTTTTAGTAGGTATCTCCAATTAACATGATAATCATTTATGGCCAAGTACATCTCATGATGATTCCAATAAGCCCAAGCACGACTAGGACACATTGTTTTATTTCAGAGTTCCAGTGCCTACCTTCCGGCTTCAACATCAGAACAGTTCAATGGTACCATTTTCATCAGTACCATTCATTTATAAGTATTTGTTTCATCATATTAGGTTAACTATTCGAGATATTTTATACCCGTGACATACTTAGCATTTAGGAGTTCCAGTGGAAATCTGTGGTCTTCTTCATCAGTTCCACTTCACCAAATTA
>OZ059851.1:5997283-6234190 GCA_964057195.1 Orthosia cruda | reverse complement strand
CATACTTTTCTGCTGCAATAAACGTGCCCAACTACTGCGCCCACAACAATTTGATGAATAATCGAAACGAATTGTTGTTACTATAATTGTCAACGTAAGATTCTAAAAAGTATGTGCTAAGTACTCAAATTTTACCTTTCCCCCCTATTCAGGCATAAGTTTTTTGTTAAGATTGATTATTATTGTTGTGATTGGTTTAGTTATAGCTCTAGGGTACCACATTTAGGATATTTCGTTTGCATACAACCTTGATCTTCTAAAAAAATACACCAGTAAACCCCAAATTCAAGTTTTTTTTAGACATTTACAGTGTTTGAAATATTGTTAGTTTTATGTCAATCCCAAAGCAATATACCTAGGTAAGTATGTAACTATGAACTGGAATGGACTAGAACTACGAAGGCATCCACGTAACTCTTATAAGTTCCATTGAGTCATGGGCATAATACCAATCCTAAAGGACAGTGACTATAGAAATTGCTCAATATTTAGCTTTAGTTCCCACAACTACACACATTTAATTTTAGCTACTTGTTAAACGAATTTTAACGTGAATTCTAGTGCTTATGTAATAAAGATAAATCTCCAACACTGGTGCCGTCGACGCGAACCCAGCTTTTATTTTTGGGTGAATTTGACTTTAGTAATGGGGAAAACTACTATAGTTCATAAAAGATAGCTTGATCTCTGCGACATATGTCAAACTGACGTATACGTTATTGTTAGGGCCAGTTTCTAAAGTCGACGTCACATCTCAAATCAGCTGACAATTTGTCACAAATTAACCAGCCGTCAGTTGTCAGTGAATTTCTCAACTCTGCATCATCGAGAAATTACGTAATCGCTTGTTACATTAAATAATCGGCATTAATTTATTTCGGTTGGCTACCCTCGCTGGTATTCATTCGATTCATTCACTACTATAACGTAATCAGTAACTTTAAATAGTATTTTATCTTGAGCGGCTGAGTTGGTTTAGCAGCCAAGTTAAGCAAACCTTACCAAGGACGATTTTAGATGGGTAACCACTTTTTTTTTGGTTTTCTTGTTTTTGGATAGGTGACCCAACACAGGTTAAGCAACACCTACCAAGGTTAGTCTTTGGGTGGGTGACCGCTTTTTTTTGGTTTGTTTGTTTTGGATGGCTGACCCCGCCAGGGTAAGCAATACTGACTTGGGATGGATGACTACTTTTTTTGGTTGGCTTGTTTTTGGGTGACCTTGGTAGATGTTGTTTAACCTAGCGGGGTGACTTTAGGATGAGTGATCAAAATTTTTGTGGTGATGGTCACCCATCCAAAGACTGACCTTGGTTAGTGTTGCTTACCCTGGCGGAGTCACCTATCCATGAACAAGCGATCCAAAAAAAAGTGGTCACCCATCCCAAGACTGACCTTGGTAAGTGTTGCTTACCCTGGTGCGGTTACCACCCCAGCCGCTTCAAGTTAAACAAAAACCTATCCAGAAACTGAACTTGGTAAGTACTAAGTAAGGTTCGATGGTCAGTGTTGACTGTATCCTGTACAGTCAACACTGACCATCGAACCTTCCTCACGCGCATTGGCGTGAGGTAGGTTCGATACCCAGGTCAGTAACAGTTTGTTTTTTTTATTTTTATTTACATAAATACAAAATAACAATTTTTGATAATTGTGTCAAGTTTGTATACTGTAATTAATTTTAAAAGTTTTTAATATCCAATTATTTTTTAATCTTGGTAATTAAATATTTGCTCTAAATTAACATATTTTTTATAACTCAACCCATACCATTAGTTTTCCCCGACCCCTATTATCTTTTTATCGTAATATAAGCCTTTAAAATCTTAATATTAATTTTAATCTGCGAATAATAGACCTATTTCCAACAATTTTAAATTAGGCTCGTTGACAAGAGATTAACATTGAAAAAGGTTCTCAGAAACCCAAAAATGCTATAACATGTGGTCATTCGTGATTTTAGTCAAGTGTGACAAATTGTTAAACGCTTGTCACATTTGGGTGTTGAGAAACTGAAAGTAGAATTAACAGGCGATTAATAGTCGATTACGTTAACAGCCCGATAATTGCCACCTGGGAAACTGACAGCTGTCGCAGAGATCAAGCTATCTTTTATGAAGTATAGTGCTACAAGTTTTAGTCGGTATGGCTTTTTTTTAATTGAAGCTCTACTAAACTCAATTTGATTAAACTGATTAGTCGAACAAATCGTGATTAGTTTCACTTTTATTGGTGAAATTGTCCCTAAAGCAACTAACTGTGCCTACGGCGCACAGCTAACTGATTTCAATACCACTTTGCCCACTCTTGGATATCGCGATGTTGTTTGCATCAACATCTTTATTGATAAATCATTTCGTAATTAAGTCGATAAAAAACGCAATACTATTCATATTAAATTGTAATTAGTAATAATAATTTCCGATGAAGTAAATCGTTACTTAATTGTGACAACAATTAAGTAACATTCTTGACAAAGACTTTATATAAAACCTGTGAATTTTTGTACTCATTAGTTAAGTACAAATAAGTATGTTCTTCAGAGTAATTGATAACGAACAATAGTATTAGGTATATATATATATTATTACATATGAAATTGGCGTTTTGTATGGGAGGAACATAGTCTTTTTTTTAATATAATATATTTATTTAATCAAAGTATGTACCATTGCTATCTATGCACTTTTGCCATCTCATAGGTAGTTCATTGATCCCTTTACTAAAAACGCGTTACTACTACCACTACGCCTAATTTGACGGTTCCTATGAACACTGGCTCGAATTCAGAGACACATTTACCTCACTAGTTCATAATTTTAAAGATATTTCCAAAATCCAAAAGTTTCACTATCTCAAATCGTCCCTAAAAGGCAGCGCAAAACTAATTACATGCCATAGAATTTTCTGCTGATAATTATCAGGTTGTATGGGATTTATTGCTCAACCGATATATTAATTGCGGTCTTTTAATTGACCACCATATCAAAGCTTTGTTAAATATAACTGCAATAACTTAAGAGTCGCCTTCTTCGATTAGAACATTAATAGACTTTATTTTGAAAAAATATGCGCACTTACCCTCAGTTTCCCACCTTAAAATTATCGGAGAATTAATGTGACAGATTGTCAAACAAGCGTTATCTTCTGTTATTGGCTGTTGAAAATTCATTCAACCAATCACAGCAGATAACGCGTGCTTGACAATTTGTCACATTAATTCTCCGATAATTTTAAGGTGGGAAACTGAGGGTTAAGGTTCTAGGCGAGTCTACAAACTACTGGGATAGTTTAATTATTAATATCATGGTGTCGAAGTTAGATAAAATAACTGAAAGAGAATGGGGGGTCTCATATGTGCACATTGTTCCCGAACCCAAACGATAATAATAATTCTAAACGTTTATCGGTGGATGTTTTAATTAACTTTTTGTGCAACAAAGCAGACATGCTGGATGCATTGCAGCGGTCACATAGCAAAGCTCAAAGCACTGTCAACAAAAAACAACACTCGAAATGTCATAATATGTCACACTGCAATGTTTCTAGCGGGCCAAATAAATCAAATAAACAACGCGGTAACTTAAAATACGCAAAATGCAACGCGAATCACCGACTATACGTGTAAAGAGTTTACCGAATGCGACTTAGGCCCAGTTTCAAATCCGCTTGTTACATTTCGAATTAGCTGACAATTTGTCACAAATTATCCAGCCGACAGTCGTCAATGGTTTGTTTTGGGTTTCTCAAAACTGCTACATCAAAAACTTACATATCTTTGTTACATTGAATAATCGGCATCAATTTATTTAGGCTGGCTACCCTAGCTGGTATTCATTTACTACTATAACGTAATCAGTAACTATAAATAGTATTTTATTTTGAGCCGCCAAGTTAAGCAAACCTTACCAAGGACCTTAATAGATACAGCGAGAGCTAGAGCTAAATAGCAACAGCTAGAACAAGTGCTAAATAGCTAGAGCTAGATAGATAGGGCTAAATAGATACAGCGAGAGCTAGGGCTAAATCCAATTTACCGCAGTGTCTCAAGACAAAAGTCTATGACCAGTGTGTGTTGCCAGTGATAAACTATGGGACCAAGACGTGGTTGCTCACAATGGGCCTTATCAGATAGCTTAAAGTCACCCAAAAAGCGTCGGTGCTCCATGGACCAATTGAAATTTGACCAATTGGTCTATGGAGAAAATTACAAGTTTCCATCGTCCAATTACCAACTGGCAGTATTGGGCAAAATGTAGTTTAACTACTGATTACTAACTACGACTACATAAAGTAATTAGTAATCATAACTACAAACTACATAAAAAAATCGAAAAATGTAGTTAAACATTTTGACTACTAACTACTAATTGTAGTTGCAATCACGATTACTTGATTACTTTTTATAACTACAGATTTAAAATGACGTTGCGTCATTAAAAAAGCAAACACGCGCGATAGTCGCTACTATCGACTACTATCGTGAAAATGTGGCAAATTTAAAATGTTTAAAACCAATAGCTAAGGCCCTTGACATTTTGCAAGGTGAAAAGAATATGTTCTATGGCTTGCTACTTCCATGCTTATTATCTCTAAGAAGAAAATTACTAAAACTGTGCAAAGAAAACTTGTTTGTCTACTGCAACGATCTGGCAAGAAAGCACTTGGAAAGCGTAAATAACCGTTTTAATGACATTGATTTTTCTACCGCCAAAGCACAAAATGCAGCGATCGCTGCAATTTCTTTACCACGCTTTAAAACCAAATGGTGTACTTGCATTCCCATAGAAGAGCATCAAAGGTTGAAAGCCTTTTTCAAAGCAGCTATTGTAAAAGAAGTTTCAGAAAATGCTGAATTCAGTTCAGCAATAAATAAACAAAACAAAGATGACTTTTTTCAATTTGATAGCTCTTCTTCAGATACTGAGGTACTGTATGCCGAGTCAGAGGTCAAAAGTAGATCTGATTGTTTCTTGTTATTTATCAGATATGGATCGAGAACTAAATTGTCTTCATAGATATCCAGAAGTGAAAAAGAGTATTCTTAAAATACAATACTCCATTACCTTCTTCGGCTCCAGTGGAAAGACTGTTTTCATACGCAACTATGATAAAAAATCACACAGGCTATCGGATGAAATGTTCGAAAAACGTGTAGTAATAAAAGCTAATTTAAATGATTAACTCAATCAACTTTTTTTGTTTATTTATTTGATTTACAAATAATTTGAATTAAGTTAATGTTTGCTGAGTATTTTTTTTTAATTACATGACAATAAAAAGTAATAAAGATCTGATAAGTATAGGTACATAATATCTACGACCTCAATCCTTGCATTTGATTATTCATGAAAATATACATAGGTACGTGCAATAAACTATTTTTTTTTATGCAGCCATATTCCAAAACATATATTACTACACATTACATATTTATTTAATTGCAAAATATAAGTTCATAAAACTTAAATAATCAGTAATTATAACTACTAGATTGCAGCAATCAAACTAACAACTACTTAATGTAGTTTGATTACTGTAGTTAAGTTACATGTAATCATAACTACATGTAGTTAACTACTTTTAATCGTAATTAGTAACCGGATTACAAAATTGTAGTTAACTACGCCCTACACTGCCAACTGGGCTATGGAGAATTGAGATATGTTCCGCTGCCCAGTTTAATATTATTGTAAAGCCTTGTACATAAACAAGTAAAAAAACATTTTTTTTTTAAATACAACCGACTTCCAAATAAAAACACTACATAGTTAAAAATAACTTCAATTTCGGAAATGGATGTTCCTGTTTTCGCTTCTTCGGGGTTTGGATACCACCTGCCGAAATTAAATTTATTGTTCACTTTGTAGGTATTTTATTTTAAAGGCGGTTGTATTATTTTTTTAACTTACTTAAATAATCGATGGTTTAAAATATCAAATTACAGATGTAAGCATTGCACGTACGACAGTGAAAAATAT
This sequence comes from Orthosia cruda, assembly GCA_964057195.1. Taxonomy (NCBI): domain Eukaryota; kingdom Metazoa; phylum Arthropoda; class Insecta; order Lepidoptera; family Noctuidae; genus Orthosia; species Orthosia cruda. Next base: position 6,228,210 of record OZ059851.1, on the reverse strand, counting down.
GCAGATGGGACAAACTGTTTGAAATATTCTGTAACAAAATGGATAACCCTTAAATGCTCAAAAAACGGCTTATTGTCTTGAAAAGAATTATATATTTATTAAATTCGGAAAAAAATATCCAATTCTTCCCACTGGAAGGTAAACGAGTTAATCCAAAAATGTATACGTTGTCATTACATGGACGCGATAATGACAGATAAGTTTTCTGTGAAGTTGCCATTTCAAAAATTCACATACTTTCCTATATTGCCATTGAATATTCTATATTAGCTAACATTATATTTATTTTATTATATTATATTGTATTTATTTATTTATAATATTTTTGAACGCAGTTTGATGTGAACCAAAAAATATATCAAAGGCTTCTTTGAACCCAAAGTAGAGAAAACTGGTGTGAACTCAGGGTTATAATGTTATTATGGAACATAGTTTTGGTTAACGTCTAGTGTTCTCCATAGCCCAGTTGGTAATTGGACGATGGAAACATGTAATTTTCCCCATAGACCAATTGGTCAAACTTCAATTGGTCTACGGAGCACCGACGCCAAAAAGCAAATGGAGAGGGCTATGCTCGGAATTTCCTTGCGTGAACATGTCAGAAATGATGATATCCGCAGGAGAACCAAAGTCGAGACGTCTTTCAGCTGAAATGATCATGATGATGACACAGATAGGGCTAAATAGAAACAGCGAGAGCTAGAGCTAGATAGCTAGAGCTAGACGGCTACAGCTAGACGGCTAGAGCTAGACAGGTAGAGCTAGACAGCTAGAGCAAAATAGATACAGCGAGAGCTAGAGCCAAATAGCGACAGTTAGATGGATAGGGCTAAAAAAATACAGCGAAAACTAGAGCTAAATATATACAGCTAGAGCTAGATAGCTAGGGATAAATAGCGACAGCTAGAGCTAGTGTTAGATAGCTAGACAGATAAGGATAAACAGATACAGCGAGAGCTAAAGCTAAATAGCTTAAGCGAAATAGCTAGAGCTAAATGGCTAGAGCTAAATAGCTAGATCTAAATAGCTAGAGCTAGATGTATAGGGCTAAATAGAAACAGCGAGATCTAGAGCTAAATAGATACAGGGAGAGTTAGAGCTAGATAGCTATGGCTAAATTGCGATAACTAGAGCTAGAGCTAAATAGCTAGAGCTAGATAGATAGGGCTAAATAGATACAGCGAGAGCTAGAGCTAAATGGATACAGCGACGGCTAGAGCTAGATAGCTAAGGCAAAATAGCGACAGCTAGAGCTAGAGCTATGTAGCCAGACCTAGATAGCTAGAAGTAAATATATAGAGCTAGATAGAAAGGGCTAAATGGATACAGCGGGATCTCGAACTAAATAGATTAAGGAAGAGCTAGAGCTAGTGCTAAATAGGTAGTGTTACATAGCTAGAGCTAAATATCTAGAGCTAAATAGCTAGACCTAAATAGCTAGAAATAGATAGCTAGAACTAAATAGCTGGCGCTAGATAGATAGGGTTAAATGGATACAGCGAGAGCTAGAGCTTAACAGCGAGAGCTAGAGCTTAATAGCGAGAGTTAGATAGCTAGCGCTAAATAGCGAAAGATAGATGAATAAGGCTAAATAGATACAGCGAGAACAAGAGCTTAATAGCGAGAGCATTCCGACCGCTGATCGTTAACTGGTCGCGCGGCTGCTAGTTTTTACAGTATACCGTGCAATCAGCTGATATATTTATCAAAAATTATACTTCTAGTTACTTAGAAATACCTACATGCAAGCAGCAAAATTATGTATTCTAAATAATTTATAAAACTATTAATAAGTTACCATAATATGTAGTTAAAAGTTTGTTATAATCAGCTCTTGTTAAAATCATTGTGTTAAACTTTGATGTGTCCGTTATGCTAGCGTACACCAGAACTGCAACGAGTTAGTTTCTATGCCAAAAAACTCTGTGTAAATACTGCCTAATTACTGTAAAAATAAAAAAAAATCTTCCTCTTTAGTTTAGGAAATAAACACCATTTTCACTATGTACGCTAGCGTCACGATCAAGCTAGCGTACACATGGCCGTACTCGAAAACGGCTAATTGTAAAGCAACAGATTTGGACACAAAAATACTGTTCTAATACTTCTCCCGCTATGCAAAATTTCGTAACGATTGCTCTTGTAGGAACAGAGATATTGAACAAGACTTTTCAATGACATTCGGAGCTGGCGTCATGGCAGCGTACACATAGTAGTTCTTATAGAAAGGGAACTTTTCTTGTAATGAATGCTATATATATAAATAGTGCGTGAAATTCTGCCTCTATTAGTGTAAATACTTTATGCGAATTCGCAGGGGAATAAGTAAAAAACCCTGTTAATTTCTGTTCATAGTACAGGTACAGATATGCTCAAAGGTGCTTTGTCAAGTTTTTTTTAATAGAGAACTAAAACTGAAACGTGATGAAGTACTGAACTAGGAGTATGTACACTTCATTGTAGATATAGTTCTGAGTGAAAATTAAATAATTGGAAAAATTCAAATAACATTTATTATGCCAAAAACAATTATTTTTTAACACAGTATAATCATATTATTACTGATTTGGTACAATAATGACAATTTACTTCTTTTTAGTACTAGTTTTTGTTTGTGTTTATAATGTAATACAACATAACAGGTTACGATTTCACAAATAATTCATTTTGTTCGCGACAGTACGTCAGTATATTTGTTCCTAGAACTTAACATAGGTTTTTTTGCTTATTCCCCTGCGAATTCGCATAAAGTATTTACACTAATAGAGGCAGAATTTCACGCACTATTTATATATATAGCATTCATTACAAGAAAAGTTCCCTTTCTATAAGAACTACTATGTGTACGCTGCCATGACGCCAGCTCCGAATGTCATTGAAAAGTCTTGTTCAATATCTCTGTTCCTACAAGAGCAATCGTTACGAAATTTTGCATAGCGGGAGAAGTATTAGAACAGTATTTTTGTGTCCAAATCTGTTGCTTTACAATTAGCCGTTTTCGAGTACGGCCATGTGTACGCTAGCTTGATCGTGACGCTAGCGTACATAGTGAAAATGGTGTTTATTTCCTAAACTAAAGAGGAAGATTTTTTTTTATTTTTACAGTAATTAGGCAGTATTTACACAGAGTTTTTTGGCATAGAAACTAACTCGTTGCAGTTCTGGTGTACGCTAGCATAACGGACACAACTTTGATAGGTGATTTGTTTAGCCTCATAAAGTGTTCTGTGTACTGTTTTAATGTATCTTAGGGTAAGTGCATTTTTGTTACATTTTATTTAAAATAAAGATCTTTGTAAATAAATAAATAATAGCGAGAGCTAGATAGCTAGAGCTAGATCGAAAGATAGATTAATAGGGTTAATAGATACAGCGATAGCAAGAGCTTAATAGATACATAGACGGCTAATAGCTAAGGCTAAATAGCGATAGCTAGAGCTCAATAGCTAGAGCTAAATAGCTAGAGCAAAATAGCTAGAGCTAAATAGCTAGAGCTAAATAGCTAGAGCTAAATAGCTAGAGCTAAATAGCCAGAGTTAAATATCTAGAGCTTAATAGATAGAGCTAAATAGCTAGAGCTAAATAACTAGAGCTAGATAGCTGGAACTAAATAGTCATAGCTAAATAGCTAGAGCTAAATAGCCAGAGCTAAATAGCTAGAACTAAATAGCCAGAGCTAAATTGCTAATGTTTAATGTTTGGAACATCTATGAATTGTGATATTAACCCCAGACTAAATTAAGTCGTACAGGTAACACGAGAAGTGGTGGACTCTACAAGATTAGAGACGAAGTTAAGGCTCGAATTGACTCTGAACTTGTAAAACAAAAATAATACTATGATAAAAATAATCGGCTAGTTCGCTTATATCATAACGGGGATATAATTTAACTTAAAATATCTAGTTTTAATAATGAGAGGTAAAGCCGAAGTTTAGTACGTTTATTTCCCGTTTCTAACAAAAACTTACCATACTTCAAAACCGCATACAATATTATTTGATTATAAGCTGTATTTTCTCTTAACTGCGATGTAAGTTCAGAATTTTCATAAGAGGCAATTTGATATTTCTTTGGAAGGAAAAACCGAACTTCGCCAGCGCAGCGCCAGGTCTTTGCCGTTTTTATGTGCTTTAAAATAAAAAAGGAAGACAATTTTCAAGTCATTTATTGAAAAAATTATAAGTATATTAACTTAAAAGTACCTAGTTAAATTTATAACTAAACATGATAGGAACAACAACGGTAATGTTTATTTACAAGTTACTAAAACGCAATGAACGTATCATGAAAATACAGAATTCGAGATAATGATCCTCTATGTCATAAAAACAAAGTTTAAATTCCAATGCAAAAACTTTTGTCAGGGTCTTTGTAATCCAAGCAGTCACTTAAAATTCAACTTAAAATGCAGAATGTTAAAGTCGATACTCCAGTGTGAGGCGATGGATTAAAATTATTATTAAGAAAGAGACAAAGCAAATGAGCGGCCAATACCCGTCTGATATCTGTAATTCACAGTGAATTCGGTATATAATATATTTTTTCACAAAAGTACCCTAATTCTAGTTCGCATTTATTCGAATTATGTCAGTGAAATATGTACTTAATCCCCTTTGCTTAATTTACGTCCATGCTTCTAAGTTCCGGCCATTTTGAAGATATAATATTTACAAACAAAATAAAGTAGCCGATTTTATACGGCTATCCTCAACTCAATAACAAATGTTTTAACCGGTTGAATGCCATAATTACCGATACAACAAAAAATCCATTGTGTCTCGCGTGGGTCCACGTTTCAGGCACTCACGAGATTAAAGTAGTAAATCGAATTCGATACAGAATATTGTACATCGATTTAACTGAGTTAGTACAGATAAAAGATAGTTTGGGAACATTAAATATCCAATAGATTCTAGCGAATCTAAAATAAAAATGATTTGCAACAACAAACCTAATACAGTCCACTACAGTCTGGTCCTTCGAGCCGGATCGGCCACATTGCCCACAAGGGGACTTCCTCTCGGTACAGAAGCAGCTGCAAAATGGATTTACAGTACTGTAGAATGCAGACAAGAGATCTATATTACGGTCACTCATAATCCAATAGATTAGAGCGAATCTAAAATAAAAATGATTTGCAACTCTGCTGTCAGCGGATTGAGCTGCCAGTGCTTTGTTAGCCGTGTATGTCCTTCTAGGGCGTCCCCACCCGGCGTTTCCACACCCGTTTCCCTTGTAAATACCTTTTGTTAGTCGCGTTTCATGTATCCTCCCAACACGCCCAAATCATCTAAGCATACTCTTTTCAATCTTCTCTTAAACTTATGAGAAATTAAATTATTATTATTTTGGAATGAAATACAATATCAATTCTTAGATAATTCGGGCATAATGACTTCTGAGGCCCGCTTGCGCTACTCTGGGTTATCTCTAACTCCGAGTTAGTAGTTAAAACGGGCCCATTATGTAAGTCATATTTTAATTTAACCTCGTGTTATCAACTAACTCTAAGTTAAGCTTTTTAGCGCAATTGGACCGTCGAACATATTGTTATTGATTATTATATATTATAATTAAGACAATATTTCATACTACATTTTTATTACAAATATATATTATTCATATATCTGTAAGGAGGAAAGGAGTTAAGAGTTCTTAACTGAGAGTATAGTCATCGGCACGTAACTTGGCAAGAGTCGTTAGATGCGCACAAGTCGTTTTTTAGGTCTCTTTGGTTACCAAGCGGGACGCGGGGTATGATTAGCATCGTTCCGAGCGCGCGATTAGTTGGTCAGTCGACACAAGGATCGACTGACCAATCGCGTCGCGTCCACGTCCCGTTCGCTCTATATGGTGGTTGTTCAGTTCGCGAACTTACTCACACTACGCCAAAACCTTGCCAAGTTACGTGCCGATAACTATATACAGTTATCTGTGGAGGGTATAGTCTATGGAGAGCAATGGCCGTGTGTGCGAATGAGGAGAAAAGACGTTGACGATGAAAGATTGTAAAATAGTGTTTATTGGAATAATTTAAGTTAGTACAAATATATTCAGGCGTTTGATTGCCCGATCTCCCACATATCTGTTCCAAAAGATTGGGACGTGTAAAGATTTTAACTGACTTTTCGATTTCAGCCGAATTCATTAAGTATAAAAACAGAGCAATGTATTTTAATATCGTAATTGTATAATATATAAAATTTCTTTCATTTATGGATTCCAGGGGGTCTACTCCCTAAGCACAAAGTCCGTAGTTTCAGCCTTAATTACGGGCGTTTCCTACTCCGTATCACCTACGGACGGATGATTCGTTCGGGGCCCGAACTAAGAATGAATGACAACACAATTTGACAGTTGTACCTACTCCCGATCTGTTTTTACCCGTGCGATAAATTTAACTTAGCACTTGTTTTTTCACTCCGAAGTTTCTTTAGAAGAGTACTTTCGGACGGGGCCCGTAACTTCGTTGACGGAGATAGAGAGCAGACACCCTATAACCAAACCAGTCTACTCAAATACATAGTATTACCAATATTTAATCCAATTAAACTACTAAGTTACGTAGCGACAATTCAATCAACAACAATTAATCCCAAATTCAATCAACTCAAAGTAACATATGTGTAATACGAAACTAACTAGCAATTTCACTTGGTCGCTATAAAACGCTGTCGTCTAATGTTTTGTGATAAGGTACCCCGTCAAGATATTCAAGCCAGCCCGCGCGATGCTGAGCCGTAGTTGAAAATTTTGTTAATAAATTAGAGTTTCTTGCCCGTTCCTCCACGTAGGTATGTTCCGAAAGGATGGTTGACTCACTTTATAAAGGTTGTCCCCCCAGCGACGCCCTGAGCCGATATTCGATCCCACAGGGGGTAGCCCTCAGCGTGGTCGCTTAGGTTTAGCTTTTTGTGCCAAGCTGGAGGCTCTAGTTTAGTCTCCACAGGATCGCCCGGTTAAGCAGTAGCCAATCACCGGGATTGACCAGCGAGAAGCAAACCACAAACTAAAAAAAAGTTTTGTGGTAGACACGTTCCATTTCCAAATACAACCCGTCGGGGGTTGTATTTGCTTCAAGTGAAATTGCTCGTATGTTTCGTATTACACGTATGTTACTTTGAATAGATTGAATTTAGTCACTAACTTAGTAGAATTCTTTATTCACAAAATTTATAGCGTCTCGTGACGGGGACTTTAGTAACATTCAATATTATTAATGTGATAAATATTTAATGTCCCTGATTGTACAACAAACTGAACTAGATTTCACTAAAATCAACGAATGCTTGGACTCTGAAGATATCGTTTGATCCTGAAACAAAGAAAAGATTATATAGTTATTGTGAATGAGGAATCTATTCGTTATCAAATGTTTGAACACGGTATTATCACAAAGTACTTAAGCGGCGGCGCGCTGCAGACAGAGGCCACTACGAACAAAGCGTCATTTTGCACACACACATTGGCATTGCGATTTTACAGGGAATATTGCACCGAGCTCAGTCGCGGCTTTCACGAGTGCTTTGTGCGGGCGTTTGTCACGTCATTCATACATTAAATACTGTAACGAGGTTGCATTGAATTGGCGGTGTTACCTTTATTAATTGTTACAGACCGAATACACTTTTTTTTTTTATTCATTATCTCATTCATTTTTAAGTTATAAAACAATGATATTCAAATAAACAGATATGTTATAAGCGCGCGCATTGTGAAGACTCGAATAGGTCACAATTGTGACCTTTAGTTTTTAGTTTATGCCACGGATGGCGAAGAGCGATAGGCTTTCTTGAAACAAAAGCAAAATAAAAAATAATGCCATCCTGTTATTTAGAAATTGCACCAATTATGATACCAAAATACATAAAACAGAAGGGATCTCATACGATATGTAAGTACGCAATACGCCTCAATTTACTTTTTTTTTTTTTTCTATTATTCTGATATTTGGAGGTTAGAAAAAGATAACAACATTGGTGGTCAGAATAAGAGTTTGTTTACATTCACACGCAAGTGACAAACACTAGCTGTCTCTTTTTTTACCTCGGGAACGTTTGTGCGGGTGGATGGATATTTTACTGTTTACATTAGCGGCGTAATTTTAATGCCGAAATAATATAAGTTGTTGTCTAAATTATGTTTAAAGTGCTTAGATGGAGTGTAGGATCTAAGTTTAACAAGTGACATTATTGGTGACAATTTACGATAAGTAGAAAAGTAAATACGTCGACTTAAGACAACAATAACATTGTGGTGCAAAACTGTGTAGCTATCTGTGTACTAGAACCTAAAATAACGTCATATCGCAATAAATTACGAATAAATAAAAACTTGTAGTGCAGTCTAGCAACTTTTAATGATTTTATCTAAAATAACAAGAAATTTAATACCGTTTTTGCAATCGATTTTGGTTATTGGACTTTGGACTCGGCATATTGTACGACAACTACCGCCATTACATCACCTAGTGGCGAGTAGACGAACTACCACTACTAGTTGTCAGAGGAAAAAGTGTTGGTTGGTGATACCATACTAAAAATTAGATTGGAAATTGGTAGAAAATAGTTTTACTTTGGGCAATTAATTATGGATGACAACATAACCTACCGTGGCCGTAAACTATTCAGAACGAGCTCATTATGTGATATGACTGCAGATAGTTCTGCTCTTTTTGATGCAACAATGATGAGTTTGCCTAATACGTCACTAAATACCAGCCAAATAGTTATCGAACTACAAGAAAAAAACAAACAGTTGTCCAATGACTTACAAAGTGCTCATCAGGAAATTGAAAATTTAAATTCGGAAAATTTTAGACTAAAAACGGATATACAAAAATACATTAAAACTATAAATGCATACAAGGAGCTTAATATTACTGACTTAAAGAATTTGACTCCGCACTCAAGACAAAAACGTAAAGTGAACCAGAATAGCAAACCAACGCCTGTGGCAAGTTATAGGCAGTCAACCACCTCTATACAAAACAGAGAAGATGACAAACCAGCTTACGACGACAACAAGACAATATCACCGAAATTGACTCAAAACGAAATAATGCTAGGGCTACTGGACCGGACACTAAACACTGAAATTGAGACGTCTTCTAGCCACAACGTCACACAGGAAAACCAATTGGCAGGAAACTCACAACAGACAACCGCAATAAAAATGGTAAACATATCAGAAGCAAAACATATACCTGAAAATGGACAAAACAAAACCTTACACAATATTTATACTTAGACTAAACCTACACAACAGATTACAGTTACAAAACTATCTAACAATAGGGAGAGTATTCAAGTAAAAAAGAAGAAAATAATCATAATTGCTGATCAGCAGGGACGATTCATTCAAAAAATTTTACAAAAATTAATCGGTAATGACTTTTTAGTCAGTTGCTTCTGGAAGCCAGGAGCATCACTACAGGAAGTCCTAAGCACGGAAAAAACAGAAATAAGTCTACTAAATAAAAACGACTTCGTAATTGTTTTGGGAGGCGTGAATGATAAAAACCCTGAAGAAACACAATTGTGTCTCAGTAACTTTTTGAATAATTCCAGAAATACTAATGTTTTGGTATCTGAAGTACTATTTAATAATCATTTAAATGAAAGAAAGTTAAATTATAAAATTAGGTTTATCTGTTGTCACTTCAGTCATTCAACCTACGTGGACATGAACTACTCAACATATGTGCCAAAATATCGCTTTTTAGCATTACATGCATCCCAGTTATTATTGAAAGAAATTTTAAGCGCAGTATACAAGCAAAAATATAACCAATATGTTAGCGAAAACTATATTAATACCAACACTGCTACTATTTTTGTTGACAAATATACTCAGACAGACCTTATCTATAAAGATAACGAAAGTTTCCCTACCACTAATAATTTTTTTCGCCTATAAAAATATTAAAATTCTGCACCAAAACATTAATGGCTTATTAACTAAACTAGATGAGTTAACGGTACATTTACATGCTTTGGGAGAGGACAGTAATTACAATCCGGTTGATGTTCTATGTATTACGGAACATAACATGACTATTGGCGACACGAAACTATTTAAACTGTCCAATTATATAATGGGGGACAGTTTCACACGTAATAATAGAAATGGGGGATCATGCATATTGATCAAATCTTTTCATAAATTTAAAATTGTTACAGAGGCCAAAAGTATGAGTATTAGTAACATATTCGAGTGTAGTGGCATTGAACTAATTAATCATAAAATTATTATATTGTGCGTTTACCGACCACCTAAAAGTAGACATGACCAAATTGAGTTATTTTTTGCGAGACTACAGGAATTATTAAGCAAAATATGTTTCACAAACAAAAAAGTTATAGTGTGTGGCGACTTCAACATAAACAGGATTGACAGCAATAAAGTATCTCAACAATTTGAACATTTATTAGCAAGTTATAATTTGAATTTAACTATAAGTCAACCAACTAGATTAAGTAGCATGACATGCATTGACAATATAGCCCATAATATTAGGGGACTTTCACTTTCTGACCATACAGCACAATTGCTGACATGCCCCGTAAAGAAAACCTACACCATAACACACTGGTTTAAATCTAAAAGAGATTACGGTGAGGATAATGTTTCAAAATTTATAAGTTGCATTGAGAGTCTTAGTTTTACGGAATGTTTTACAAATAATGATCCTGAAATAGCTTACAATACTTTTTATGATCTATTCAAATTATTTTATGATTTATGTTTCCCAATAAAACGAGTTAAAATACCAATTGCTAAGAGACCTACATGGCTAAGTAAAGGAATAAGATTATGCTCTAAAAGAAAACGGGACTTATTATGGAAGTATCGACTGTCATCAAATCCCAAAGACAAATTAAACTTTAAGGAATACACAGCAAGACTGAGAGCTATTATTAAAAAGACTCAAAAGTCTCAAAACAACTATTTTATAAATTCAGCTAGTAACAAAAGTAAAGCAACTTGGCAAATTATAAATAATAGTAAGACAGTGACACCTAAAGATGAAATAAATCAAATAAAAGTTAAAGACAAATTAGTGACCAAACCGGCAGATATAGCTCAAGCTTTTAACAACTACTTTATTGACGATATAAAATCAACACCCAATGACGATGGTACAGCTCTTAAAACACTGACATATAATAAGCCAAATTCTATTTTTATGACACCAACTAATCCAAAAGATGTTGTTCAAATTATCAACATGCTTAAAAATACGAACAGCACAGGTTATGATGACATAAACGTAAAAATAATCAAACGTGTATCGCATCTCGTTGCTCCAGTTCTCAGCCATATAATAAATCTGTCCCTTGAACACGGGGTGTTTCCTTCAAAATTTAAATTAACACTCATAACTCCCGTATTCAAAAAAGAAGACAGAAAAGAGATGAAATTTTACAGACCAATTGCACTAATACCAGTTATTGCAAAAATTTTTGAAAAGGTAATCTATAATAACTTGTACAATTACTTTGAAGATAATAACATATTTGCAAACGAGCAATTCGGGTTCCGTAAGAGTAGATCTACAAGTAGTGCGCTTTTTAAGTTTTTAAAACAAGTAATGACAGGATTAGATAAAAAACATCAAATAACTGCGATTTTTATGGATATGTCAAAAGCATTTGATCATGTGGATCATCAAATACTTCTCAATAAATTGGAAAAATATGGGGTAAGAGGAATTGCATTAAATCTTTTAAAATCATATTTAGCAAACAGATTACAAGTGACTCAAATAACTAGAATAACAAAAGGCACAAAGTATGAAGAAACATATAAATCAAATCCCAGAATTATTCAATATGGAGTGCCCCAGGGAAGCATACTGGGGCCACTTTTGTTCATAATTTACATAAACGATTTACCCAAATCCATAAAACAGGAACTAATACTGTTTGCAGATGATAGCACAGCAATTTTTACGAATGACCAACAAGATGATTATGTAACAAACGTTAACAAATCTCTTGGAGATATCATAAACTGGTTAAATGTAAACAAACTAAAAATAAATATTGCAAAGACAAGCTACATGACTTTCAAAAATAAAAACTCAAAAGCAACAAAAATTCACTCAACAAAAGCAACAAACTATCAAAATGAAACATTAAAAGAAGTTAACAACATAAAATTTCTAGGCTTTCACATTGACTCTGGGCTCAACTGGAAAATGCAAATCGATCATATCTGCAAAAAATTGAATCAATCTTCCTATGCTCTCTACATGCTAAGAAAAGTTGTACACGAAAGTGCATTACTTAGCGCTTACCATGCATATGTGGGATCTACACTCAAATATGGTGTTCTTTTTTGGGGTAATTCTCCCAACAGAGAATATGCGTTTAAAGCCCAAAAAAAATGCATCAGGAGTATATGTGGACTTAAACAAACTGATACATGTAGAGCACAGTTTACTAGATTAAAAATTTTAACTCTCCCCTCGATCTATATTTATGAGGCTGCAGTGATGATAAAACGCGATATTAGTAATTATGAAACATTGAGAAGTGCAAGACATAAAAATATGTTGAGTGTTATTAGATGTAGAACAGAGAAATTCAAGACGAGTATATTTGGGATAGGGATAAAAATTTATAACAGATTACCAAATAGCATAAAAAACATTGAAATACTTAACATTTTCAAAAATAAACTCATATTATTCTTAATAAGTAAAGCATACTACTCGATCAATGAATTTTTAAATGATGAAATATTGACCTAAAAACAATGATATAAAGTGTATGTGACTGTTGAATTTATATCTGACTGTGGACTGTATAATGTATATCGACGAAATTTAATGAATTACAATGTATTTTGACAAGAGTGTAACATGAATTATTTATAATGTAATTTTGACATGAGTTTTGACATTAATGAGTTATAAATGAGTTTTTGTTATGGAAAATTTTGTATTCTTGACATGACATTTTTACATATTAAATAATGATAATATATTAACAATACCTAATAATAATTAATATTAATTAAAGATATAATTTTTTCTTTATCTTTGATATGTATAATAATAGTAACTGATAATGTACTTTAACATGAATAATGATAGAATCTTGATAGAATAGATCTTAAATGACTATTCAATATTGTACGCCCTGTGGGTATGTTGCAGCGATCTATATTTATATTATTATAATAACCGTTTTCCACCTGTGACAAACAATAAAGGAATTTGAATTTGAATTTCTTTTTGCCATGAAACCCTAGGGCGGTAAGTAATATTTTTTTAATTTATGGCACAGCACACAGGTCATGCAAGTTCAAGCAAGGAGTTTACACGCAATTGAAAAATTGTCTTAAAATGTTATCTAAACAGGAATTTCTTTGCAATCTCGCTACATGTTACATACTCAACTAATGTTCTTAATAATCGATTTTAATATTTATAGTATGAAAACGTAATAAAGTAATAATGTAAAAATTCTTTTTACACTCCGTCATGGCTGTATACCTACGTAAGTATTTGCCCTTAAAGTTTCTGAACGAAACACTGTATAATCTGTGGTGTGGGCAAAAATTCGCCAACCGCTTCAAAAAAAGTTCACGTATTTCGTAATAACAGCTGTGCTGACTTGTGTATTAAAGCTAAGCCATAATTATTACTCGCAAATGTAATGAAAAACATTGTATGTATCACGGGCGGTACGGGAATTACGAACCTCGACTCAGAAAGCCCTCAGTCTTCGACTTCGGGCTTCTACTAGAGTCTCGATCGTAATTCCTTACTTACCGCCCTTAATACACAATGTACTATTATTACCTCATATCTTGCAAACCGCTAGATGGATTTTTATAATTAATACATCGTTAGATAGGGCTTGGCCGCCCAAGTGTTCTTAGATAAGCGACGTTAAAAATAAACAAAAATGGCGGCTTTTGTGCGCCATATTGGGGGCGACTCAATATTTTTTTTCTTCGAAACCCATCGAGTGCGGTATCAAAATGAAGGATGTTTAAAGGTGATTACAAAAATATATACCACTTATATGTTTAAATGCGATTCGAAAAAAAAAATAGGTAACTAAAAAGTTGTAAATAAAAAAAGTTAATTTAAAAATCAAAAGCCCGACTGCGAACTAAAAAGATGTAAACAAGTAGAAAATCATGCTGTGCAATCGGAGGATTCATATTCGCGAGCTGGCTGACCACCTGGTCCTCAGACTGCACAGCATGATTTTCTACTTGTTTACATCTTTTTAGTTCGCAGTCGGGTTTTTGATTTTTAAATTAACTTTTTAAAATTCGGAATCAATATAATAGCAACCCTAGTGAATCTGTCAAGTTTAGCTGCCAATTTTCGTTTATTTAAAAAAAAAATACCTTATATTTCGTGGTATTGTTTATTAGTTGAATGTAGGAATACGGTTAGACCATTACCCGGATAAGACTTAGCATATTTTTAAATTGCCAGGTGGTTTAATTTCTTGGGACAACCAATGATAAATTTATCGACAACCGCGCGGGTGACGCTCATAACTTACAAATATATGCTTCTTTTACTTTTTCGTTTCCATACAGGTCTAGATAATGATGAGACAAATTGATATCATTTTTATTTTGAACGAGCACTGTCAAACAGTGCCGTAATCGCCATACTACGTTTGTATGGAAGAATAACCGACTAGGGCAGTTTTCGGTGTTTTACTTAAGGTGATATATACGCCCCAATGTAACGCAGTACTGGCCGTGCGCCCGCTCTATGCCAAAATATCAAAATTGAACCTCCTTTTGAACAGTTTTGTTTGCAAAATATTATTTTATTTACATATGCTATGTTAGGTATGAAGTAATTCCAGCCATCAATTTTTCTGTATAAAAATATTTTTTAACATCCAAGTCGTTTTGGAGGAGTTTCCAAAAGTTGCGAAAAATATCGTCTTGTTAATTATTTTTTTAAAGCAAAACTATTAGTTACACGAAAATACCTTGTGTTCCAAATTATGTACATGAATCAATAAAAAATATATATTTTTTTCAAACCTTTTAACTTAGCCGTTTCTAACGAGTATGCTTTAGAAAGTTACCGTTTTAAGGCACTAAAGCGTATGTAGGCCCTTAAACCAATAAACAATTTTTATTTTTTTTATTTTTAGGTAATTTTGGTACGAGTTTGACCTGGTGAAGGTTGCGGGGATCCGCTGGATGCGAGATGTACGGGACCGATCAATGTGGCGACGCTTGGGGGAGGTCTATGTCCAGCAGTGGACGTCTTGCGGCTGATATGATGATGAAGTAAATGTGTTGTCAGTGTCAGGTGCACAGTGTCTGTAGACGACTCACCTCAACACGTGGTAGCGCCGTGTTCATCCTCGATGTGCTTGCGGAACACTGAGCGCGAGCCGGACTCGAAGCCGCACGCGCCGCAGACCAGCACGTCTGCTGCCTCCACTTCCTCTGTGTTTAGATGCACTGTGTCTGCGAATGACAAATTAGAAGGTTATGAAACATGGAAAGTGGTCAATATAAACTGACTTAAAGAACTGGCCAAGAGCGAGTCGGACTCGCGTACTGAGGGTTCCGTACAAACCTATCATCTTTATAGCCCTTTGCTAAGAATAGTTACAGCACTGATAGAAACATTTGTGGCACATGTTAAATTTAGTCTTGTTATATTATTTTACCTTTGTATAGATTCTTTTACCGATTGTTTTGTAAATGTGTGAACTTTGTAGGCCTTCTAGATGCTCGCTAGAATCTTTTTTGTTTTTAAGTCACTTACGACTTATTGTCTGGCCTACGTTGTCCCCCCATATCTAAGTACTAATGCTGTAACATGCAAATATTGTAAAACCAATAAATTTTTTGAACGAGTAACCATGGAGTTTATTGCCGGTTCTTCTCCATAGGAAACGACCAACCCGAACCGTGCACCTTTTTTCGACGTTTTATAAGTGCCCATGTAGGCCTATGTGAAATAAAAAAGACGTGTGGCACTCGGGGACTGCCGCGGTAAAGCTATTGCATAGCATTTAATTTTTGAGAATTTAAGTCATTTTCTTTCACCTATTGTTCTTAAAATCTACTTTCTTTTCCCAAATAGTAAATGCAGATCACGGTCCACCCACAATAATAAACCCTTAACGCCACCCTCTAACAACCCCCTTATTATCATATTTTTTACCTTTTCCCCAAATAATAAATTTAAATAGTAACCTATTTATACCACTATAAGGTCGCTTTTTCAAAGTGACCCTTATGCCCACATACATGAAGTCTACATTGAACGCGGTGGAATTTTAAATAAGATACAAAAAAAGGAACCTCAACTTCAATAGAACTTAAAAATATTTCCTACATCCGTCATAATAAAAATTCTTATTTTAACTTGTCATTGCCAAGCGAATTTGAGCCTTTAAATGAATAAAAACGTTAAAACTCGAAAACGTAGCGAGCTAAACCCCCATTTATTTCCGATTAATAAAACTCTAAAAAACAAAACACAAATATAAAGTGACCCTTATTCACATTGAAATAAGGTCGCTTTACTTTGACAAGCAAAAGTGTCCCTTATTCTCATTAGCATAAGGTCCACATTGATCACTATTGTCACAGAAACAGCTCAGAGACCGATAAAAGGATTTTTTTTTACGACCAACAAACATTTTAAAACCCTCCTATCTCAGAAACGGTTGGTGTTAGCGCATTTCTGACAAAAAAATTGCCCCCCTGCCTCCCGCGTCTTCAACCAGAAGAACAAGATAGGATTACCCCCCTTAACCGTTTACCTCCCCCCGCAAAAAATAAATAAAGTGACCCTTATTGACATTGAAATAAGGTCGCTTTTCTTTGACAAGCAAGTGACCCTTATTCTCATTAGCATAAGGTCCACATTGATCACCATTGTCACGTTTCGTTACGGAATTTCTGGATTCGGTCTCCACGCTCAGGCCCGCGATAGAAGCTATGCAATAGCTTAAAACGGCAAAAAAAAAAATGTATGGGAGCCCCACTTAAATATTTTTTTATTCTGTTTTTAGTATTTGTTGTTATAGCGGCAACAAAAATACATCATCTGTGAACATTTCAACTTCTAGCTATAACGGTTCATGAGATACAGCCTGGTGACAGACAGACAGACAGACGGACCGCGGAGTCTTAGTTATAGGGTCCCGTTTTTACCCTTTGGGTACGGAACCCTAAAAAGGTATATATTTACGAAAAGTGGTCTATGTTGTTTTCCTATACTAAAACCGCACAATTTAGTCTAGTCACAGATAATATAATACCAGCATACAGGTGCCTCATCCCATACAAAGAAATCGTGCCGACGTAACTAACGTTTTTCGTCTGATTAAAGTGATTATTTTTAAAAGTAATTCAATTGCGTTCTGTTTGTCAAAACAGATACGCAATTAAGGTGCAGAAAAATCGATCTGCCTAGCCTTTTCACAACTATGTTGGGGTCGGCTTCCAGTCTAACCGGATTCAGCTGAGTACCAGTGTTTTACATGGAGCGACTGCCTATCTGACCTCCACAACCCAGTAACTGGGTAACACGGTAGCTCTTGGCTAGACTGGTGTCAGATCTCAAGCTTCTGACTACTCGTAACGACTGTCAAAGATCTTCAAATGACAGATGACCAACGGCTCTTGGCTTTCAGCCTGATCTTCAGGGACCAACGGCTTAACGTGCTTTCCGAGGCACGGAGGAAACTCGGTATGTTGAAATGGTCACCCATCCACGGATCGACCTCGGCCAGCGTTGCTTAACCTTGAAGATCGACCCGTGCGGCTGTTATTATTTAGCCACGAGCTCCTCCGCTTTAGCAATTTGCAGAACAACCGACTAAAAACGCAGATCTTGTTTGAGATGTGAGACAGAAAGTCATCCGGCCGGTAAGCAGTATCTATAAGCTGAATAGTCAACGGTGACTAATGCTAATACAATGATTTATGATAGTATACATACAGTCTTGGAACTTACTGCTGGCACCACCCTCCATGTGTTTGTCTTGTACGTGTTTCATAAGCTGCAACAAAAAATAAATTGATATTAAAGTTAAAAGTAACAAGTAAAATTTAAAAAAACCCCGACACATTTATCTTGCGAAAACATCACGATCTAAACAGTAAAACGCGCATAACTTTTGAACGGCTGAACCGATTTTATTCAAACATAGCTAAGAACACTCTCGATACAATTACCTTTCAAACAAAAAAAAACTAAATCAAAATCGGTTCATCCGTTGAGGCGCTATGATGCCACAGACAGACACAGATTCACAGATACACAGCAACACACCTCACCCCTCTTTTTCCGTCGGGGGTTAAAAATATCTTTAAAACAAGTTTTTAATCTATACTAATATTATAAAGAGGTAGTTTGTTAGTTTGTGACGTTGTAGGAGGTAATCTCTGGATCTACTAAACCGATTTTGAAAAGTCTTTCACCAGTAGAAAGCTAAATTAATCCTGAGTGTCATAGGCTATATATATATAATTTAAAAAAAATAGAAATCCTTATGAAAATTGCAATAATGTAAGCCAAAGTAACAAAATGTTGCTTGTTAAATTCATTCTTTGGCGTGCGCTGAGAAAATTATTGATGATACATAAAAAATACTAGGTAGGTAGGATAGGGTAGGGTAGGGTAGATAGGGTAGGTAGATTAAGCAGGGCAGGTAGGGTAGGCAGGGAAGGCTGGGTAGGCAGGGTAGGCGGGGTTGGCAGGGTAGGCAGGGTAGGCAGGGTTGGCAGGGTAGGCAGGGTTGGCAGAGTAGACAGGGTAGGCAGGGTAGGCAGGGTTGGCAGGGTAGGCAGGGTAGGCAAGGTAGGCGGGGTTGGCAGGGTAGGCAGGGTTGGCAGGGTAGGCAGGGTAGGCAGGGTTGGCAGGTTAGGCAGGATAGGTAGGATAAATATATTAGGTCATTACATATGAAATTGGCGTTTTGTAAGGAAGGAACATAGAGTCGTTTTTTTTTTAAATATAATATATTTATTTAATCAAAGTATGTACCATTGCTATCTATGCACTTTGCCATCCCATAAGTAGTTCATTGATCCCTTTACTAAAACAACCATTCGGACGGGAATCAATAAAATCCTTGAAGTCGCTTTGGAGTTGGGGCGCTGCCCCATCGGAGTTGAATTTTTTCCCTTGCAAGAAGTTATCCAAATTTCGAAAAAAATGGTAATCTGTTGGAGCAAGGTCCGGGGAATACGGTGGATGTCTTAGATATTCCAATTGAAGCTCCTCTAATTTAGTAGCAGTCTGTTGTGTAGTGTGAGGTCTAGCGTTGTCCTGAAGCAGCATTGGAATAGAGCGGTTGACCAGCCTCGGCTGTTTAGCAGCTAGCTTTTCCATCATGGTTTGCAGTTGCTGACAATAGACATCCGCCGTAATCGTCTGGCCAGATTTAAGAAAGCTGTAGTGAACGACACCGGCACTAGTCCACCAAACGCTCATAAGTAATTTTTTGAGTCAATTTTCGTTTGGGGCAGGATTTGGCTGGTTCGCCAGGGTTGAGCCATAGCGATGAGCGTTTCTGATTATTGTACAGGATGCACTTTTCGTCACTGGTAGTGATTCGATTTAAAACCCCTTTATTATTGTGCCGGTTGAGTACTGTAACGCAGCAGTCGACGGTCGGTGTCGGTTTGCTGCACTCAATTCATGAGGTACCCACCTTTCAAGCTTTTTCCCCTTCCCAATTTGCTTCAAGTGGATTAAAACAGTTTTATAACTAACATCGCAGCCTGCAGCTACCTCGGACGTGGTTTGCGATGTATCCGCTTACACAATAGCCTTCAATTCTTCATTATTATCTTTGGTCTCCGGCCGTCCATGGGGCTTGTTCTGCAGGTCGAAATTTCCAGAACGAAAACGTTGTAACCAAAAATGCAATATGTTTTCTTTTGCGACACCGTCGCCATACACATAATTGAATTAATCCTTCGAGCCGTTTCTGCAGCACTGGTGCCACGATGGAACTCGTATTCGTAAATAACGCGATATTTCAAGTTTTCCATTTTTTAACTGACTGGCGCAAAGAAAAAACCAAAAGAGGAAAAAACAAATGAGTTACGGTTTTCCAAACACAAAAGCATGAGTAAATAGCTGTATAAATTTAAAATTGGAATTCCAAACCAAAGAGGAGATATTTGAGATCAAAGTGGCCAGTACGACAAAACGCCAATTTCCAATTCATAGGTAAGGACCTCATACATTGAATACAAAAAATGAATGATGGTGATTTTATGACAAAACAACGTTTGCCGGGTCAGCTAGTAAAGCTTATAAAAATTGCATTTTCACGAGAACGCCGTATGTCGGTATACAATGTATAATATTGTGTCGAGTTTACCTGCGTGTGCGTGGCGGCTCGGAAAGGGCAGCGCGCGCACTGCAGCGTCACTGCGGCGCCGTATGTCGGTATACAATGTATAATATTGTGTCGAGTTTACCTGCGTGTGCGTGGCGGCTCGGAAAGGGCAGCGCGCGCACTGCAGCGTCACTGCGGCGCCGTATGTCGGTATACAATGTATAATATTGTGTCGAGTTTACCTGCGTGTGCGTGGCGGCTCGGAAAGGGCAGCGCGCGCACTGCAGCGTCACTGCGGCGCCGTATGTCGGTATACAATGTATAATATTGTGTCGAGTTTACCTGCGTGTGCGTGGCGGCTCGGAAAGGGCAGCGCGCGCACTGCAGCGTCACTGCGGCGCCGTATGTCGGTATACAATGTATAATATTGTGTCGAGTTTACCTGCGTGTGCGTGGCGGCTCGGAAAGGGCAGCGCGCGCACTGCAGCGTCACTGCGGCGCCGTATGTCGGTATACAATGTATAATATTGTGTCGAGTTTACCTGCGTGTGCGTGGCGGCTCGGAAAGGGCAGCGCGCGCACTGCAGCGTCACTGCGGCGCCGTATGTCGGTATACAATGTATAATATTGTGTCGAGTTTACCTGCGTGTGCGTGGCGGCTCGGAAAGGGCAGCGCGCGCACTGCAGCGTCACTGCGGCGCCGTATGTCGGTATACAATGTATAATATTGTGTCGAGTTTACCTGCGTGTGCGTGGCGGCTCGGAAAGGGCAGCGCGCGCACTGCAGCGTCACTGCGGCGCCGTATGTCGGTATACAATGTATAATATTGTGTCGAGTTTACCTGCGTGTGCGTGGCGGCTCGGAAAGGGCAGCGCGCGCACTGCAGCGTCACTGCGGCGCCGTATGTCGGTATACAATGTATAATATTGTGTCGAGTTTACCTGCGTGTGCGTGGCGGCTCGGAAAGGGCAGCGCGCGCACTGCAGCGTCACTGCGGCGCCGTATGTCGGTATACAATGTATAATATTGTGTCGAGTTTACCTGCGTGTGCGTGGCGGCTCGGAAAGGGCAGCGCGCGCACTGCAGCGTCACTGCGGCGCCGTATGTCGGTATACAATGTATAATATTGTGTCGAGTTTACCTGCGTGTGCGTGGCGGCTCGGAAAGGGCAGCGCGCGCACTGCAGCGTCACTGCGGCGCCGTATGTCGGTATACAATGTATAATATTGTGTCGAGTTTACCTGCGTGTGCGTGGCGGCTCGGAAAGGGCAGCGCGCGCACTGCAGCGTCACTGCGGCGCCGTATGTCGGTATACAATGTATAATATTGTGTCGAGTTTACCTGCGTGTGCGTGGCGGCTCGGAAAGGGCAGCGCGCGCACTGCAGCGTCACTGCGGCGCCGTATGTCGGTATACAATGTATAATATTGTGTCGAGTTTACCTGCGTGTGCGTGGCGGCTCGGAAAGGGCAGCGCGCGCACTGCAGCGTCACTGCGGCGCCGCGCCCGCCCGCGCGCCCCCGCCCCGCTCCGCTGCCGTGCTCGCGAGCCTGCGGGAAAGCACATTCCTTCTTAAACTCTACCCCCCTTATTAATAAACACAGAATAAAGTTATACCAAGTATAAACCTATGAAAATGTATGGTTATTCCTTTGTTATTCCTGGTTTAACTTTATTCCTTGTTTATTAATAAGGGGGTACTTGTTTGCATCTATTCAAGAAAACATGCTATTGAGTTTTTAAGTAAAATACTTCTAAGTTTATCTTGGACATCACAGGCAACGGGGAAGGAAAACATCGTGAGGAAACCTGGACTTATATAGTTAATGTAAGTCTGAAATAGCAAAGTCAGAGGGCTTCGGGGTTAATTAACTCTGACACCAGCGGTCGCCACATCCTCACACGAAAAATAAAAGTAAAATACAGATCCACTAACAACACCATTAGAAACTTTTTAAATTAGTGAATTCATGATTCCTCAGGGAATCTCCATGTGGGTAAAACGAAAGAGTACACAGCAAACAAATACATAAGAGTCCATGACCTTATGAACCAATATGTATTTTAATCTACATTTGACAGATTCTACTTTTGACATCACAGTCGATGTTTCGTCCCGATTTTTAATATCCTATTGCAACACTGTGCCAGCTCGCTGTCATTCTGAGTTTGACAGTTGTTTGATTGACAGCTGACACTTGACAGATTCGAAAGAGAAAATTTGTAACGTGAGGACACGGTGAATTCGGGTTCTTGTCGAAACATATCGAATCGAGATGTGTTTCGCCCATAAGTAATTGCTAATTGCGCCCGCCGTTTGCAATCGGTTTGTGGGGCGCCCGCGAAGGTGGTTTTGAATATATTTCAAGCACATCGAAGTGCTTTTGAAAAAAAGAAAAGAAAAATATAAAAAAAGAGATAAAAACAAGGAAGAAAAACAAAAAAAGAGCATAATAACTATCAAAACATCGAAAAAGTGAAAAAAAAATGAGGAGATAGTTCATTTTCTCATACATTTTGTACAAAACGGCTTTAACGAAACTTGAACTTGAACGAAAAATATTAGTTACTAAACATTTAATACTAGGTATAAAAACAAAATATGCTTATCAATAAAAATAGTCATTACTACATAACAGTATTATTTTTGATGCCACAATGTGCCTTACTTGTCTCTCTTTTTCAAAATCTGTCAAATGTAGAATCTGTCTTAAGTAGAATCTGTCATAAGTAGAATCTGTCATAAGTAGAATCTGTCATAAGTAGAATCTGTCAAAAGTAGACTATGATGTCAAAAGTAGACTATATGATGTCAAAAGTAGAATCTGTCAAATGTACACTAAACTCAATATGTCTTTACCAAAGTATATTATTAGGCTACCCAGTATCTAGGATAACTTTGAAAGAGAGTTACCGCGGCCCTGGCTCAAACAACTGAAAGAAAAATATGAATATGGCGGTTTACGATTTCTATACGTAGTTTCTTCGCAAGTTGACAAAATTTTCCCTTTTTTTCGACATGTCGCAAGCATTCGACTATGTAGACCACAATATTTTGCTAGATAAACTTCAGGCTTATGGTAAAAGGGGTAATGTCCTGAAATTGATAAGTTCATATTTATCAGACTGCCAACAAATAAAACAAAAATCAAATTTTAAAGCTAAAAAAGAACTGATTTTCTCCTCTGATAATCTATACATCACATATGGTGTTCCCCAGGGAAGTGTGTTAAGCCCTCCTTTGTTCCTAATATACATTATTGATCTACTAGGTTTCTTTGTATGGGATGAGACATCTGTATGCTAGTATTATATTATCTGTGATGATGGTTACCTTGTGAGCAGACATGTCCTTAACGGCGTTACACTTGAAGCTGCACAGCTTGCAGCTGTACAGGTATAGCTTGAAGTTGGGAGACGCTAGCAGCTCGTGTGGGGGGGGCAAGTCGCTCTTACGTTTGCGAACCCGACCTCGACCTCGGGAGGTTGACAGGAGCGCTCTGGAACGATACATAAGTAAAACCTTGAAAATTGTTTTTTTTTTTTATAAACGTGCTGTCCCAGCGAACTTCGTACCACCTAAGACAAATGTATGACAAAATGGTGTAACTAACCCGACTTTGTTTTGAATATCAGAATAATCGGTAACGCAGATGGCGTTACCGGCACCAGTATACAATACTAAGTTCATTTTTTTTAAGTTGTTTCTGTCATGTATCAGAGATGGCGCTGTGTTCGCAAAACGTAGGGAAAAATTATTTTCTTAATAAATTTTGTTTTTCGTTAATATTTCCTATATTTTAATAGTTATTCTGTTATTCGGGGTGGAGATAAATCCAACAAATCAAAGATCATGAAAATCCAGCCGTTCTCGAGTTGTAAATAGTGTTACTAACACGACTTTGTTTTATATATAAAAAGATTAGAATTAATATTTGTTTCGGCATATTTACCATGTATATTTAGATTTTGGTTGAGAACTCGATATTTCGGCACCGTTACAAGCGCCATGATCAATAAAAAAATAAAAAGATTAATGTATTTTTAGAATCCTACTCTTTTCATAAAAGAAAGAAAAATATTTGATATAATTTAATAATTATTATATTTATTTAATACTATTTGAGAAAGAAAGAATATATTGGATTTAATTTTATAATTAGTAAAGTCTCAGCCAGATAACAAAAAAAAAAGTCATTTATCAAACTTGTACCAAAAAGTATAATTACATAACATGAAAACATGTTTTGTTGTTTATTGAAAAATTTTGATAATTTTGGTCTTAAATGAAAGATATACGCGTAGAACCATTTTATTCGTTTAAATCATGTGAATCGGTCCACGCGTTCATGAGATATTAACTCAATACTGAATGTCAAGTGAAAGGGTCACAGACGCCCCTTACCGCGATACATTTGTTTTGATTGTGTTAGCGACACTGCCTTTACATTTGTTTCGTATCGTTTTGAAATATTGGAATACATTGAACGGGTTTTATTTTATTGTTATCTGGCGGTGACTAATCCTACTCTTATTACAAAAGTTAATTCAAAAAACCCAACTGCTTAAGGTGATATATACGCCCCAATGTAACGCAGTACTGGCCGTGCGCCCGCTCGGTGCCAAAATATCAAAATTGAACCTCCTTTTGAACAGTTTTGTTTGCAAAATATTATTTGATTTACATATGCTATGTTAGGTATGAAGTAATTCCAGCCATCAATTTGTCTGTATAAAAATATTTTTAAACATCCAAGTCGTTTTGGAGGAGTTTCCAAAAGTTGCGAAAAAATATGGTGTTGTTAATATTTTTTTTAAAGCAAAACTATTAGTTACACGAAAAAACCTTGTGTTCAAAATTATGTACATGAATCAATAATAAATATGTATTTTTTTCAAACCTTTTAACCTAGCTGTTACTGAGGAGTATGCTTTAGAAAGTTACCGTTTTACGGCACTGAAGCGTATGTAGAAAGAAAGAACTAAAAAGATGTTAAAAAGAAGAATCCCATGCTTTCTGTTTAAGTCTTTTTAGTTTGCTTTTAAGCAGTCGGGTTTTTCAGCTGAGTGGCATGACCATAATGTATCAAAAAACCTACATACGAGTAGTATATACTTACTTAGCTTTTTGTAGTGACTTCGCTTTTTCTAATAATTCTGCAGGAGTCAAAGGTTTCTGTAAACAAAGGAGGGTACTATAATTTATTCTTATGCCAATATTTAGTGGTGGCCCAGTGGCTAAGAACTCTTGGGTCCCCATCTTATTATCAACACTATAATATTATATTATACTAGCGGACGCCTTGTGGTTTCACCCGCGGAGTTCCCGTTCCCATGGGAATACAGGGATAAAAAGTAGCCTGTGTCACCTGGGGATATTGTGGAGGGGCCGAGAAACAACTCGGACACTTCGACCCATTGGGATCTATTGTGGTCGTCACCTGGGGATAGTGTAGCTTCCCAACGGTGAACGAATTTTTGAAATCGGTCCTGTAGTTTTTAAGTTTATTCGTTACATACAAAAATACAAACCTTTCCTCTTTATAATATTAGTATAGATATAGAAAGAGGTCAAAAGAACAACACCCCGCCTTCCCTGGCAATCTGGCAAACTTACAACCCCCCGCCAGGGAAGGCGGGGGGTTGTCATTTCACTGACAGCTGCCAATGGCGTTATATTTTTGAAATGTTGCAATCGCGGAGCATAGTGTTGTAGGACAGGCTCAATCATAAGTGATACATCAAATCGATGTGACATGACTCCTCAATTTAATTTTACTAATTGGTGTAAATAAATGTTTTATGAATATAAACGTAATATATTTAAATGTAACAGTATTTATACACATAGTACATACACTTTTATTGTGTTAAATATGAAATCAACAATAAAATAAATGCGATCGATAAAATGAAGTCTGACATAAATTAGTAGAAACTAAATAAGGGCCGCTAATTACATAACAAATGTAATTTCTTTGCTGTGAAATAGTTCCATTTTCGATTTTCGATCACTCAGGATAGTCAGTATACTACACTATATTTATGTAACAATAAAGTTACAACCCCCCAAATGTCAGTAGAGTCTACGAAATTAAAAATCAGAGTTTAGTCTTTATTAACTACTTACTAGCTGTGCCCGCGACTTCGCTCCCGTAAACTGCCTAACCTACCTATCTACCTTATCCTATCTACCCATCCTAACCTACTTACCCTACCCTACCTACCTACCTTACGAACCCTAGCCTACCTACCCTACCTACATGCCTACCCTACCTACAACACTACCCTTTTTTTTTCTCTCTAAGAAACTTCTCCTAACAATAACAAACACAACAAAAAAGAATTAGCGCAATCGGTAAAGCCGTTCTCAAGTTATAGTGTGACCAGGAGAAATAGGGGTTCATTTTTAGGGTTCCGTACACAAAGGGTAAAAACGGGACCCTATTACTAAGACTCCGCGGTCCGTCTGTCTGTCTGTCTGTCACCAGGCTGTATCTCATGAACCGTGATAGCTAGACAGTTAAAATTTTCACAGATGATGTATTTCTGTTGCCGCTATAACAACAAATACTAAAAACAGAATAAAATAAACATATAAGGGGGGCTCCCATACAAAAAACGTGATGTTTTGCCGTTTTTTTTTTGCGATAATGATACGGAACCCTTCGTGCGCGAGTCCGACTCGCACTTGGCCTGTTTTTTATATAATAGACATACCTTTGGTTCTTCTTTCTTCTGCACAGTGGTGGCCTGCTGTAACGCCGACTTGAGTATAACTAGGGAGTTCTGTCCATTCTCGTTTTCTACCATGACGTAGGAGTCTTGGGTGTCGGGATCTGAAAATAGAGATTCAATATAGTGGAATGCCTCAGAAAGAACAATGGCAAAATCTTAGCTGACTTACATTTGAGCAACTGAAACTCAGTCATATACGAAAGAAATTCCATTAATTGTCTACGTTTTTTTCAAAGTATAACATTGACTGGTTCAACACGGATAACAAAAATCATTTTAAATGAAAGGTATTCGATTTTTTTGTTAACTTTCTTTAGCTTAAGTGTTGCTATTTTAAGTAACTGTTGTAAGTATAATATCATTATTGTATTTGTTATTATAATTAAACGGAGTATATGAATTAACAATACAGTTTATGTCTAAGAGTAGATGTTCCTTGCTGGTGGTACTGTAGTGTAGGTAGTAGAAATACATGAATTACTTTCAATTAATGATACGCAAAAAGACTAGTATCCAAGTCTATAAAAATTGGTTGTTGACGACGACCTTTTGAAGTTTTGATACACGTCAAAGTCGCTTACTTTATATAAATATACTCTTTCCAAAGAGTATATTTTACGTTTCATGCTGAAATAACTAGGTTATGGAAATACTAATGCGATATTGCCCTTTTACTTCCTCGAAATTTAATAACATTACCTATTAAACACATTAAAAGTTACCTTACAGACATAACCTGCAAAAGTTCATGAATAAATATGTATTATTCTTGGCAAAAAAAAATCCTTGCAAAAAATAATAAATATGTCTTAGGCAACGAACCGGGTACCAGCTAGTGCTTCATTAAACATACGTAAACTGACACGTTTTTCCTATGGGGGTAGACAGAAACTAGAGAACGCCACCTGCTACGATCCTTGCATACTTATTTTGCTTCACTCACATTCATACATCTAGTCATACACGCACGCCGGTTATGAGTACTGCGCACCTGGCCTTTCTGAAGAACATCACCAATAAGGTCTATATAATGTCCTTCTAGGACGTGCCGACCCGGCGTTTCCACTCACGTTTGCCTTGTAAATACATTTATCTACACTCACAAAGTAATGTTCCAAATATGAATTCAAAAAGTGTTGTATAAACACGCACTT
This sequence comes from Orthosia cruda, assembly GCA_964057195.1. Classification (NCBI taxonomy): domain Eukaryota; kingdom Metazoa; phylum Arthropoda; class Insecta; order Lepidoptera; family Noctuidae; genus Orthosia; species Orthosia cruda. Next base: position 6,200,001 of record OZ059851.1, on the reverse strand, counting down.
TATATTCGTGGATAGGTAAAATTAAAAAAAGAAACACCATTACAGAGCAACATTTTCCTTTGATTTTCAAACAACTGCATCATAAAATAACTTTTTAATTTACTGGCCCGTATGGGCTCATTGACTTAATGTAGAAAAGTACTGTCTCAGTCATTCTGTCAGTACAGTTTAGTCTACCAAATCAACAATAAGGTCATTGGCAGCTCTCAGTTTAGTCTACCAAATCAAAAATAAGGTCATTGGCAGCTCTCAGTTTAGTCTACCAAATCAAAAATAAGGTCATTGGCAGCTCTCAGTTTAGTCTACCAAATCAAAAATGAGGTCATTGGCAGCTCTCAGTTTAGTTTACCAAATCAAAAATAAGGTCATTGGCAGCTCTCAGTTTAGTCTACCAAATCAAAAATAAGGTCATTGGCAGCTGTCAGTTTAGTCTACCAAATCAAAAATAAGGGGTCTTTGCCAGCTGTCAGGTTAGTCTACCAAATCAAAAATAAGGTCATTGGCAGCTATCAGTTTAGTCTACCAAATCAAAAATAAGGTCATTGGCAGCTGTCAGTTTAGTCTACCAAATCAAAAATAAGGAGTCTTTGCCAGCTGTCAGGTTAGTCTACCAAATCAAAAATAAGGTCATTGGCAGCTGTCAGTTTAGTCTACCAAATCAAAAATAAGGTCATTGGCAGCTGTCAGTTTAGTCTACCAAATCAAAAATAAGGTCATTGGCAGCTGTCAGTTTAGTCTACCAAATCAAAAATAAGGTCATTGGCAGCTGTCAGTTTAGTCTACCAAATCAAAAATAAGGTCATTGGCAGCTGTTAGTTTAGTCTACCAAATCAAAAATAAGGTTATTGGCAGCTGTTAGTTTAGTCTACCAAATCAAAAATAAGGTTATTGGCAGCTGTCAGTTTAGTCTACCAAATCAAAAATAAGGTTATTGGCAGCTGTTAGTTTAGTCTACCAAATCAAAAATAAGGTTATTGGCAGCTGTTAGTTTGGTCTACCAAATCAAAAATAAGGTTATTGGCAGCTGTTAGTTTAGTCTACCAAATCAAAAATAAGGTTATTGGCAGCTGTTAGTTTAGTCTACCAAATCAAAAATAAGGTTATTGGCAGCTGTTAGTTTAGTCGACCAAATCAAAAATAAGGTCATTGGCAGCTGTCAGTTTAGTCTACCAAATCAAAAATAAGGTCATTGGCAGCTGTCAGTTTAGTCTACCAAATCAAAAATAAGGTCATTGGCAGCTGTCAGTTTAGTCTACCAAATCAAAAATAAGGTCATTGGCAGCTGTCAGTTTAGTCTACCAAATCAAAAATAAGGTCATTGGCAGCTGTCAGTTTAGTCTACCAAATCAAAAATAAGGTCATTGGCAGCTGTCAGTTTAGTCTACCAAATCAAAAATAAGGTCATTGGCAGCTGTCAGTTTAGTCTACCAAATCAAAAATAAGGTCATTGGCAGCTGTCAGTTTAGTCTACCAAATCAAAAATAAGGTCATTGGCAGCTGTCAGTTTAGTCTACCAAATCAAAAATCACAGTATAGAAGTAACCTATTCACTCTTGACTTAAAGACCCCCAGCAGCCTAATTGCGCAAGTGAAATCGGCAAGGCAAAGAGTTTTGACGCGATCAAACGACCAATCACATGCGAGATGAAAGACGCGATGTGGATTTCCGTCTTTGTGATTGGTCAATTGATGGCGGGAAACCCTTTGCTTTGCCTAATTCTTACGCAATTAGGCTGCAGGTTGTAAGTTGTGTCGTACCATCATTATCGCTACCCTGTAGAACGCAAGTCACGGTAGCATCCGAGGACATTTCACCATCGTCGGACGTGCCTGCGTTGGCGACCAGCTGGTATGATTCCTCTCCATCTTGACACCTGCAATAGAATATATCGGTTTTACGAGGGCTGCACTAAAAGTATCGGGAATGGAATATTTCCACTGTTTCTGTCATATTAAAATCTTTTTAATTGAAAACTCCTTGGTATTAAAAATCGAATACCATTTATTAATTTTTAAAAAAGATTCTCGGTCTTGTCACAAGGCTTTGTCAAACTTGTTTAGTCGTTGAGAAAATGGAATTTACTCGAAAAAATTCAAGAGCGATGATTTATTATGACTTTTGAATTGGTTTAACACAAAAACAGTGTGTTGACCGGACCATTTCTGCATTTGGTGATGAAGCCCCATCCAAAACCACAATTTATCGCTGGTTTGCTGAATTTCAACGTGAACGTGTCAAGCTCAGTGATGATCCCCGTCAACGTCGTCCAAAAACTGCAGTCACCCAAGAAAACGTTGATGCTGTGCGTAAGCTGATTGAGGAAGATCGACATGTGACATACCGCGAAATTCAGGCAACTTTAGACATTGGCATGAGTCAAATACAAATAATCTTGCATGAACAATTAGGTGTAAAAAAGTTGTTTTCCCGATGGATACCGCATTCGCTCTGTGAAGAGCAAAAAGCGGCTCGCGTTACTTGGTGCGTCAGAACTCTCGAAAGATTCCAGGCAGGCTCCTCAAATGCTGTATACAACATCGTATCAGGTGACGAATCCTGGATATACGCGTACGAACCCGAAACAAAAAACCAGTCACGAGTTTGTGTGTTCGAAAATGAGTTAAAGCCAACAAAAATTTATCGTTCACGGAGTGTTGCAAAAAAATGGTGGCCACGTTTGTCTCCAAAACCGGCCATGTTGCGACTATTCCTCTTGAGGGACAAAGAACGGTTAATGCAGAATGGTATGCTAGCATTTGTTTGCCACAGGTCGTTTCTGAACTCCGTAAAGAAAACTGCAACCGCCGCATCATCCTCCATCACGACAATGCGAGTTCTCACACCGCGCACAGAACAAAAGAGTTTATAGAGCAAGAAAACAAACGGAATTATTAGACCATCCGCCGTACAGCCCCGACCTAAGCCCTAATGATTTCCCTAAAATAAAGAATAAATTGCGTGGTCAGAGATTTTCATCACCTGAAGAAGCTTTGGACGCCTACAAAACGGCCATTTTGGAGACCCCAACTTCTGAATGGAATGGTTGCTTCAATGATTGGTTCCATCGTATGGCAATGACAAGAATATTTACTTTTTAAAGTATTATATTATTTTATATTAATTATTGTTAGTGTGAAGACTATGTGGATCATTCTTTTTTATTTTTATTTAAATTTATCTTAGTTTTTAATCATGGTCTGGCAGTTTGAGTAGTTTATGCGGCCTACCCGAATGTCCTTTCTTTGGTATTGTTCGTCGAATCGTTGAGCTCCTTAAATTCTGAGTTGAGCTGCTCGGTTATTGACAAATGCGTGCACTGACTGGACAGGTCCACTCAATCTGGCTGGTTCTTTCCTCAAAAGACCATTTCAGACATCAGTCTACATGGTCTTCACATGATCTAACCAATATTTTGTCTGGACTTTAAAAGAGACTGTGACCTCTGAGTTTGTTTCGGCCTTTCTTCTCAGAGTAGTCAGATAGGAAACGCCGACCTCATCTAGTTTTAAAAAATATGTTCGACATGTAAAAGTGTTTGTATAAACCAACTTACAGAAATAAAATCATTTATCATTTATGGAAAAATATGTCAAATTTCGCGGAGAATACTTTGAAAAGCAATAAATACATTTTTAAATAGTAATGTTGTGTCACTTCCTTGATTCCCGAAATTTGCAGTGCCGCCCTCGTATATACATATACATGGTAGTTTTACAAACCATGCCTTGAGACATAATTCATCATCATCACCATATCAGCCTAAAGACTTCCACTGCTGGACATAGGCCTCCCCCAAGCGTCGCCACACTGATCGTTCCCGTACATCTCACATCTCGCATCCAACGGATCCCCATAACCTTCACCAGGTCATCGGTCCACCTGGTGGGAGGCCTTCCAACGCAACAACTTCCGGTTCGCGGTCGCCACTCCAGAACTTTTCTGCCCCATCGGCCATCCGTTCTGCGTGCAATGTGCCCTGCCCATTGCCACTTACGTTTGGCAATTCTTTGTCAGAATTACTACTATTCTATATTATCTAATGAAGCATGAGTATGCTAAGATAGTTTAGCCATATTGAGAGGATGAATGAAAGGCGACTAACAAATAGTAGTTTATGCAATAGTCATATAATAGGGGTTATTAAAACACGAGCGTGGATAATAATATCAGGCGAGTATTTTAATACCTAATTATATGCCGTTGCATACACTACTTTATCTTCACTCATACAGTTTAAATAAAAGAAAAGTGGAAACGGAAAAATATATGTGGTATGGCGGGCAATTTAGATTCTCATTGCGCATGACTGCGCAGCGCGCGCATCCATAGACAATGACAGTACTTTTCTACACTAAGTCAATGAGCCCATACGGGCCAGTAAATTAAAATAGTAGTTTATGAAACTGTTGCATAAAGAGGGGTATTAAAACATGAGTGTGGGTTTAAAAACCGAGCCGTAGGCGAGGTTTTTAATAGTTTTCACACGAATGTTTTAATACCTAGTTATGTGCAGTTTCATACACTACTTTATCTACACTCATAAATTGGGATTGAACCTACTAAATACCTCTTTTTGCTTTTTCCATGACATAAAATCGTGATAGCATTTGTCATATACTTTTCTCGACTTTGCTGGAAATAAATTAAGAGTAATTTTTTTCGCCGCATCTAAAATATCGGGCGGAGTCAAATTTTCTTCACATTCACTGATATCAGACATTTTTAAACAATAATTTAAATAACTCATGAAATTCAGTACAGCAAAACTTGCAAAACGTATGAATGGCGCCAAAACCCAGCACATCACATCAACGCATTAACCGCGCATGCGCTAAGGCTTACTACGCACTGCGATCTTTATACGCGCGATTTTTTCCGCCCATTCTGCGACCTATGGAATTATATGAAGTTGTTCGCATTGTGGTAAAGAAATCGTGCGGAAATAATACCGCAAGAAATCCGTGTTTTGCCACAGATCCACCGCACCACGGCGCGAATTTTATTCGCCCGAATATTTTGAGCTCTATGAACAGGTAGAAGAAAACAAAATTCGCGAGAATAAAAATCGCAGTGCGTGCTAAGTCTAAAGCGGGCATTGTCATAGACAATTTAAAATTGGAATCAAATATTTTTTTAATAGGTACTATAAAATGACATTACAAAAAAAAAAAGATGGAAACTCCTTAGTGATTAACTTCTTGGATTGTCCTGTATCGTAATAGAAAAAAAATTGTTTTATAGCATTATTTTGTTAGAGAAATAGTGTTATAATAAGATTCCATTTTTAAATTTCGGTATTGTGTTTATAAAGTATGCCAATATAAACTCGTTTTGAATTTTATAATTCGAATATTACGATATGAGAGTAGATAAAGTTATTTTATGATGCAGTTGTTTGAAAATCATAGGAAAATGTTGCTCTGTAATTGTTTTTTTTTTTTAATTTTACCTATCCACGAATATAAAGTACGTTTTTGAATTCATATTTGGAACATTACGTTGTGAGTGTAGATAAATGTATTTACAAGGCAAACGTGAGTGGAAACGTGGGTCGGCACGTCCTAGAAGGACATTATATAGACGTTATTGGTGATGTTCTTCAAAAAGGCCAGGTGCGCAGTACTCATAACCGGCGTGCGTGTATGACTAGATGTATGAATGTGAGTGAAGCAAAATAAGTATGCAAGGATCGTAGCAGGTGGCGTTCTCTAGTTTCTGGACTCTCATAGGAAAAACGTGTCAATTTACGTATGTTTAATGAAGCACTAGCTAGTACCCGGTGCGTTGCCTAAGACATATTGTAGCTTTCCGTTAGAATTATCTGAATAAGATCAGCACTTCAACTAGTAGATGCATCTGGGCTCTACAATATGTTTTTAAACAGTTATTTCTGGACAAAGTAGACAATGTTAGTGATTTTGGAGTTTTTAATACAAGTAGCACAAGTATATAAGCCACTACAGAGATATGCGGAACAGGGTGACAATTATGGGCAACTGCCCAATGGTTGTCGTCGAGCTGTTGTATATGTCTAGAGATCTTTGATGTAGGATTTGCGTGACGTCACATCTTTTTGTATTTGTCTACAAATACTTATACATTATTATAAATCATCGTCATTCCATAGCAGTCCACTGTTGGACTTAGGCTTCTCTAATAGCGATGATTCAGTCAGTCCGTCAGTTAAGATTATCAAAACATATTGGTCCCGTATTTTTTGCTTCATCAAAACAAAATTGACAAAGATACACCGCATCAAAGATCAGGAGTGGTGGCTTGTGACGTCACTTGTAAGTAGAAAGTTTACGAAAACGTGACGTCACGCGAAATATCAACGCACTGTATCGTCGTAATGTTTTTATTACGTGATAAGAGAAAAATACATGTCCAATATTTTTTATTTATCTACCCGTCGCGTACCCTAAAAAATATTTCATTCATCATCCCTATTGCATATCACCATTAGCCACACCAATCCAGTTGCTACCAGGCACATGCGAAGATCACCACATACCTGACGAGCGTCAAGTTCAGCAGATCCAGCTGCACCAGCCCCTTGCTGCCGTCCAGCACCTGCATGTACTTGCTCTCCTCTTGTTCCTCTGGGTCCCCCAGCTCTGGTAGGATGTGGGTCTCTTGGCCAGAATGATGTTGTAGCTGTTGACATAATAATCAATCATAGAATCAATTGTGTACCTACATAAACAAGTAAAATTTCAAAATTTAAAAAACCCCCGACACATTTATCTTGCGAAAACATCACGATCTAAACAGTAAAACGCGCATAACTTTTGAACGGCTGAACCGATTTTATTCAAACATAGCTAAGAACACTCTCGATACAATCACCTTTCAAACAAAAAAATCTAAATCAAAATCGGTTCATCCGTTGAGGCGCTATGATGCCACAGACAGACACACAGACACACAGATACACAGACACACAGATACACAGATACACAGCAACACACCTCAAACTTATAACACGCCTCTTTTTCCGTCGGGGGTTAAAAAGTAAAATTTCAAAATTTTAAAAACAGCCGACACATTCTTATTTCATGCTACATAATTTATCTAGTACATAGTAGATACGCTTCGATCCGCAATCTAATGAACACGTTATTATGACATGATATCTTGCGAAAACACCCCGATTCAAACAGTAAAACGCCCATAACTTTTGAACGGCTGAACCGATTTTATTCAAACATAGCTAAGAACACTCTCGATTAAGTCACCTTTTAAACAAAAAAAACTAAACCAAAATCAGTTCACCCGTTTGGACGCTATGATGCCACAGACAGACACACAGAGACACACGTCAAACTTATAACACACCTCTTTTTCCGGCGGGGGTTAAAAATAGTTTTTAACACGATTTTATTAGCTTCGTATGTACGTATCTATGTAACGGAATATTTGAACGTGATTTTCACCCCCTTCGAAACGTCGGCTTAATTTGAAACTTTGCACACTTATCAAGAACAAATGACAATGCAATAATTTAATTAGTTTGTCCCATTATCCTTACCAGGACCCTCAGGATTAGATAGGATTGAACTAAATAATAATGAAAAGTTTCAAAAAAACTAAAAAACACGCTTTAATAGAAAACCAAACTAATAAAAAGTAGAACATAATTTACAATAAATTAAAATTAAGAATAGTACGATTAACAAAAAAAATATATTATTGTAAAAAAAGCGTGGGGTGCTATTTAAGATATTTTCAAAATTACAATTAAATATTATAACAATTGACATCAAGCACCCCACGCTTTTTTACAATAAAATACATTTTTTGTTAATCATACTATTCTTAATTTAAATTTATTGAATATATTTTCTACTTTTAGTTTGGTTTTCTATTAAAGTGTGTTTTTAGTTTTTTTTTAAACTATTTTTAACAAGCTTTTATATAGAAATCTGCAGTCACGAGAAACAAACAAAATGTGCGCGAAATTTCAGCTCAATCGGACTTGTAAGTAAGTGAAAACTTCTAAGATTTAATTACAGACACTGGAAAAGTAAATAAAACTTGTAATAAATTTAATTAAAGAAATACGGATGCCTTTCACCAGGAGTGGGACAAAAGAAGCTAGAAAATAAAAAATACTAGGATAAAAGTTTATAAGACTGTACGGTCTCATCACTGTACATTTTTCTGCATACTGGCAACCTACTTTAGACCAACAATGTACGTCATAATTTGAGCGTATAAAACATCATAACAAAGCAACCAACATAGATAGTGATCTTATAGCCGTGTTGCTATCCAAACCAAGAGAGAGAAATAGTCGTCTTCCATCTAAGTTATACTGTAGTTTATAACCGACTTCGCAAAAAAGTAGGAGGTTCTCAATTCGACTGTATTTTTTTTTTGTTTTGTTTGTTACCTCAGAACTTGTTACTGGGTGAATTGATTTTGATGATTCTTTTTTAATTGAAAGCTGGTGCTTGTCATGTGGTCCCATTTAAATTTGGTCAAGATCTGATGAAGAACTTCGGAGATATACATCAGAAATCTTCAATAAATGACAGCAGATCACTCGGAATAGCTGCAATCGGATGTCTGTTTATTGTTTACATCATTTCATAACATAACATTACACTAGCACGCTCTAAAGGGGTACGCAGGTGTGAACAGTTCACCCTGGTATACTCTAAATCCACTGTTTTTGTTTAAGTTTCATATTTCTGGGTTAATCTATTCTGGCTTCACTTTGGATAATTGGTCCGTTATGTACCCACAACTAAAAAGTGAAAAATAAAAAACTTTTTAACATAAATACAACCGACTTCCAAATAAAAACACTACAAAGTGAAAAATAACTTCAGTTTCGGCAGTCGGTGTCAAAAAACGAAGATCCCAAAACAGGAACACCGACTTCCGAAATTGAAGTTATTTTTCACTTTGTAGTGTTTTTATTTGGAAGTCGGTTGTATTTTTGTTAAAAAGTTTTTTTTTACTTAACTAGTGGATCTAACTGTGACGTGTTTCTCTCCAACCAACTAACGGCGAATCGGTGTACGGATTTACGACCCATACAATAGAACTAATACTGCCTTGATGTATAAGAGTATTTTTCATATGGCACCAGTCCTATATAATAAGTTGCCGAAGGAGCTAAAAAACTTCCTCTTGGTTTGTTTAAGCAAAAATTAAAAATTCTCCTATGTCAAAAATGTTATTATACTGCTCAGATCAAATAAAAAGTCAAGATGGAACGTTGCAAACAACAAAGTGAAGCCGGTTCAAACTTAGCCTTGCCGTACAAATACACAATTACACGCACTCATGTACAACGAAATTAGGCCTTAGCTTGTCCTTCGAGCTTACAGATCAAATAATAAAACTCAACTGACAAGCTAAAGGGTAGTTTCGTTATACGTGTGAGCGTATAATTGTGTATTTATACGGCAAGGCTTAGTTTGAAACGGCTTCACTTTGTTGTTTGCAACGTTCCATCTTGACTTTTTATTTGATCTGAGTTATACTATCTCAGATTTTTCAACAGATAAATTCTGACATTATGTATTGAATAGATTTTTTTTTATATTATCTAATTTTTATATTTTAATTGTTATAATTCTAATTTGACTTCATGACATTCTAAAATAATTATACTAACTATAATATTAATGCTTTTCTGACTGTAGAATTTATTTTGACATATTTTTATTTGTTAATTTGTAATTAATTTTTTATTTGCTGTTGACATTTAATGATATTGGCTGAAATGAATTATTGACTTGAATTATTGATTATTAATCATCATATTTGCACGCCACAATACGTGGCAAACATGTCTGAACCTGTGTTTCTTCTTTATGTTATCTTGCATGCACGTTATTGTATTCTTGTATGTGTACACATGTTAGAGCAAATAAATAAATATGAATATGAATACAAAGACAACCAATACTGTCACCAAAACTGAACTCAACAGAACTCCTAATTTTGTATTGAAGTTGGTTAGAGGGAAATTTTAAGTGCAATGGTAGGCAAGGCATGATCATAAAGCATAATGATTGATTGGTAATAAAATATCTGGTCCCACAGTTATTTTTTTTTCATTTTTAATCTTGCAAACAGTCAGTAGTAGACTATGAGCAGATGAGATGAAATATTTTTGGTGGTTTCAGAGCAAAATCCCCTTTGGGAAAATCTCCATAATAAATACCATTTCCAAAATATTAATTTCAAATAACTGTTGAAGGTCTGTGAAAAATTAATTATTCACCGCATCATGCCAATGCTGGAAAATAATAACATCGTTCCTGAATTCGGCTTCCGGCAGCGACACTCTACCATAGAGCAGGTACACCGAGTTGTAGAAAAGATAAGGAAATCCTTGGAAGAAACAGAATACTGTTCGTCTGCATTCTTGGACGTCCAGCAGGCTTTCGACAAAGTCTGGCATGATGGTCTTCTCTGTAAGATACGGACATGCCTTCCCCACAGCTACTTCATTTTGCTGAAATCTTACCTGACAGAGAGAATCTTCCAAGTCAAGGAATGTGATACGACCTCGAAATTCTACCAGGTTAGGGCGGGGGTACCTCAGGGTTCAGTGTTGGGACCGATATTGTACACCCTGTATACTTCAGATCTGCCTCAGGTGGAGGGAGTAACGATTGCTACTTATGCCGACGACACTGCAATAATGGCTAGCAACCGACACCCTGATGTGGCTGCAGAGGAACTTCAACAGGGACTCGACGCTATTGCAGAGTGGCATAATAAATGGAGGATCAAAGCAAGCATAACGAAGTCGGTGCAGGTAACCTTCACACTTCGCGGTGGAAACTGCCCCCCTGTGCACCTGGAAAACTCTACTTTACCCCACAGGACAGAGTAAGATATCTAGGCTTACACTTGGATCGTCGTCTGACATGGAGGCAGCACATCGAAAGTAAGAGAGAAGAACTCAACATTAGGCATAGAAATCTCTACTGGATGCTAGGTAGCAACAGTAAGCTATCAATAGACAACAAACTATTGATATACAATTCAATATTAAAGCCCGCCTGGATGTACGGTGTACAACTATGGGGCAGCGCAAGTAACTCCAACTTGATGATACTGCAAAGAGCACAGAACACTATACTTCGAACCATAGCGCATGTCCCATGGTTCATCACAAACACCGAAATCCACACACATCTGGGTATGAGCACCATGAGAGAGGAAATTGAGGTATCCACACGAAACTATCAAAAGCGGCTGGAAAATCACCCGAACATACTTGCGGCGCGCCTAATTAAGCGTAGTTACAAAAAACGCCTCAAAAGGAAAGACATTGTATAGAGAAGTCTGAGTCTATTAAATAATGAGTGGCTGTCCTCGCTGGAGGATGCCCTCAACCTGCCAAACCGCACACAAAAAACCTGCTTATAGTTAGTTACTGATTGCAGATAAGAACAGAGTAAAGAAAAAAAAAAAAAAAAAAACAATATATGCCACCTTGTCAGTCTACGTATTGTCTGGAATGATCAATTGCACTGCTATGATCAGTTGGTTCGGGTGGATTTCAAATCGTGCTTTGTATTTGGAGCAGGATGATCGTATCTTTTCCTTGACCATCCTGATGTACGAATAATCGTGTAACTTCGAGATCCTTAATAACCAGAGTGAGTTGAAGATTTGATTCAGGATGTAATTTTGACTCCTTTGTATTATACTGAACCCAATAGTTCAATCCCGTACGTCCATACGGGTTTGAGCATGGTCTTGTATATGAGGAGCTTGTTGTCTGGGGATAATTTTGGGTTCCTGGCGAGTAACCAATAAAGTCTCCTGTATTTTAAGCTTGTGAAATAAGCTCACTCTTAAAGTCTCATAGGTAAAGTTAATAAAAAGATACTCTTACCCGTTCCTTCTCAAATGGAGTTACTTCCACTATTTGTAGTTGCCCTGAAAACAAAATATTTTTAAGAATGAAAACCATGTTTACAATATCTAATGTTTCCATTTTTTATTGTGGATACACTTACGCTCGACCACTATCTCATCTGATGGTAAGTGATGATGTGGTCGAAGGTGTAGCACACTTGCCTAGAAGTAACCTATTCACTCTTGAATTAAAGACCCCGAGGTTGTATCTATCGGGAAATGATGAATAGCAGTTCACTGCTCGACAAAGGCCTCTCCAATCACATGCCATTTCGGCCTCGATTTTCGGCAGCTATCATCCTGCTTGCTACCAGACACTCAGCGAAGATCATCGCTCCACCTAGCTTGAGAGCTTACGACATTCGACATTACGTTTACCCATTCGTGGTCTCCACTCATGATCACTCTACCCCAATGGTCAACAACCTTTTTAATTGACAAAAAATATTGATGTGTAACTGTTATTTTTAACCGACTTCCCAGAAAGGAGCTTTTTTTTTTGTATGTTCTCCGATATCTCCGTCAATTGTGGACCGATTTTGAAAATTCTTATTTTGTTTGAAAAAGTATGTTCCGAAATTGGTCCCATTTTAATCTGGTGAAGATCTGATGAAGAACTTCGGAGATATACAACAGAACTCTTCAATAAATAACGGCAAATCTCTCGGGATTGCTGCAATCGCATGTCTGTTTATACCATTACATAACATAAAATCACGCCAGTACGCTCATAAGAGGTACGCAGATCTCTCATTCACCGGTTATGTTCAAGTTTCATGAAATCTATTCTGGCGTTAGGTACCTTAATGACTTGCCTATTAGGTAGGTACAACTAAAAAGTGAAAAATAAAAAAACTTTTTGCAAAAAAATACTACCGACTTCCAAATACAAAACTACAAAGTGAAAAAAAACTTTATTTTTTGAAGTTGGTGTCCATAACGCAAAAAATTGGTACCTACGAAAGACACCGACTTCAAAAAATATAGTTATTTTTTAACCGACTTCCCAAAAAGGAGGAGGTTCTATGTTCGACTATGTACATCATGCTACTCTTATAAAAAAACTCGAAGCCTACGGGATTAGGGGAAATGTCCTTAATTTGCTTAATTCGTACCTACAAGACAGAATACAAATAACTGAAGTCAATAAAATTAATATAGAAAGTAATCGTGAAGAGATATCTCGGTCTTCGGAGCGTAAAGTATTATTTGGGGTGCCGCAGGGGAGTGTTGTAGGTCCCTTTTCATTTATTTTATACATAAATGACCTACCGAAATCTATTGAACGGCCTATAACACTATTTGCGGATGATAGTACGATCACAATAGCCTGTAAAAGTATAGATACTTATGAGAGTGAAATCAATAATAGTTTAAAACAGATGGTAAACTGGCTTGATACAAATAATTTAAAAATAAATTTGTGTAAAACTAAAGTTATCCATTTTAGACAACAGACCTCTAGTATTAACTTAAATATACACTATAATAATGATACCATAGAAGAAGTTGAAACTACAAAATTCCTGGGTCTCGAAATAGATAAAAATCTAAACTGGAAACCACACGTTGAGACTTTATGCAAGAAAATGAGTAAGTCTGCATACGCTCTACGTTCATTATCCCCTATATTGAACACGGATGCTCTTCTGACTGCATATTATGGGATAACGGAATCACAATTACGGTATGGGATTATATTTTGGGGCAACTCTACTGAAAGAGAGACTGCTTTCAAGGTTCAAAAAAAATGCATTCGAGCAATGTTTAAACTTAAACCCACTGACAGTTGTGAACCATGCTTTAGAAATTACAAAATATTAACATTACCTTGTTTGTACATATTTGAAGTAGCTGTGTTTGTAAAGACAAATCCGAGTCGATTTAGACGACTATCAGATGTAGTACCTCGCAATAGACGCGATAATAGTGTGCTTTGTCTGGAGTCAGCCAAGACAGCACTTATGCGCAAAAGTGTCTACTGCATGGCGCCCGTCATTTATAACAGATTACCGAAGATATGGAAAGAGCTTCCGCTACCTTTATTTAAAAAGAGACTTAGAAGCTTTTTAGTGGCAAAAGCATATTATAATATTAATGAGTTCCTGATTGAGAAACAGTTTTTAAGCTAGTGCATAATTATGTATAATTATTGAATATTTTGAAATTATTTTGTGTATAATAGTTTAAAATTATTAGTATTAGTTGTAAGTTGATGTTAAATCTTTTGCATGCCTACGTGGTAAAATATGGCTGTACTATTATCTGTTTTTTTTGTCATCGTTTTATGTTACCCATATTTGCAAAATAAAATTATCTTTATCTTTATCTTTCGTCTTCAAGTTTGTTTTTTTTTTCACTTTGTAGTTTTGTATTTGGAAGTCAGTAGTATTTTTTTTTTAAGTTTTTTTTAAACAGTTTAATCATAAATTACTACTCAATTCTTTTGATGTTAAACATGCTGATGGAAAAGCAGGAAACCCACCTTCCTCTACGAAGTCATATTTTGTTTGAATGCTTACCATCTTTATACTCTGCAGACAGGATCTGTCCGTCAGAAGTCTCAACAGTAACCTCTTCCTCATCAGACATGATGAACTAGATCTGAAAATTTATTATTAAATCTATTTTATTTTATTGGCTGATGGAGTAATGGGAAGCATAAAGCAGTGGGAGCAAGAAGACAGGTATCGTGGACTGAAAGGCCTAGGAAGGTGTGAAGACTTACTTTTATGAAGAATATATTTATTTAGTTATTAACACAATTTATGTCACAAATATCAGTGCAGCCCTGGCTCTTGTACAAGGAGGATTGGTTTGAAAGACAACACATCGGGAACAGTGGAAGACTATGGGGGTTAACTGCCCAGAAGGGGGACAACATAAGTTGGATAAAAATAATATATGCTATGACCTGATCAAAGACATGGTGTACTGGTTTGTACCAAGTATCAATTAAATCTGTTTAGCCATTTATTTATTAAAACTTCATGCAACATAGTACACAGAGACAGACTAAACCTTATTATTTTCATGTGAAGGATGTGGCCACCTCTGGTGTCAGAGTTAATTAAGCCGCCTCTGGGAACCCCACAGGCCTCTGACCTGGCTATTTCAGACTTCCATTAACTTAACTTCATTTGCGTTAACATTAGACATTTAACTTAGCCCATTTTACAGCCCGTTCAACCGATTTTGACTTATATTGCGTTGGTTATACAAAAAATGGTAGCTGTAGTAAACAGTTGGTTTTGGTAACAGGTTTATACTTTTTATGTCATCCTTATACTTACGGGATAGAACTCAAATTTGGTTGAACTGACTGTAAAAGAATTGTAAACATGTCTAATGTTATTTCAAATGGAGTATATATAAATCCAAAAGTAAACATATACAGAGCAAGCACAACTAGAAGTGGTATGTAATGTCCTAAGTACTACTAACTACTACCACATCCACAACAAAAGTCTATTGGAGCGAATATTGGTGCAAGGAAGAGTAGATAGCCAACATTCTCACAGCCAATCTCCCACAAAATGGATAGAGTTCATTATATCCTCAATGAAGTGATCCCTCCCTGAATTGCACATTCAGATTGATTGTGATCAGACTTGATTCACAACAGTGCCACAAATAGAGAAGTGGAGAAGTCTTGCAAAAGCCGTACTAACTTATCAGATGATCCATGACCACAACCACACCATCAGGAAGGCAGAAGAAGAATTGGTGCATGTAACTATGATTTAGTCATCCTACGGAAACTTTATGACTATTTTATACTCGTTGGGCGTAAATGTTGGTGTGGATTCAACAAGTGGTTTCTATTGACAAATTGCAAGGTACTGGCTGAGACTTGTTTGACAGTGAAAGTAGGTTTATATTGAAAATATAAGCAGTAACTAAGTGTAAAATTAATGCTGTTCCTGTGTTTATATAATAGAAAACCGGTCCAATAAAATATTACTTTATTTACGACGAACTATTTTATTAAAAAGGTGAAATGTGTGAAAGGCACCTCGACTGGTAGATCTTGCAGTCATTGTTTCCACTATATACTAAAGCTAAAGTCTTTTTACACCAAATAAACAATCTATCCATAATTTCGAGTAAATTATAAACAGAACAAACGTCAATCAAAAATCTTTGTCAAAAATTCTTGCAACACTAACCAAAATCGGAATACGGTGTTTCTATGCTATGGCGATGACTTTTTAATTTTATTATTGCAACAATCAATACTCACATTTAATGGCAACAATGAAGTTTTATTGCACTAAAAACAGCGTCCACAAGATGAATAGCACGATTGACTATACGAATTAACTCGTGTAAGCGAACGAAAATGGCGTCACCAATAAATAAAATATATTTTTCTTTGTAAAATAGGAGGAGTGAGACATCTCGGCATTCTGCCAGGGTTGCCAGCGGGAATTTTGTTTACCCACAAAATATTACCGGAAATCATGTTAATTGATTATTGTAATTGTAATTTATTTTATGGTTTTCCAATTAATGGTAAAATAAAATAAAAATAAATTACAAGAAATGTTACAGTTTTCTATTAAACTATTTTCAGAATAGCAACATCGAAAAATCCTGCAAAAATAATAAATAAATATTCTATCATCATTTGATTTAATCAAGTAAATAACACAATTTAGGAAAAATGTTATACTTATCGTATTTTTATCTTTTCATATGATAGAATTAAAGTATACTCAAATAGTGTCTCAGTCATACCGATATATGCATGAACATGTCTATTTCCTTTTAATATTCCACGTTTATATTGTTGTCTCTGTCTTACAACTGATGGCTTAACGTCACCATACGTAGTATCTATAAGTAGTCTGTGACGTCACCTAACAGAATGGTAGAGCCAAAAAGGTAAGCAGATGAACTTACGTAATACAACCAATAGGAAACAGGTAAACCCTGCGTGAGCGAGAATATTCTGTCTTCTTTACTCTTATAAGATTCCCATAAGAACAGCCGGCAAATTGAGAACCCTCAATAAAATA
This sequence comes from Orthosia cruda, assembly GCA_964057195.1. Taxonomy (NCBI): domain Eukaryota; kingdom Metazoa; phylum Arthropoda; class Insecta; order Lepidoptera; family Noctuidae; genus Orthosia; species Orthosia cruda. The sequence goes on along the minus strand of OZ059851.1, from coordinate 6,183,084 downwards.
AGAAATATAGAATAAACATAAAATTAAAAAATCCAACAATAAGCTTTAGCAAAATTTAAATATATTTCTCAATGCAACTCTTTGGTTTTACAAAGCAGTTTTCGAGAAAAAAAATATCTGAAATGAAATCCTGCATCGCGCAAGCAGAGTTTTCACGGCAGTTTGATTCGTGCCAGTATTTGAGTAAATGTTATCAGGAGGTCCGTAGCTACTACGTAAGCCGGCGCTGACAAGGAGCCGGTCTAAGTCCTTGTCATCAGATATGTTGAAGCGTATAAGCAATCATATAATGGTAAAATATAATGTCAAATATGTCAAGAAAAATGATAAAGAGAGACTAGGTCTCATCCACACGCTAGTAGCTGATTTGACTTCCTTTTATGATGCTTTTTCGGTTTTATCTAACCTGTAGAATTAAATAATATATATGAAAACCTCTTTTTGCATTTTTGATAAGTTTTTTTTAAATTATTAAATATTTCTTATTGATTTTTTTTTCTGCTCTTTTATGAAAACCGAAATTCAAATTCAGAATGTACATTTAATGTTGTATGTCTTTATTCTTACTAAGAATTTTATGTACTATTTCTACTAAACTAACAGATTCGTTATGTACAATTGGTCACTTAATAATTTAGAATTTAAGTACTCATAAATAAATAGTCATACAAAAAATGCAACGAATGTATTTTTAGATGGAAACACCCACTTTGTTCAATTAAGGGTCATTGATACAAGGTTACTCTCAGTCATTGAACTCCCTTGACAGTATGGCATGCAGTTTCAATGACTCTACCGAGAATAACAAAAGCGTTGAACTCAAAAACAGTCATTTGTTATCGATTCGTAAAATCTGGTAATCCTCATCATGTTTTTGTAGAGTCAAATTACAAGCAAACAAATGAATCGACTCTACATTTTATAAAGTTTTCAATGTAGAGTCAGGTGATTTGGACAAATTCGGTGGTTCTAATATAAAGTTAAGCACACTTGTTAGAATCAATATCTAGAGTTCACTATTTAAAGATAGTCTTATTAAGAAAAATATTTTTTGATAAAATAAGTTCGACTTCGACTTCCATACCTTAGATGGCGCTAATTTCCATCAAAAGAGCAAAACATAATTATTTAAATTCTAAAGACAGGAAGCAATAAGAAAACAAAAGAATGAAAAACAACTAAACGAACCACTACGGCAACCTAACACCTAATTTTCTTTCAATCTTCCAATAAGAATTTCAAAAAACAAAAAGGAAGACAAAGCTGCTACTTTGGTGTATGTGAGAAGGACTCTCGTTTTTCATTGAACAGAATGATTGAACATTATTCTTTAAACATTTTTATATTAAACCCATACATGACATCTATACAGACGACATATTCAGATGGCGGAGGCTTAGACCGGCCCTCCGCCACAACCGGTTTCCCAAGTAGCAATGGACTTCCCGAGAACGTTACAGGGCTTTTTGTATATATTTTAACTGCGACGAAAACTTTGATAGCGCGATGCAGGCCCGGGCCCCTGATTGGTTGGTTAATCGTGACGTAGTAGATGCGTCGAGGACCGGATATTGAGAGTTGAAGGAGAAAGATGGGTAACTCTCGTTTTGCATAAAGCGGTCTTCAGTTTTTTCTTATTCAAGTTTGAACACAATAGCAAGCTTTTTTGAATTTTGTATTCTCAAGTTACCTAGTTAGATAGGAAGGTAGTTCTTAGTTAGATAGTAAACTGATACCTATCGCAGTGTATTAGCTGCATTATAAAAGATAAACAAGCAAACGAAATGCATATAATTCAAGGCCTGTCAAAAAAAAAAGAAAAAAGATGGAGTCAATCAACTTTTGTTTGTAATCATCATCTTCCTGTCCTTGTACCTACTCTATTAATTAAAAAATAAAGTTCAAGGAAAGGGTTTTTTGCGTAAACCCCAATCAAGACCCCACAAAGTCCCTTCACCCTTTACCGTAATTTTCCGAGTTAGCAAAGCCACCTGCCTGAGGGTTATTGAACCCTAAGGCAGGTGACCTTGCTGGTGTGGGCTTCTGGAACCGTGAAATCGATCAAATGGATTCCAATTTAGCTACTTTATGTATAAGTTATATCGAGAACAGTAAAAGTTTAGAGTCCAAAGAAAAATATGTCCGCCGATCCTAGCATGTGTTCTTAATGGCAGTGTCAGTTATGAAAACGTACAACTCTATACGATATCTGAAAGATACATGAGCCATGACTGCATGCAGGAGCAAATTACAGCTTTATTTATTTATTTAATAAAAATTACTAGCTGTACTTACAGTTTGCACCAAAGCGCACAACAAACCAACAATTTTATAAACTAAAAAACTTTAGAAAAACATTTATCTAAGCTCATCAGAACACGCTGAGCAATTATTAATTTCAACAATTGCCACTGTATAGGTTTAATTAATTATCATCAAAAGTATACAGCTGAATATATATTAGTTGCAATTTTTTTATTATTTTATAATTAGTTGCTAGTTGAATATATATTGCAGCTGATGATATATTACCTAAAATATTCGCACGCCATGAGAAATGGCAGACATGTCGTGAGCCACTCTTAATTAAGATCTTGCATGCATGTATTATTTTAATTCTGTATGTATACACATGTTTGAGCAAATAAAATTTCTTATTCTTATTCTTACCAATTTATCTATCTAGATTCTAGACCGTCGCTTTATGTAGGTAATATATATTGGCCTTGAAATCCAGCCACAGGATATGACGACTAGCCTTGGTTAAAAAAGCTAGTTACGGAAGAAAAACTTAGATACCAAAAAGAAAAAAACTATACGTATCACAGTTTCTCTGTGAAGCGGATGACGCAGAGAGCCGGCTGGAATTGATCGCTAGCACGTCACATACACCTCTACGTATATCCACTATACGACCTATGGGTATAGGTCTATAGATTATACTCCTGTAAACGAAGATCGCCGAATAAGGCGGTCCGATCGATTTGGCGATGCTTGGGGAACGTCTCTCACATCGGCCGTTCTCGCACCAGCAGTGAACGTCTTACAGTTGAACTATGATGATGATACAACCTTACAATTCTTAAAACTGCTTGCAATATGTAGGTTGCTGCACTTTTGGTCTGTCTTCCTAGTCTGACTGAAATCGCTTCAGGCGCTACCCCGAGCAAAACGCCGCTCTAGCCGTTTTTCGTGCAGTTTTTAGGAGCTTATTTAAAAAGAAATATCAACTAATAAAAATACATAAAATTTCCATATTATTGATTCCAAAATTGTAGATTTCTTTTTTTTTTTATGTATTATATGTTTCACTAAACTCCTTCCAACAAAACCTTAAAAATGAGAAATAATGATTGATAGCATGCATCTCCTCGTAAAGTGTTCATATTCTTTTGTTCTAACACTAATGGATAGACAATTTAATAACGAACATTTTGGTAGATTTATTTTTTTCAAAAGACCAATATTCGATTTTATAAAGATTTTATTCTAAAATCTGGGCGTATTCACTACTGTAATTCATGCGCCACCAGTGCCGCAAGGCCAATAGGAATGTTCAAATCTCATGCTGATTGTTTGGTCAGGGTACGGCCTTAAATAACTAGGCAAAGTTGCGGTCAAATCAAATCAAATCTTTTTGTTATGGCATAGGTTATACAGACAGATGTTAGGTAAATTATAGTTCCATTATGTCCTGCCTAGTAGGCATACAATGACGATATGCAACGAATCAACTAAGTAGAAAACAATTCTAATTAGATTCAAATTAGTTAAGTGTGTCTTATTAAAATTTAGATTGGCGATCAATTCTTAATCCTTTCGTTTCTAAATCTGCAGAACCACAGATTACTAATAGTTACTAACTTAAGTTTAACCCCTTGAGTGCCCGAAACGTGGATCCACGCGAGGCACAATGGATTTTTAATTTAACCGGTTAAACAAGATTTGACTGTAAACAATATTTTTAAAACTATAAACTGGCTAGCCCATTCATGCTAGCTGTTTTTCAACGAACCTGCAGTATTTTAGTATAAAAAACGTCTCGGAACATTCACGAACAAAAACAAGAGCTAACAAAGTTAATAAGCCAATTATCTACGGCAAACAGTAGTCAATTGATTATATGATAGGTACACATTAACGCATAGTTTCCGGCTTGCAGTCACGCATGCATGCCTCCACGTTAAGCTCTATTTAATATTTAAAGGCATGACTGTTCTACAATAATACTTTCATTGTGCGTCCAGCTAAGGAGTGGAATTCCTGATAGCTACAACCTTGGGACCTCTATGTCAAGAGTGAATAGGTTACTTCTGGGCAAACGTGCTTCACCGTCGACCTGATCATCGCTTACCATCAGGTAGTGAAATAGTGGTCAAACGGGAGCCTCTCAATTGTAAAAAGGAACATAATATTATTGTAAAGATCTTAAAGGAGAAAATCCCTTTTCAGAAATAACTTTTAATACGGTTTCTTGTATGAAGAGTTGATTTCAGCCGTATTGTCATGTCATTCAATTTGCATGAGATTGGTCGATTGAATAGCGGTCGAAGTCTTTGCGTTGCCGTATTCACTTACGTGCAATACGGCTGCAGGTCATCGGTCCTCTTAGTAGGAGGCCTGCCAACGCTGCATCTTCCGGTACGCAGTCACCAGTCTTAAGAACTTTTCGGCCCCATCGGCCATCCGTTCTGCGAGCAATGTGCTTTGCCCACTGCCAAGTTTGACAATTCTTTGTGTTATGTCATTAACTTTCGTCCTCCTGCGGATATTTAGAGTCAGATTTATGTAGATAGATTATTATATCGTATCTCTTAAACTGGCAAAAAATTACATTCTTCCATTGTTTTCAGATCCTCAAGGACAGGGCAATATTATTATCATCACTTACTTCCAACCGCACCACAACGACTCTTATACTTATTACTTGTAAAGCCATTGTGTAACCTGGCCTTAACGGTCTTCATTCATAAAACCTGATCGCCACCCCTCTACTACAAGATAGTACAGAGTAGCTCGAGACAGAGACGTCTTTGTTTTGATACAAATATTACTTTTTGATTACTAAGTGTTAGATGTCAAATAGAATATAATAATTGTGCACCAAAATTGCCAATCTCGCCGTTAAAACGTGTAGATTTTAAGTGACAACTTATATTATTTACTTAGATTAGTATATATGTCAAGACTCTTCAAAAGAACTATCTAGAGAACCTCTAAACAGTAGGAATCCACTTAAAGGACCAAATATTTACAGTCTTATTACATAAAGTGGTTTTACTGAAAATCCAGGTTTAAACCTCTATAATGCACGGTGAAAACATGATTTAAACCTGGGTTTTATTTAAACCACTTTTTGTAATTAAACTGTTATAATGGCTAGTTAGAAGCTACCAGAGTAGATATATCGATATCTAATTCCATTCTCTACATTTTTTGGATCATATAGTGCATTTGCCGAGGATCTCTGATGGATACCTATAGAAGTATAGATACGTATACAGGAAATTATCGGCAAAAACTCATAATAGAGGCGTTTGCAGAAACAGTTTTTTTTCTAATACTCATTGAAAAACCTTACAATCCGTAACCGACTCGCGATACTGAAACTAAAACTTAATAAAACCAAACAAAAAATAGCAGTCGCCTCTGAACTCTCAGACTAACCTACAATTCTGCATCGCGCAAGCGAAGTTTTCGCCCTACTTTGAACGTGGTCTACAAATTTGCTCTGTACCACAGGGAGTCCGCTGCCACAAGGTAGAGTGGTCCAGTGCATCCACTTCAATCAATTGCACGGCACAATAATTATTCTGACATACACGATCTCAGTCGCTATAACAAACTTCAACATTTGCCATTCTGTCGACTAGAAGAAATTGCTAGACTGTATTTGGAATACCCGCGACTCAGGAGAATGACGAATGCTTGAACTTGATAAAGAATGCTTACAGCACCTCTGTGGTTAATTTGACTCCTTTTTTTGTTATATACACATATAATACAACATATGAATAAAACTTTATATTAATAACAACACGATACACACGATTCGACTATAAAAACTCTCTGCGATTCGACTCTACTGTGAGTCTACGTTTTACCTAATATCAGGTAAGAAGTAGAGGTAAAATCTTGCTGTTGTAAAGATTTTGTTTTCAAAGTTTTGCAAAACAGGATTTATATTTGATTAATTTCTAGTGTCTTTTGTTGAGAAATCCACAACTATAACTTGATTTTCATCGATAAAACTTGAAATACCTACATAATTATCAAATCAAAATATGTATTAACTTTTGCAACGACATCTGTGTTGATCTAAAAGAGTTTTCTTCTCAACTAACATGGCGATGAAAAGCAGTCACGCGATCTCTAACCGACGAAACACAGTTTGAACTTATTTTAATTCTAAGAATCTGGATGGCGCTCATTGAAACAATAAAAAACATTGTAAATTTATAGCTCTACAACTTGAACTACAAAAAACCGGCCAAGTGCGAGTCGGACTCGCGAACGAAGTGTTCCGTATTTGGTAAATTGCGGTTAACGATTTATGACGTATTAAAAAAAACTACTTACTAGATCTCGTTCAAAGCAATTTTTGGTGGAAGTGTACATGATAATGTACATCATATATATTTTTCTTTGTGAAATTTATTTCATCACCACTGCTCTCAAAACGGTGAAGGAAAACATCGTGAGGAAACCGGCATGTCCTAGAACCAAAAATTCAAAGACATGTGACATCTACCAATCCGCACTGGGCCGCGTGGTGGATTATAGCCCACTCCCTCTATGAGAGGAGGCCTGTGTCCCAGCAGTGGGAACTTTAAAAGGCTGATGATGATGATATATTTTTCAGTTTTATCATTCTCTTATTTTAGAAGTTACGGGGGGGGGGGGGACACATTTTACCACTTTGGAAGTGTTTCTCACGCAAAAAAAAAATATATTGAAAATCTCAATATCATTTTTGAAGACCTATCCATAGATACCCCCGTATAGATTTGATGAAAAAAAATATTTTGAGTTTCAGTTCTAAGTATGGGGAACCCTCAAAAATTATTGTGTTTGTTCTATTTTTGCGTAAAAATCTTAATGCGGTTCACAGAATACATCTACTTACCAAGTTTCAACAGCATAGTTCTTATAGTTTCGGGAAAAAGTGGCTGTGACATACGGACGCACAGACATACAGACACACATGATGAATCCATAAGGGTTCCGATTTTTGCCAATTGGCTACGGAACCCTAAAAAGGTGCTCAACATGATTTTCAACTAGTTACCTATTGTTTTTTTATAAAAAGTGCGTTAACCTCAAAAACACAAAATCAACACTTTGTCCAATTACGGGTCAAGGATACAAGGATACTCCTACCTGAGAGATTATCTAACAAAAACAAAAGCATTGAACTCAAAAACAGTCATTTGTTAACGATTCATAAAATCTGGAGTCAAATTACAAAACAAATTAATCGACTCTACATTTTATAAATTTTCAATGTAGAGTCGGGTGATTCGGACAAATTCGGTGGTTCTAATTTTAAGTTAAGCACACATTAGAATCAATATCTAGAGTTCACTATTTAAAGGTAGTCTTAGTAAGACAATTCTTTGGCAGAATGAACGCAATACTATGTTGAATAATGTACAGGCTGTATCAGGAGCTGTTTACTATACGGGCCTTGTGGAAACTAGAACAAATTTCCATGCGTTCAAGCGTTTTTGCCATACCTATTATTGGAATCAAATATAACAGCTCATAATGATAGGACCCATTAATATTAATGCTAATTTTTATCCTTGGTGTTAGGCAACTGGGCTTATCCCAGTTGTAAACGACCCTTTGTGCCTATTGGTCTTGTTTGTTCTGTCTCCTGCTTTATATGGAGGGAAGTGGAAATTTGTATTTTTCTTACTCCTCTATTACCTATTCTTTTCTGATTAATTTCGTTGCGGGATCCAAGACAGTTAAATTCATTCTCCGGGACTTCGTCGAGCTTCATTGCCTCGGCGCTTTTCTGGTGGTCGCCACTGTTGATTCTGGGTTTCAGGAGTTGCAGTGGTTTGGGAATAGTGCGGTGGGATTGTAGTAAGACAAATACTTTTCAAAAAAAAAATAAGATCGACTTCGACTTCCATAAAACATATTTAAATTCTATAGACAGGAAGCAATAAGAATACAGAAGAAAGAAAAATCTAACCGAACCACTATGGCAACCCAAAACCTAATTTTCTTTCAATCTTCCAAAAAGAATTTCAGAAAACAAAAAAGGAAGACAAAGCTGCTACTTTGGTGTATGTGAGAAGGACTCTCGTTTTCATTGAACAGTATTCTTGAACAATATTCTTTATTTCTTCATTATTCTGCTTTTTTTAATAAGATATTCGTACATGACATCTCTGCAGACGACATATTCAGATGGCAGAGGCTTAGACCGGCCCTCCGCCACAACCGGTTTACCAAGTAGCAATGGACTTCCCGAAAGCATAACAGGGCCTTTTGTATATATTTTAACTGCGGCGAAAACATTGATAGCGCGATGCAGGCCCGGGCCTCTGATTGGTCAGTTAATCGTGACGTAGTAGATTCGTCGACAGCGCTGCAAATGTGTGGGGAATTCCCCAAACTGCGGGGATTTTCAGTCTTATTGTGTTGTGTTTTGACTTACGTGATTTATTGAAGTGACATAAATACAACATTCAGAATACATTGAGAGTTAAAAGAAATATAAATTCAAAATTTTTATTAGCCAGATAGAAAACATACTCCCCCGTTATCAAAATAAAATTATAAATATGCACAATTCTGATGCTTAACACGAGCCAATGGCTTTGTGAGCACATAGCCCACATCTCCAAAGTAGGAGTATAACTTGTATAACGCTCTCCATCTCCCTCAGAAGCAGCTCCTCCTCAGGTTTGGCAGATACGATCCTGCCATCGTCGGTCTTCAGTTTCGTGGACTGGCTCTGCCCAATAGTCAGATCTCTTGCAAAGACCTTGGAGCCTTACTAGTATAACTAGTAACTTTGATAACATTATTCACTAATAAATCACGAATGAAATGAAATCTAGTGTCTATGTGCTTGGTTCTATTGTGTTGTACAGGATTCATTGCCAACTTCTGGGCAGACTGTGAATCGTTGTAAATAGGAATAACTTTTTTTTTTATACACTGTGGGCTCGCGCTTGACCACTTTCTCACCCGATGGTAAGCGATGATGTGGTCGACGGTGAATCACGCCTAACATTTGACTCACCAGTAAGTTCCAGCATCAACCGCTTTAGAAACGTAGCATCTTTAGCAGCACTCGCCAAGCTCATATACTCCGCTTCACTTGATGATAGAGCAACGGTAGTTTGCTTCTTACTCTTCCACTAAATTGCTCCTCCGGACAAAGAGAAGTAAAATCCGGAGTATGAATGACGATCTATGGGACAATTTGCCCAAACCGCATCCGCGTAGCCAGTTAGACATCCACCGCCTTTCCTGTAAGGCATAGAACGCACTGCGATAACGGCAGAAACTTTATTAGTTTCTAACGGCGTAGGCACGGCCAAAGGCGGATTTAGGGGGGGGGGGCGGGGGCACGGGGGCACGTGCCCCCCTCAGACGGTATTTTGTGTACTGTGGAGATTCCATCACAGTACATACTTAGAAGCAAATCCAATTATTAGAGTGGTTCAAATATATGAATGAAATAACTGAAAGACCAGTGTGTGTTACACCGGTCATAGACTTTCGTCTCGAGACACTGTGGTAAGTTGGACGAGAATATACCGCGCAACTTCCTGAACGCTGCCCAGCCGAGTCGGATTCGACGTGAGTAGACTAGTGACGTAGAGTCTCCATCCTTGATAAGAGTGGGTGTAACATGGGCATTCAACATCACCTTGGTTTTGTCAATATTCATCCTAAGACCCACTCTTTCAAAAGCTCTTCAGAGGTCATCGAGCATTATACTGAGGTCCTCCATGGTCTCAGCTATGACCACTATATCGTCGGCAAACCGAAGGTGAGTGATGTACTCGAAGACATACTCCAGTGCAGCGGTGAACAGTTTCGGAGATATGACGTCTCGGTGTCTCACACTACGCTGCAGAAGGATAGGTTTCGAGGTCTGATCCTAAAGTTGAACTGACATGGTGGCGTTTTTGTACAAAAACTTCAACACATCGATGTACCAGTAGTCGAATTGGCGCCGTTGGAGGGACTGCAGTATAGCCCAAGTCTCGACTGACTCGAAGGCTTTCTCCTAGTTCACAAACGGTAAGCAGAGAGGCAAGTTTCGGTCTTCTGTATAACCTGCTGCAGCGTATGTATTGGTCCACGGTGTTAAATCCTCTGCGGAATCCGACTTGTTCAGGAGGCTGAAAAGCCACAAAACTGCGCGCGAGACGATTCGTGATGACTCTTGAAAACCGCTTGTAGACATGGCTAAGAAGTGAGATGGGTCTTCAATAGGGCATTGTCACCCTTCTTGAAGAAGAGCACCACCACACCCCCACACCATGCCTGCGGCGTTTTCCCTTCGAGTATGACGGAACCAAACAACATCTGAAGGGCCTTAAGTATTGGTTTTCCACCCACGTTGAGGAGTTCGGACGTAATTCCGTCATCACTTGGTGCGTTGTTGTTCTTAAGCTGTTTAAGAGCCATCCAAATCTCGTACAGGCTGACGTCCGAAATGTCTTCGGTATAGTGACGGGTCAATCTAGCTCTAGGGTCTTTTACTAGATTCGCGATGGGTGTACTGGTTGACGTGAACAAGTGCCTAAAGAATCTCTCCATCTCCCTCAGAAGCAGCTCCTCCTCAAGTTTGGCAGATACGATCCTGCCATCGTCGGTCTTCAGTTTCGTGAACTGGCTCTGCCCAATAGTCAGATCTCTTGCAAAGACCTTAGAGCCTTTATTTCGCTCGAACGCGTCTTTAATACGCTCGGTATTAAAGCGCCCGACCCTATGGAGAGCTTCCACGAACCCGTTGCTGTATTCATCCACGGAGCTCCCTAGGCACTCCAAACGATTCTGGAGTTCGAGCTGAAAGCTCTCGGGGTTTCGGACCTGGATCTGTGCTGGACATCATCAGTCGAGACCTTTCAAGCTTAATATTAATGTTCAATGTGCCTCTTACCATGCGGTGATCGCTCCCGGTTTCTACCGAATTGATCGCAGAGACATCATTGAACATTTGCTTCTTGATCGACATGATGAAGTCGATCTCGTTTTTAGTTGCACCATCGGGGCTTTTTCAGGTCCACTTCCTGTACTCACGCTTTCTCAAGAAGGAGTTCATCATATAGAGGCCCTCCTTCTCCATAAAACTGGCCAGTAGGTGACCCCGGTGGTTCCGACGTCCTACTCCAAATTGCCCCACTTGCAGCTCATCCTCGTCTCGTTTGCCTAGTTTTGCGTTGAAGTCCCCCATGACAACGGTGAAGTGAGTTTTAAAACCATGCAAGGCCATAGAGATATCCACATACATCGTCTCTACCTCGTCGTCGGGGTGTGCCGAGGTCGGGGCGTAGACCTGTTTGACCTTTAGCGATTATCTCGAGGATATTCTGAGTATAAGGTACGCCACCCTGGTCGACACACTCTCGATCTTCACCACGTTGTTCACAAGGGACTTGTGGACGATAAACCCGACACCACCTTGGGACTGCCGGTCACCCTCTCGGCAATTTATTTATTTATTTATTAATTATGGCACTCCAACGGATTGTTCACAAAAACAATGATAAAATCATAATCTCAATTTCACTAACTACAGCAAACTTTCCACTTATAGGTGTGCACAGCACTTACATTGATTAGATACAAAAAAAAAATCAAAAGACATAAAATAAAAATTAAATGATACAGAATAAAAAAATTTACAATAATCACTAACAATTAATCAAATCATAATAAACAATATACAAATCAAAACACATAATCAATCAATAACAATAATCATAATCATAATAACAATAATCGTAAACATTAATCATAAACATAATCTTCATCAAAAATATAGGTACAATAATCATGGAATTAGGCAATGATGGAATAAAACAGTTAATTAATTAATTTCCTCAAGTTGTTGAGAAAGTTGTCTTCTAAATTGAGCCAAAGTGTTGGAAAAGATGTCAATGCCGTTGGTGCGAGAATGGCTCTCATTATAGGTCGTCATGAAACGGCTCAATGGCGCTGATCGCCCTAGGTTTAGAGCAGGTTACCGGATTTGAGAATTATCGAGTCTAGTTACCGACATAGCCCGAAGAATTGCCAAACTTAAGTGGCAGTGGGCAGGGCACATTGCTCGCAGAACAGATGGCCGATGGGGCAGAAAAGTTTTGGAGGGACGACCGCGAACTGGAAGACGTTGCGTTGGAAGGCCTCCCACCAGGTGGACCAATGACCTGGTGAAGGTTGCGGGGATCCGCTGGAGGGACGCACGGGACTTATGTCAAGCAGTGGACGTCTTTCGGCTGATATGATGATGGTGATGAACAGAAAGAACATGAGTGAAAATCTTGTCTTTCATAAACCTTCCTATACATACTTGAACTTGTAGAAATTCCATTTTATTTCTGACAGTTATTGTTGATTTTTTTGACCGTCCGCTCCTTGTGGGCACAAGGAGGGGACGGTCAAAAAAATAAAAAAATCCTGGATCCGCCCTTGGGCACGGCCTTACAATCCGACAAATACTTACATTCAAGATTTACTGCAAAAGTATAATAATACTTATGCAATAAATCTCGAATGTAACCCTCAGTTTCCCACCTTAAAATTATCGGAGAATTAATGTGACAAATTGTCAAGCACGCGTTATCTGCTGTGATTGGTTGAATGAATTTTCAACAGCCAATCACAGAAGATAACGCGTGTGAGGGTAAGTTTCTTATGTTTTTTTATTACTATGCTCTGGAAGCTTGCTTGAGACCATAAAGAGAATGTTTCAGTAAACATACTTTATCTTCTTGACCAGATTTAGCAAAACCTTCCGGCTGAGCCATGTACACTTCTTCCTCCAAACCTCCGTTTAAAAAGGCCGCATCCACGTCTAAATGGTGCATTTTTATTCCCTTCTCTGCAGCCAACGCGAACAACATATCTACGTAGAGAAGAATTTCGAACCACTAGAGAAAATTTTCCAAGGAATCAACGCCATAAACTTGATTAAATCCTTTAGCGACAAGTCTCGCTTTATATTTAATAAAATCATTATGAGCATTTTTCTTCAACATAATTCCAATTGCAATGTATGACCTTATCTGGTCTATCAACGAGAACCCAAGTTTTCTTATCAAGCAGTGACTGGTATTCATCTTGCATAGCTTGATACCTTGTCTCTCATTTAGAAATCCATAAAGAGCTTTACGAAAAGATCTACTTATCTTGATTTTCTTTAATAAAAACTTGTAATACCTACTTAGTTACCAAATCAAAAAAAGAATTACCTTTTGCAACGACATCTGGGTTGATCTAAAAGAGTTTTCTTCTCAACTAACATGGCAATGAAAAGCAGTCACGCGATCTCTAACCGACGAAACACAGTTTGCACTTATTTAACTTCTAAGAATCTGGATGGCGTTTATTGAAACATTAAAAGACATTGTAAATTTATAGCTCTACAACTTGTACTACAAAAAAACATTCTAAACATGATTTTTAACTAATTATTGTTTTTTATAAAAATGACGTTATCCTAAAACACAAAATCTCCCGAAAATGTTGTTTTGCCTTTCCTGTGACAACCCCAAAAGCGGAAGGGTGTACTGCGCAAGTCAAATTGTGTCAAATCCGCTTTGTCAAATTAACAACGCGACAACAAATCTTTGAAAATGATTAAATACTAAGAAGAAGTGTATTTAATAATAATTTGTTTGTTTATTATAGTTCATCTTTATTTTATACGACCCTGGTTTATTGAGGATTTGTGTTGAGGTAAATCTCCCATCATTTTTGGAGTTTCTTGGAACGCAGTGCGAGTCAGTTTTATTACCTAATTTACTTTGTATTTTCATTAATTAGTGAACTGTTATTTCTGTTAAATTCGGTGTTAAACATTGTTTTCTTTAATTTAATCTTAATACATGTCAATATATTTGTAATATTACGTAAAATTATGTGGTGCGCCCGTGAATATTTAGTAGTCAACAACACGATTAATAATGTATTGCTTAATATAATTGGTTTAAACATCTAATTAAACAAGGTTTATATTAATTATACTTTAAAATATGTCTTGAAAATATTACAAAGCATATTTTTTTGTCAAGTTTCTAAAATATCATTGCTTCACCTACGTGCTTCAATAGTACATTACTGCAAAGGCCGGGAAATAGGAAATTGCAGGTCGAGTATGAGAGGGAAGGCCGAGCCGTAGGCAAGGGCTTAACTAATACGAGACAGGCAATTGCCATTACCGCCGAGGCATATATAGTGCTTTTCTCAAAGGAATGCAGGGAAATAAAACTTAATTTTTATATTATAAATTTAATTTATTAAAATTTACAACAACATTGCTGCAGCGTTGTAATGTTCCAAATTCAAAAAACGCTCCTGCTATGGATTTGATCAACATTGCAGGAGCGTTGTAATGTTCCAAATTTAACAAAACGCTCCTGTAATGGATTTGATTTTCTTTGTCCGTAAATTCGATACTTCACGTGTTCTGTTTTCGAAAATAATGGCAATATTTCCATGAACGTTTGAGAAAATGTTTTTTATTGACATAGATACAAAAGTATTTTTTTAATATTTCAGAATAAAATGGCAACTGGCGGCTCGGGTGCTGTATTCTTTCTAGGCACGCGAGCGCATTATCAGGTACATATTGCTACAAAATAAGTTTATAAAACAAAATATCTATCCTTGTAAAAGGTAAACTTTGAGTATGAATAAGTCAAGCATAAGATAGTTTGTGCACTCATTCGTATTCGTGTTTTTTACGGACATCATAAAACGGATCCGAATAGTCAGTCTTGCGGTGCTACCCACGATTTACGAACTTTTGCGCAGAGTATTTTTTTTACCAACCGCTTACAGAAAATAATGGCAACACCAACAAATTCGGTTTTTTTAACCAACTTTAAAAAAGTTGGTTCTCAATTCAGTTGTTTTTTTTTAAGTTTTTACATCAGAACTCATTTTTGTAATTTTCAACTTTGTTAGCTTAGTTTTTCCATTTATTATGCATTATTCTCTCTTGTAAGTGTTTTGTGTGTACATAGATAATTAATACCAAAGCTTGCGGCCACAGACATAAATCTGACTAGATAACGCAAGTCCCTCCATCTGTATGAAAACCAAGCGTGCCAGTTTTTCACACACAATTTAAAAACAAATTTACTTACCAATAAAAGATAACATTTCCAATGCCTCGGCCAACTTGTTCTATACAGTCTTTACAGCTCAATATGGCATAAAAAGGCATTTTGCTAGATTTCCGGTGCCGATAATGCTAAATGCTAATTACGATCATTGCTCGTATAGTACCTATCTAATCACAGCGGATCTTCGTCTTTGAAGTTAGCTTTGCGAACCATTGCGCAAGAAACAGGTTGTCATCGAGTATACTGCATAGAGTAAGCAAGATGCGACAAACGTAAGCGAGTGAAAGAGGCAATTATATGTAAGTATCTTCATCTTCAACATTGACACAAAAATAGCTACTGCGCAGTGTCTTGCAGCCAATTTCAGAGACACAGAGATCATCAATTTAGAAAATCTAAATTAGTCACATTTCCTAGAAAGAGTAAAAACAATTTCAACATTCAAAATGATGGTACAGTAATTGAACAAGTCAGATGCGTAAAATTTTTGGGGCTATGGATAGATAATGATATGACTTGGCAAACACACATTGACACAGTATGCAGTAAACTGAACCAGTACTCATATGCTCTTTACAAATTGTCTAAAGTTGTCGATCAATCGGGTCTATTAACTGCCTATCATGCCTACGTATCATCAACCCTAAAATACGCAATTATATTCTGGGGCAACGCCACAAATAAAGAATCAGTGTTTAAAGCGCAAAAAATATGCGTTCGCGCAATTGCTGGTATCTTTGTTCCTGAAACATGCGAACCATATTTTAAAAAGTTTAAAATTCTAACCTTTCCATCAGTTTACATCTATGAAGTTGCGGTATTTGTTAAAATTAATAAAAATCTATTCGGTGAACTAAAATCAAAAAGATATATACTTAAAATATCTAGTATACCACATAGAACTGCTCTTCTGAGCAAAAGTCTTTTCGGGATGGCATCTAAAATTTACAATATGATACCTGTGGACATTTTAAACACTTAGGAACTGCCACTATTCAAATATAAATAACGTAATTTTAATTGACAAAGCCTACTACACGATCCAAGATTTTTTTAATACATGATTGGTATCTACTACAATCTGTCACCATGCACCTAATTCGTATTTTGTAAGATTTGCTTTATATGTGATATCTATGATTATTTTGCATGTTGACTTAATTATTGTATGCCTACTAGGCAGGACATAATGAAACTGAAATTTACCTAACATCTGTCTGTATAACCTATGCCCACAATAAAATGATTTGATTTGATTCTGTGAGTATTATAATTTTACTCCGCTTTTTGACACGCGAAGTACATACAGTTGCGTCATCTAGGTAGTTAGATTTATATCCGTGGTTGCGGCGCATTCGACCCACGCTGATTTGCAAGTCACCTTGCGGGAGGAAGCAGCCTACGGTAACGTTAACCTTCGTTGCCTCCATTTAGGTTCGCCATATCGACATAAATGGTTTGAACTAGTTTAACGAAGGCTTCGTTCAACTCTAAGGGCCGATTTCACCAATTAATTCATCGCGATTAGTTCAACTAAACTCAGTTTAAGCAAATACAGCGTTCTGACTGGTAGATTCTCAGCGGTCTCAACCAATCAGGACGCTGTATTTGCGTCAACTTTCATGATATATAAAACCGATAATTGTCGGCTTACTGGGCTTAGTAAGCGAAATAGCAAGTACGATCACATGGACGCGATGCGATTCAAGTCGATCGATTTGCTATTGAAAATATCATAGAAATTATGTGTGTGCGTGATATCGCCTATCGATAGATTTTTCAAATTCAGATTTTCTTATCTACGGCCTTCCTAAGCACGAAGTCCGTAGTTTCGGCGTTAGTTACGGGCGTTTGCTACTCCGTATTAACTACGGACGGATGATTCGTTCGGGGTTCGAACTCGGATTGAATGACAACACAATTTGATCGTTGTACCTACTCCCGATGTGTTTTAACTCGACCGAAAATTTTAATTTAATATTTGTTTTTTTCACTCCCGAAGTCTCGGAGTACTTTGGGACGGGGCCCGTAACTTCGTTGACGGGCCCGGAGTACCCTAAGGTGCCTTCAATTTTTTTATTTTGTGCTTGAAGTTATTTTTCGCATTTGGCTTTTTGAGTCCTCAAGCCATCTGGCGCCGAGAGCGACCGCTTCTCTCGCTCTATTCCAGGGCCGGCGCTGCCTATGTCTTAATTAAGGCCAATTATATTATCTGTGGCCAAGGTAACTGGTGGCCAAACATGCAAATCCGTTAAGTCACTGACGCGTGACTGATTAACTAACATACATCCAATTAAACAGACTTTCATATCTTGCTAATAATAAAAATGCGAAAGATTGGATGTGTAGATGTTTTTTACACCATCACACCAGAACGGCAGAACGGATCTGGATGAAATTTGGCACAGAGATTGTCAGGTATAATAGATATCAGGTGCACATAGTGTGTTTTGTTAGTGATGACATATGGCTCTGAGACGTGGTCGGTCACAAGTGGCCTCATCAGAAAGCTTACAGTCACCCAAAGGGCAATGGAGAGGGTTATGCTTGGAGTATCCTTGCGTGATCGAATAAGGGTCCAGGGTTACCGACTTAACCCGAAGAATTGCCAAACTTAAGCGGCAGTGGGCAGGGCACATTGCTCGCAGAACGGATGGCCGATGGGGCAGAAAGGTTCTGGAGTGGCAACTACGAACCGAAAGACGTTGCGTTGGAAGACTTCCCAACAGGTGGACCGATGGCCTGGTAATGGTTGCGGGGATCCGCTGGATGCGAGACGCACGGGAACGATTAATGTGGCGACGCTTGGGGGAAGCCTAAATCCAGCATTGGAAGTCTTTCGGCTGATGTGATGAAGATGATGATAGCACATAGGTTACTTTCATACCGGGAATATGTTCCCTCAGGATAATTTTAGAATTTTAACGGGGTTGAAGCCGATGACAGTAGCTAGTTTGTAATATTAAAGTGCACGCTTGTTGTACTAACTCGTTGGTTTAGTGGTAGAAAGCAGTACTGCTGAGCATGATCGAGGTTCGCGAATAGACTCGCCCCTACATGGGACTTATCATAAAAACCGGCCAAATGTGGGTGTACTTTAGGACCACCTCTGCCCAACCCCCAGTGGCGTATTTAAAGATATACCGCCCCGGGCTATATGGAAATTGACACCTTATAATAAAAAGATAATTAAAATTCTTTGCTATGGTAATAATTGCCAAGAAAACTTTTTAAGAAAAAAATCATACCAACTTACAAAACAATAAATAACGGTAAAAGGGTTTTAATTTATCTCTTTTTAGTTTTGGTAGGTACCTCCAATTACCTACCATGAAAATCATTTATACCCAAAGTACACCATGACGATTCCAATAATCCTAAACACGACTATGATGCATTGTTTTATTTCGACGTTTCAGTGTCTACCTTCCGGATTCATCATCAGATTAGTTCGATGGTACCATTTTCATAAGTATTTGCTTCATCATAGTCGGTTAACGATTCGAGATATCTTATACCCGTGCCATACTTAGCACTAAGGAGATCCAGTAGCCATCTGTGATCTTCTTAATCATTTCCGCTTCACGAAAATGAAACAATCTGAGTGTAAATGATTGCATAGTTGATGAAAATACAAAATATACAAAATATATGTATGCCTATATTATTTGAGGAGTTCCCTCTATTTCTCCAGCATCTCCTCATCATATCCTGGCCTGATGACCCAAGGACCACCTGAAAAGTATACCTTTTCAAACAAAAGAAGTGTTTTCCAAATCGATCCAGGCGTCTTTTGAGTAATCGGGGAACATAAAAAAGAGTAAAGCAAGCTCGAAAAATTTTGCAACCTGCCTCGGTTACGAGACAAATATGTCTAGGTCTACTGTAGCAAAAGGCGTAGAACATAAATTGAAGAGCGAGCGAGGCGAGGTCAAAAAGTTTTAGCACCGCGCCATAAGATAGGTTAGATTTTCTTTTGGCAGACAAGACTAGACATTACGGAGCGTTAGGGTAGAATGGCACATCGCGTAGTACTTGTTAGTACGGCAGGCTGGTAGAAACATGCGCCGCCACTTGCAGCCTACCGCATGCCGCCCCGGGCGATGGCCTTCTTGGCCTAAGGGTAAATACGCCACTGCCAACCCCTCAGGGAAACGTCGTGATGTTATGTTATGCTTTCTTGTTATTTCCACATTTTTATTCTTGAATAATTCCACCAGGTTCTCGACCAGCCCGAGACTCGTTTTGACGCGGAGAACGGCAACGCTTCCACGGAGACCATCTATCAAAACCCTTCGGTCCAGGAGCTGTGGCCCGCTGACCAGAAGAGAGATGATAACGAGCGGTGGGGGTACTGTGAGCAAGAAGTTACTGGTACGTGTTTCTTATAGCAGAACTAGCTTTTGACTGCGGCTTCGTCAGCGTTGAAGGTCGCAAATTAACCCAAGGGAAAGTGTAGAGACATCATCATCAGCCTATCAATGTTCCCACTGCTGGGACACAGGTCCCCAATCTGTGAGGGAGGGAATGGGTCTTAATCCACCACGCGGGCCCAGTGCGGGTTGGGGGATGTCACATGTCTTCGAATTTTTGGTTCTAGGACATGTCGGTTTCCTCACGATGTTTTTCTTCACCGTTTCTAGAGCAGTGGTGATGAAATAATTTACACATAGTAAAGCACCTGCCTGGGTTCGAACCCACGACCTATGACACGTTATTCTACCACTGGGCCACCACTGCCCTCCACTTACCAAACCGCCAAATACGGACTTCAAAATAGACCTGACGTCAAGGAAATCCTACATCGCCCTATTAAAGTCCTCTGCTCGATATAAACATAATTTTTCAAATGCCCGATAACTATCGGGCAGTTATCCACCAATCACAACACCCGTTTAGTCGAAGGATCCTCACTTTTCAATTAAGGTTGCCCTAGTCGACGGCACGAACTATTTTGTGCGCGGAGTTAAAATGCATGCTATCTCATCCGACAACACGTGCGTAAGAGATAGATGCTGTGATGAGCAGTAAGAAGCTAGTTCGCATACGAATTGCAAGTTTGTAGCGAAATGGATGATGGTTTAGGACGAAACCAAACGCGCGTAATTTTATGAACAGACTTTATCGTGAAAAACGATATCATGAAAAAACGACTAAAAAAATATTTTCAAAATAAAATTAGGTATTTGCATTGTTGAAATACAAATCTATCCCTGTATGGAGGCCGTTTTGCAATTTTCCTTCTTCTTATGGTTTTTATTGCCGCCCAAAGCTGCGTTAAAATTAGTGTTGAAATATGGCACTTTCAACGCTCATAACTTCCAAATATTTTTTACTTTTTTGTTTCCATACAGGTAGCCCTAATGATGAGACTAATTGATATTTTATTTTTATTTTGAACGTACATAATCAAACAGTGGAGTAATCGCCAGATTACGTTTGTATGGAAGAAAGATCGACTAGTGTAACCTTAAGGTTATGGGACTTGCCACCATGTTCCGCATATCCATAATTATCCTTTAGAGGATGCTTTAAGTATGCCGCCACTCGCTGCTGGAACGATATTCCACCACCCATAAGATCGCTGAAAACAAAACAAAGCTTTAAATTTCATTTTAAAAGAAACCTGTTAGAAGAACAGAAGGTTGAACAATGTATATATTATAAATAAAAAATTGCTTTAAAGTTACTCACTTAAGGTTTATAATCCATTGGCATCGAATCCAAGCGGTCATAGGCAGCGGCATCACAATACTTCAGAGGCAACGATGTGGGGGGCGTTCTTTACTAGGCACAACACTTTCTCTTCTTCCTTTGTTGTCTAACATCACCAATCGAACCACAAGAGCTAATCCCACGGCAAATGCCAGCGCGGGGCTCGTTCGCCGCCCTGACGACATCCAACGTCTCAATTTATTATATATACAATATTATAAAGAGGAAAGATTTTTTTGTTTGTTTGTACCGAATAGGCTCCAAAACTACTGGACCGATTTCAAAAATTCTTTCACCGTTGGGAAGCTTATCTATCCCCGGGTGACATAAGCTACTTTTTATCCCTGTATTCCCACGGGAACGGGAATTACGTGGGTGAAACCGCGAGGCGTCCTCTAGTTATATATAAATCTATGATCCAACGAGCGCGCGCACGTACTACTTCGCGTAGGCTCACAAAGTAAGGCTTTGTGGGAGCGCTGCGCGAGTGTGGGTGTGGGAGCAGGACAGAACACTGAACGATTTTACGTGTTTTTGCGGGTGTAATACCCGCACTTTCTGTTTTGTCAATCGTGTGCCGTATATGCATCTCTTCGGTGTTTCTGATACCTGCATTCCTTTTATTCAAAACATAATAATATTTATAGTTTATTCGTAGTTTATTTTAAATATCTTACTGTATTATTTTTTTTGTACCTATTTTTACATGCACTACAGACCTTGGTATCCGTACGTCACGTCCTAGGCGACCACTGAAAAACAGCGCCGTGTTGTGGGTCCCCCACGGCACAGCATTATGCTGAGTGGAAGCCTTCTTGCCACAATCACGACATGCATCTGCTTTTATTTACACTCGCATTTATTTTTTTTATCTTTTATTTTACATTTCTAACATAATTTAAGAACTACTAACACTATTGTTAACCACTATTCTCGTTCTTGAAATGTAATGTTTGTATGTCGTTTTGTGGCAATTAAATATTTTTTCTTTCTTTCTTTCTTTTCTTTTCTTTCTATCTTCGTCTATAAATACAAACTGCTTCTTTCTCAAATTCAAATCTCTGTTTATTTTCTGTCAACAGTAACAGACGAGAAAGAGAAATCAGAAAGCATGCTTCGTTCCCGTCGACGACAGAGCACTACCGCTCTTTGTGAGACAGAGGACATGAAACCAGCGATACTGAACAATGTGGGGAACAGGTGAATATACATTATATTATATTAATACCAAACCCGACATTTTCTAACAATAGCCAATAGCCATGTCGTTTTGCTTGTGTTTGGCAATCCAAAAACCACACGGTGGCACTCTCCTAACTCGGCGAGGAGATCTATCTACTTCATACACTATAGTTATAAACATAACGTGTTGTTGACAGTGGCCCTACAAAGGGCGCCAAAGGTTGAGTCACTCTCCTAACTTTGCTGTGGTCTCTAGCTCGTCGCAAGAGGCTAAGGGCCCACGAAGAGAACTATCTACTTCATACACTATAGTTACAAACATGATGTGTTGTTGACAGTGGCCCTACAAAGGGCGCCAAAGGTCGAGGCACTCTCCTGTCTTTGCTGTGGTCTCTAGCTCGTGGCAAGAGGCGACCGGCCCACGCCGAGATCTATCTACTTCATACACTATAGTTACAAACATAATGTGTTGTTGACAGTGGCCCTACAAAGGGCGCCAAAGGTCGAGGCACTCTCCTGTCTTTGCTGTGGTCTCAAGCTCGTGGCAAGAGGCGACCGGCCCACGCCGAGATCTATCTACTTCATACACTCTAGTTACAAACATAATGTGTTGTTGACAGTGGCCCTACAAAGAGCGCCAAAGGTCGAGGCACTCTCCTGACTTTGCTGTGGTCTCTAGCTTGTGGCAAGAGGCGACCGGCCCACGAAGAGATCTATCTACTTCATACACTATAGTTACAAACATGATGTGTTGTTGACAGTGGCTCTACAAAGGGCGCCAAAGGTCGAGGCACTCTCCTAACCTTGCTGTGGTCTCTTGCTCGTCGGAAGAGGCGAGGGGCCCACGACGAAATCTATCTTCGACATATCGACAACGCGTTGACGAACACCTGCACCTACAGAGAAAGTTGTCGGTGCTTGGAATGTCAGGTTAGTGGCATTTTGTATTATTTTCTAGTTTCATAGATCAATCAAAATATCGTGCCTTACCTCAACTGTCGTGCCTGTGGTCGTGGGTTCTAATCCGGGCAAGGTGCCTATGGCACTTGTCGCACCGCCCACGATCAGCAAGAAACGAGGAAAGCTAGAAAATGGATACGAGTTGGCGAGAAGCGAGTGTGTAGCTCCGATAGTTTTGTCGCTCGGTTATAAGCGAGTGTTCTTGTGCGACAGGCGATTACTCGCACCATTCACTCGGGGCGGCCAGTCCTGCACAATCCAGGCGGGTGAGCAAGGCCTATTGTGACAGGCTTGCGTCACACATTTTTATCACAGTTTAGGAGCAAAAACCGTGATAAAATGCGTGACTCAAGCTTATCACAGAGGCCGTGCTCGTCCGGCTGCACATGCTTTGCACATGACCGCTAATTGGTCTCTCGGCGTTAGTCCTGACCGCCAAGCGAGCATCGCCGAGCGAGTAGTATCTTTAATAGAACTTGTCGCTACGAGCAACTAGTAGTGATAGGTTTATCGTCGGCGGTGTGAACAGAAGAAAATACAATAACAGGCCGAAGCAGCTAAGATAATGACCAATCCCAACTGATGGCGCCCGTTCACGAACATGACGCATGGATCGGCACCACTCAGCTCAACCATCATCATTTACATAGGGCGACTGCCTAACTGACCTCTAGAGCTTAGTAACTGGATAAATAAAGCTTGGCAAATTCGTACGTGACACTTCCATGTTGGCCCAGGGACACGACCATAGACATAAATCTAACTTGATAACGCAAGCCCCTCCATCTGTATGAACACCAAGCGTGCCACGTTTTCACAAACAAATTTACTTACCAATGAAAGATAACATTTCCAATGTCTCGGCCAATTTTTTCTATACATTCTTTACAGCTCAATATGGCATAAAAAAGCATTTTTCTAGATTTCAGTGGATTTCCGGTGCCGATAATGGTAAATGAAAAGCTCAAATTACGATAATTGATCGTAACTTTACTTCGTTTTTTGGCACGCGAAGTACATACAATCGCATTATCTAGTTAGATTTATATCTGTGGCCATGACTTACAAGTTGTAGGTCGTAGGTCCGACCACAGACTACTTAGAGATACTACGTATAGTCCGACCGAGCTCGGAGTGGCAAAAGTCGTGGCGTCGATCCGCCAGCTGGGTTTGAAGATAGCGCCTTATAAAACTGGTACATAAACTGCCGAAACCGAAGCAGGGAACCGCCTAACTCGTCAGTGACAGTTGGAGATGCACAAGTCCGTCCGTCTTTTGTAAAATACGCTCAGGATGGGTCATGCATTAATTTTATCGACTGTACCTACTACCACGGCAAAAAATAAAAATACTCTAATAAGTATTGATCTGGTCGATACATTAAGTATCTTGGCCTAACCCTGGACGGTCGGTGGGGCTTCGAAGAACACTTCGAGCGCCTGGTCCCCCGCGTTAAAAAGGCAGTGGGTGCTTTGCATAGATTGCTGCCCAACCGCGGGGGACCACGGGAAGAAGTTCGCCGCCTCTACGCAGGTGTCGTGCGATCGATGGTCCTATATGGGGCGCCTGTTTGGTCAAGCAGACTATCAGGCGTCCCACGCTGCAGGACAAAAATTAATAGCCTGCAGCGTAGAATCGCCACCCGCCAAAATGGTGCTAGCGTGCCAGGAATCGCTTTAGTAAGGCTGAGGCGGCAGGAAAGGCGACACGCGCTCGAGCGGTGGCGCGAGCGGCTACAGTAGCCGCAATTTTCGCGCAAGCGTGTTGTCGAAGCCGTCTTGCCGCACTTCGAAGCCTGACTGAAGACCAAGGAGCGCATCTCCTACTGGCTCACTCAGGTACTGACCGGGCACGGTTGCTTCAGTGAGTACCTGAATAGGATTGGGCGAGAGGCCACGGCTAATTGCCACTATTGCGGAGTCGATCTTGACTCTGCCCAGCACACGCTTGAGGAGGGCCCTGCGTGTGCCTCTGAGCGGCAGGTCTTGGTCGCTAGGATCGGGCGATACCTGTCTTTGCCAGTTTGGTGAGGACCATGCTGGCAGAGAGAGAAAACTGGAGGGAAAAGGCTTCCTTCTGTGGGACCGTGATGGTCCAGAAGGAGGCCGCCGAGCGAGATCGTGAGGGGCTGATCCCACTCGCAGAAGAAGGCGTCGCGGAGGCAACCGCCCCGATTCCTAAAACGGTGTAAACCCGCCTGCATTATAAGCAAGTGGGACTCTGGGGTCACGGGCGCTCAGATTGGGGACTCTGTCCGTCCACACAGTGATTACGTGCTGCCGTGCACAGCGAGGCTCAGGGGAGGCTTTCAGTCTCCCCAGGGATGTGCCCTAACAGGCGTTGCAGAGAGGGGTCCGGGGGTGGTCTTTTGAGAGGTTACGGTGTAAGAAAAATCCCACACTCCCTGGTCTTTTCCCCAAAAATCCAGGCGCCTTTTGAAGGTTTCCTCCCGTAAAAACAAAAAAAAAAGTAAAGTAAGACAGCGGGGGTGCTGGCACGTGCGCGGGGGGAGGAGTGTCGTCATCGCGTCATAGTAACGTCCCCCGTCACCCGCGCTAACCTTGGAAGTGTGACGTAACTGACGTACTAATTTGCTAAGCTATAATCAAGTCTGGTGGGTGTCACATTTCCTTGCGTCTGGTTACCCCGTAACGCCCGACAGATTCACTTATGACGATGTACTATCGCTACGCACTATTTTTTTGACAAATTAACGTGACGTAATTGATGTCGTATCAAGTACATAGAGTAGATAACTAGGAAGTACCAATTACATAATCAACTTCGGTTCTCGAATGTATTAATTTACGAATTTATTACGCGATTAGTACCTAATAGGTACCTATATTAATTTGCACACCTCATTAGATAATAATACAATGTACTATTTTGTACCTGTACTGTAACATCCTGTAACATGTATTATGCAAATAAAGTAGGCATTTGATTTGATTTGAATGTCGAGTGTAACACACGGAAATCGTCAACGAGTAATCAGAGCTTATCAAATGGACATACCAGACAGATATGACGTTTTATTGTTTAATCCGATGGGTTTTATAAAAACATTGTTGATTCATCACGTCAGAAGATATTCCCCGAAAGGAAGTCAGTCGTGTGATTGTACTTATCTACGTACACCCACATTTCGCAAGTTATGTTCAGTGGCGTAACTTTACCATCTGGGCTCGTGGCGAATTCATCATGGACTCTTTAGGGGGGCCGATTCATTTTGCCCGCACTGCCACCCTATTGTTGTCTCCCATCTTACTTGCACGATGGTAGGAAAAAATTTGGACTCCGGCCTACTGAGTATTCCCAATGAAAAACAAAACACTACAAAGCGAAAAATATCTTCTTTTTCGGAAGTCGGTGTCAAAAACGAAGAAAAGAAAACAGGAAGTCGGTTATATTTTATTGCAAAAAAAAACACTTTTTAAAGTCAGAAATAAAACAAATTATTATAAAAATTAAAAAACCCGACTACTTAAAAAAATATTAACCGAAAAGAGGAAAATAAGTACTAGGTATATTTAGGCGGGGAATTATATAGAAAACCTACCAAAATGCCGTGTGTCACCGCTGGCAGCACCTCATATAAAATTATACCTAGTACTTATTTTCTTTTTTTTCAGTCAATTATTTTTTTGCAGTCGGGTTTTTTAATTTTTTATTATAATGTGTTTTTAGAAAGTCGGTTAAAAGCTCAATTACTGACCGGGATCAGATCCAGGACTAGAATCCTTGCCCGTCCTGAGTAAATGCCATTAGACCCACTAGGTTTTTATTGGAATAGCGCCTGTCAAGGGTGGGCACAGGTTTTTTTACTGGGAGGGGCACGAGGGGCGGACGGGCAAAAAATCAACAATAACACACAATACATGCTCAAAAAAAAAAAACAATTCTGATATAGTACATTACTGCAGCGGCCAGCAAAAGAGGCATTGATGGACGAACGTGTAAATGTGGGCCGAGGCGAAGCCGAGGCACACATACGTAAGTCCATCAATGCCTAGTTGTGGCCAAGGCTTGTATAGTGCTTTTCTCAAATAATGCGCGGCAATTAAAACTAAGTAGTACCTAGAACTCATTTTGTCAAATACAATTACTTTTCAAAATCAATGACGAACACCGAACAACAATCATTTATTCCCGCGTTAGGCTTAGCACGCACTGCAATTTTCATTCGCGCGATTTTTTTTCCGCCCATTCTGCGGCCTATGGAATTGTATGAAGCCGCACGCGTTGCGGTAAAAAAATCACGCGGTAATAATACTACAAAAATCCGCGCAAATAAAAATCGCAGTGCATGCTAAGCCTTAAAGTGTTCATTTGTTTTTTTTTCAATACACAGCTTTCTATTTGCAAGCCAGTTCGAAATTTAAATAAAACCTTTGATAAGTTACCTCCTTGGTTGCCATGATTCGGAGTAAAAGATCGTTCCATTTTTAAATTACACGACAGATATGAGTTTACTATATAATTTATTTGGCCGCTGCAAACGACAGATATGGATTTTCATACAACTTTTGCCGGCCGCTGCTCGCATGTATTTGGCCTGTACTGCAATTTCGATTTATCTCGAAGAAGGTTGTCAAAATAATGCTCAAATTTCCAAGCATGTTTGAGAAAATTTGTTTTTTTTCTAAGTATGTACTGTGATGGAATCGCCACAGAATCTACACAAAAATACATCAGTCCTTGGCGCCTAATATAATCACCAAAGGGTCATGCAGAGGTTTATTATTTCAATCATCAGCAAGCCTAATGCCATAAACCTGCCACAAGTCTAGACTATGGACTGCTACTAATTTCCTTATAGAAAAACTTTTTACAGTTTGGCCGACCCGGGATGGTTGGATCATACTCATACGCTTAGAAGGCGCTCTTTTAACCGCTGGACCAATGAGTATTATCTAAGAATAGGCTAGATTCCTGAAAAAAACTATTAAGTGTTCTATCAGATAGTAACAAATAATATTGTACCCGTCTTTCGTCGCGTTGAAATCTTGCGTGACGTCACACTTTTTACCTAGAAGTGACGTCACAAGACACACAAGTCCCCACTCCTGAACTTTGATGCGCTATAGCTTTGTCAACTTTTATTCAGACAAAATACTTGCTCTTTTTTTAGGGTTCCGTACCCAAAGGGTAAAAACGGGACACTATTACTAAGAATCCGCGGTCCGTATGTCTGCCTGTCTGTCACCAGGCTGTATCTCATGAACCGTGATAGCTAGACAGTTGAATTTTCACAGATGATGTATTTCTGTTGCCGCTATAACAACAAATACTAAAAACATAATGAAATAAATATTTTAATGGGGCTCCCATACAACAAAAGTGATTTTTTTGCCGTTTTTGCGATAATGGTACGGAACCCTTATTCCGATTCGCACTAGGCCGGTTTTTTTTTATAAGTGGCGTCTCGCAATTCAATCAAAGTGATTGGCTACTGCTTAACCGAGCTGTCCTGTGGAGACTAAACTAGATCCTCCAGCCAGGCACAAAAAACTTAAACTAAGCGACCACGCTGAGGGCTACCCTCTATGGAGTCGAACCTCTGCTCAGGGAGTCTCTGCCTGGGGGACAACTAGGGCCAGCCCACATGATTAAGTGATTCTACCATCCGTTTCGGGAGAACGGGCAATTAATAACGTTTTGATTATTTATAACCGAAGACCAAATATAATTTTTATTGTATTTACCCGGGAATTATCCCTATTGTGTTAAGGGCATACATACCCTTTAGTGCCGTTAGTAACTGTAACTTTCTAAAGTATACTCCTTAGTAACGGCTAGGTTAAAAGGTTTGAAAAAAATATATATTTATTACGGCCAGCGTATAAAGCGCCTTAATTAAAGAAAATAATACATCTGAACTTCTGTATTGTCTTTAGACATGTCAATATGTAAAATGCAGAGTTCATTTACATTATTATCATTATTCCAAAACCGGTCCTCAGACGTGCAATAACTAGAATTAATAATAATAATTTGGATCAATTTGTATAAAAACTGGCTTGACTGTATTACAGCAAAAAAATAGTATGTCGGTTTCATCATTATGGTACGGTACGGGTCGCTTACATGCCATTGTACAGGTCGATGCAATACTAATGGCGGCTATTAAGTTAGCCTCTGGGTGCTCATCCCTCAACCCCATGGTCACATGAATTCGCTATACTGTGGAATGAGTGACTCGCGTCGTGTTGAGAGCCGCTATTAAGTTTGAATTTGAATATACATTTACTACTCGTTTTTAGGGTTCCGTACCTCAAAAGGTAAAAACAGGAACCCAAAGATCACTCTCTTGTCCGTCTGTGTCTGTCCGTGTGTCACCACCGATTTTCTCAGGAACGGGTGGACCTAGCAAGTTGAAATTTATACCAGATACTGAGGTCTATAGTCCCTATTAGGTGTGTTAAAATCAAGGTCCTGAGTCAACACGATAAAAATATATGGGCAAATTTAGATTTTCGCGAAAACTTGTAAGTACCAAAATTTACCTTAATTTTCAACTTTTTTTATTTTTCGTAAGTTTTTCTTTACTTGTGCTGTAAGACCTTGCTTTTAACCAAAATTGACAATTCTAGGTGAACCGGCGAAAAAAAAAGTGCATATGTTTTAAGTGTGTGTGTGTGCTGTAATGGTTGAGTTGCTAACGTGTGGTAGTACACATCAGGGCGGCCAAGAAGTTTGGCGAGAACTATACGCAGGTTTTGGATCGAAAACCGGACATGAAATGGTAGTTCCCTGTACTACCACACGTTAGCAACTCAACCATTAGGTACAGCACACACACACACTTAAAACATAGCCACTTTTTTTTTAAATTATAGTTACCAATTTTATTATGGAGGTATAATGGGTAGGTACGGAACCCTCGGCGCACGAGTTCGACTCGCACTTGACCGGTTTTTTACAGTAAAAACGTACCTAGTGTTCATACAGAACCTTTAATCGTGTATTTACGTAAGTTGTCTTTGCCAGCGGATTGCCCGCGTGAAAGTATAAAATGTATCCCACATGAACATACTACCGGAAGGCCTATTACGTAAGAAAGAGCATTCACCAATCATCGCGCGAACAAACGCGTAAAGCGTTTGTTGATGTTCGCGTCATAAAGGTCGGCATTACCTACAGTGTAGGTATGGTAGGTCCTACACAATCGTTTGCTAATCGTTCGCTGTTTGTTAAATGCACTTATTGCCTCTGTGAAATATTTTTTAAACATTTTGTGTCTGCTTTATAAAGAAAGAAAAACGCAAACTTAGAATGTATTATAATTTTTAATCAATAATTTTAGTCAATAAGACAAAATGGTATAGGTATAACAATCTTATAAACAGCTGTGCTAAAATAATTAAAACAGATAATTTTCAAATGACTATAATTAACTTTTGTCAGCAAATCTACAATGTCAATTTTAGTCACTAGGCTTTTCGGATTGTCATAACATGTCTGTATGCTGTATACTGTCGGAAGCCTAATCAAGCGATTATTTGTCGCAAAGCTACAATATATAAAACGCATCACAATTTATCCCCCGTTTTTGGATGTTGTCGCGTCAAAAATTCAAGATATGTTAACTGCTGGTCAAAAATTCACTCTAACAATCATTGCAGTTTATGCGTTTGGGTATTTGTCACATTAATTTAGCGAAATTCTCGCAAAATTAACTCGTTTTCGTTCCAGAAACTGGAATTAAATTATGTAAATCATACGTTTTATAAGCCCAGTCATTCTCTTATGTACATATCTTAAAAATTTGCAGATTCCTGGGAATTGCAAGATTTTATCGTCAAAAATTTAAATCACATTCCTTACCTAATATTAATTAGCAAAATATAATTTGTTAAATTTACAAATAGCATTATACACTTCATTTGACACTTCTTCGTCTTTGCAAGCGGTCTTTGCCAATAAAAACAAACTTAAACACAGATTTTAAAAGTCACATAAAAAATTTAGCAGTTCACAAACTTGTCAATGTCATACTCTAGCGTGTCCGTAGTATCTACCTGCACCTCCTCAACGATTTTCTTGCGTTCCTCCAAACGCACACATTTGAGACATTTCTGACCTTTACGTAACCAACATCCTCTATGGTACATGGAGTTGCACTTATCACACATTAAAGCTCCGCTATCAAATGGATACAGAATCTCATTATTCTTACAGACTTCGCATAAATAACCTTTGCCAGAACAAAGATCACAGCTGGTAATGTGAGAACGGCATATTTCTGTCAGTTCCGTTAACTGTGTTTCTAAAGAACCATCATTTATAGCTTGAAGATGGCCCATGCTGTATTTCTTGTTCACGTCTCCAAGCTGCACAAATAACGGTGAGAGCAAGTGTGTACCATCCGCACAAGCACATAGGTAACGTCTCATCCATTCTAAGTCCTTCCTCATTTTGTGCACCCATTCTAATTCCGCAATAAAGTTAAACAGTTTCGGGTTTATACTTTCTATGTCAATATACGGTCTTGTCCAAGATAAATTCAGCATTTGGAATGCTATTCGTGACACATATCGCTTCTCCCAATCCCAGTTATGTATTACTCTTGCAGGAATTGCTGCTAAGTCATTCCAGTGGCACGTAGCACAGAAATATAGGCCAGTATAATCACATAAGCGTGGTTCGTTCCACATGTCTTTAAAAGTTAACGCTGTTTGGCACTCAGCACACTTATAATCTTGCCCTGCTAGTCCCTTTTCAGGACATATACTCATTTCAAAGCTCCCTTTCTCAGTCATAACAACATGAGCGCATACCCTGCATATGTGGTCGACACATTTATAGTGGCATAAGTAACCACAGTCGTTACAAATGTAAGAACCTTGAACAATACTCCAGATGACTCCACTACAGTGATCACAGTACTGTTTGCGGTTGCTAGGGTTGGTTTGCTGTTCAAAATGATGGCCTTTTATCGATACTTGCACTCTCGCTAACCCATTATTGTCTTTTAAATCTTCTAATCTCAGTCTCAATTCGACAAGGTATCTGACAAGCCATTTTCGCTCGTCTGAACATTGTACACTGTTTAACACAAGTTCCTTACACTGTATTATTGCTTTTTCTATCTCTTCCTTTGTAGCAGAGCTGTGTATCTTCAACTTTTTGTTCGCTATGGATTTCGGGATACAATTCGAGTCATATCCTTCGTCGACTGAAACGCCTCCAGAATTAGACGAGGTTGATGTTCTAGAGGTTGCTTCTACACTTGGACTGCAGCAGATTAGACTGTTCCTGTATTTAGGCGAATCGCTCGCTATTGCAGCAGCCATGGTCACTTATTTTTAAACAAAGGATGTCAACAATACATCGCGGAAATTCAGCATAAAACTTTGCAATGTCACTGTCTCTTTATTGTTTAAACTGTTGCACAGTATTCCTCACAAATGTTATCTAAGATTACGCCTCATTTCCACTACGATCTAGTAGTGTTTTGATAGTGATTCGTGGTTTTTTTACGATGTAATTGTTGTCGTCATTTTTGACAGCTGTGAACAGAATAAAATAAATTTTTAGTTTCTGACTTTCTGTATGTTGGTGATCCTGGAGTTGCGGTCCGTTTAGCCTACATTTGCAGAACTATATTTTTATGTTTGTACCTTCTTTTTATTTTGCAGTTTAGAAATAAATGTAACTTTCTTGAATAGATATCTTTGATAAAAAAGTACTGATTCAGAGCTTCAAACACGTATTATTCAATAAATATTTTTTAAATAAATGCAAAAGTTTCCTGCGGCGCCATTACGATATCGAACGGAACGTGTTTTCACTGCGCAGGCGTACCAAAGTTCCGAAGACCATTTATCTGTCAACTGTCAATGAAACGTCAGTTCATTGCGCATTCGCTGTCACTTGGTTTTCAGTATACATTGCTTGTCAATTAAGAAATCCTTTTTCAATCCAACAAAGAACTATCAATGTACACGAAAATGAATTTAACCTCGCGGTCTACATTTTTAAATTGCATGACAAGAACACGGATGAGATCAGCCTCTATATTCGTGCCAATTAAATAGATTGCGGTACTTAGTAATGACCTATGACCATACACGTGCGGGACTGGGACATCCGCGGAATATAAATAAATTGTTACGTACCTATAACTCTATATTTGATACTAAACAAAGTAATTGTTAAGTACTGGGAGCTGAACTTTACACAGTGGACTAAATTGGCGCGTTTTTATCGTAGATACTTAAATTCATATTAGTTTATAAACAAAAAAAAACTTTTAGAGTAGTTTATATGTTTAGTTTATTATAGGATTGCTCACTGACTGTGTGTGTGTACAGGGTTCGATTCCAGTTTGGGAAAAAGATCGTATTTTTACTGCCTCGTCTACTGTTAGTGGCATGATGCTTGAATTAAATATTGTAAGTAGGCAAGTAAGGTTCTCTAGGTTCGAATCCTATTTCGGGAAAATTAGAATGACTGATTCAGTGGTATTGAACTTTCAAGCGAAATATTGTAAACGAGAATGAGACAACAAGGGTTTGATTCCGGATTGGGTAAAATGTAATAAAGTTTTAGGGCTAGAAAAAAAATTGAGCCTGTTTAGTGATAACTACTTACTGAAAAATTATGCATCTAAAATCTTTTTTTAAAACAAGTTTTTTTAGAATTCTTCTCAGCCAAACCTTTTCATTTGATACCTATATCATGGCAGTGCACAAAAAATAACTAGCACGCCATTCTGGGCCGTCTGCCATATTGGATTTAGAATGACGTCACTAAAGCTAACGTTGCATTGTCATCCAAACTAAACGTGTATGCAAAATTTCATCTTAATCGGTGGCGGATAACTGCTTTAAAATTCAGTTGCAAGATGTGACCTGAACACACTTACATACATACATACCATTGCCAGTTGCCATAAAAGTTTGTAAAAATCATCGACCACATAGCCACTGTGGCTGGGGCTGTGTGGTCGCTGGTAAAAATACTCGACATTTTCACGGCAATCGAACTAAATTATTTCATCACCACTGCTCTCAAAACGGTGAACGAAAACATCGTCAGGAAACCGGCATGTCTTAGAACCAAATATTCACAGGCATATTATGTGACATCCGTGGTTTCGGCCCAGAGGAGGCCTGCACGCACAACGGACCTATTGGGAGTCTAAATGCGGAAAAGAGTTCCATATCCTATCCTATCACCTACTAATTCCACGAGTGCGCCAGTCAGTAATTAACATAACATCTCACCTAAATTCCCCGAAGGGATGAGCAGAGGTATGTCCTACAAATAGAACACGCACATTTTGGCAGTTATGTAATAATTTAACTCTAATGAGGTCGAGTCTATTGAGTATTGCCAGTTACAGGATTAGAGTCTAGACCTCGGACTGCTACTTCTAAAGGAATAATTGAATAACTTTTTGCCGGACATTCAGATCGGACACAGGAACCGCGGTTAGCAGACCAGCTTATCCCCAATTCCCCAAAAGACTAAAGTTCAATCTGTTTGTACTATGTATAGCCTTTGTAAGAGGAATTTTTGGGCAAAGAAAAATAAAATAGAATTCGCGAAATATGTATTTTTCTATGTGATTTTTGAATGAACGAAATACGTAAATAGGTTTCACCCTATAATTTTCTTAAGCTTACGATCGAGGTCAACGCCACCGGCTAGTACCTACACGCGCCGCAACACCTCTTTTTCTCTTTGTCGGTAAGCCGACAAAGGAGAATAATTAAAAATATAATTTAGCTAGATAGGAATAACGAATCTGAACAGATTAAAGTAAAAAATATTGTTTTTTTTTTCAAAAATTTGGTAATACACGGCGAAAAATTCTAACTCCAGAGGGTCCAGAATCATGTACCTACCTACTGAATTCATGGTATTTATTTCGCGTCGGTGTAAGTCGCAGCCTGTATAGCATAGAAGTATGGATGTTAAGCCTAATATATTTAATAAGCTTTATTACTGTAAATTTTCATCAATCGCCGTTCAAAAGTTTTTGCGTGAAGGAGTAGGTAACAAACACCCATACATCCTCAAAAATATTCATGTTTATGATAGTAGTAGGTTAGGAATACGTACCTATGTATGGTTCAGCTAAATAATTTTATTCAATAATACTTCGTTTTCAGAGCCGCTACTTCGAATGCGATGAAGACAGTGAGGACTACAGTTCTGACGAGGACAGCTACGTTCCTCGTTATGTGGTGGAAGCTATGGAGGCTCAGCATCAGATCCAGGCGGAAGAGACGGATGACGAAGATGATGATGAGGTACGTATCAGAGAATAGAGATGGAAAGGATAGCCAGTTGGCCGGATACTCGATAACGAATATCCGTCTCTCCCATAGGCTGGATAGCCGGATATTTAGATTTAAACGTGAGTTACGGAAGAATATGGATACCATATCCGTATGTATAGTTTAAATGCCATGAGGACAGCGAGGACTACAGTTCTGACTAGGACAGCTACGTTCCTCGGTATGTCGTGGAAGCTATGCAGGTTCAACGTCATATATATACAGGCGGCAGAGACCGATGAAGAAGATAAGGATGAGATACGTACAATTGTATACTGGAGATGGAAGAGATACTGAGCCGGATACGGTATACGCAATATCTGTCCATCCCATAAGTTTGATAGCCGGATACTGCTATTTGAATGAAACCAGTAGCATGGCGACATAATATCTAGACGTCCGGATACTGTATATCGAATATCCGTCCATTTCATAAGCCGGATATTACCGTTAGAGTAATACCGTGGAGGCACACAAGCATTCGTCGGCTATTTATCTATTATCGGATATCTGACCGGATAGCCAGATACCGGATAGTTTCTGAAATCGTTTCGTCTCTAGTGAAGACTGCAGTCCTTTTGAGAACAGATTGACGACAGACGTTTGTCACTACGTCGTTGAGGCCCTATGGACTAAAGCTAAAATATCATACGTGCCTGTTACCCATACCCTTCAAACTGGAAAACGATACGTTGTTGTTTGTTGTAGGTGATATTGTTGATTGAATGCCAATCCTATGTAATTTCTTGTCCGTTGTGTTCTTGAGATATTTGTGTTGATTAAATCATTAGCGCGATCCTTTTATCGTAAGTACTACACGGTCAAAATACTTGTGCACTTCGTACGTCAAGTGACCCCACTCCCGTGGTACCCAGAGTTCGCTTCGTGCGCTAATAACGAGAGTCGAACGAAAGAGTGACATGAACTGCTCCAAGTGTTAATTTATTTTGACCGCATAGTATCAAACTCAAGTTATCGGCAGTTGACACTAGTGGCCACTAAGATAATAACTATCTTAATCCAATTGAACTTAATCACATTAATTATTTGTGTGATTAAGGTTAATTATAGGTACTTAACTAAACTTCTAGGTCAATTAAACTAGGCAACAGTGGTTGAGAGATCGGCTGCTACGCTGCGAGTCGCGGGTTCAATTTCCGCACGGAGCAAATATTTGTAAGGCCTAGAGATAGTTGATCCGGATTTGGGTGTTTATGAATGTGAGTTAAAATATTTATAAACGCTTCCCCGATACATGAGAAATTCCTAGCGTGGAGCAGCATTTTAAAAAAAGAAGAAAATCATCAATGTTCATGTTTAAATGAGATATACCGGATCAGTATTCGCTTCGAATCATAGGAGGGGTTTTCTGGAGATCTCTGATTTAAACTAGTTAAGACCAAATTACGATTTACGTTTTTTGTAATGGAACTGCTGGAATATAACCGACAATATTTAAGTTATAGCGCAGAGGATAAGCCTGTATTTTCACTGCCACAAGTGTTTACTTAAATACATACATACAGACTCCCGAATCAACCCAATATTGCGTTTGGAGTTTGGACCCAGAAGATTCTGTTTTTAAGACAAAGTGCAATATTTTATAATTATAAACATATTTATTCCAGGTATTCATAGCAATCAACCCAATATTGCGTTTGGACCCAGAAGATTCTGTTTTTAAGACGAAGTGCAATATTTTATAATTATAAACATATTCATTCCAGGTATTCATAGACACAGTCCCCGGTGACAACACGTCGACAGACATGCTCATAGACAAGAAGATGTCCGTATCATCTGACGAGGTGACGACAACGGAACAAGACGAAGAGGACAAATTGCAGCTCGAGGCTGCAGCAGCCACGCCCGTGCTACTCAACTATTTGTTGACCCACCCGATCACATGTAGCATACAGTGAACATACAGAAAAGCTACAAAAAAAAATGTAATTGCCGTGGTTAACTAAACTTTCGTTAATATATACACAGTTAGTTAATAGATACAGTTAACTGTGCAGCTCGCGGTAGGGGCGGGCATGGCCGTGTTGCTTAAATATCTGCTTATGCACCCCATCAGTTATAGCATACATTAAACACATACGGGCAACCAAGAAAAAAATACAAAACTAATCTGTCGTTAAGTTAATCGTAGTTAACCAAATTTTCATTAACTAATCGAGGTTAACTTTATTGTAGTTAGTTTTACACATTAAATTGTCCATAGCTAAGCCAAGCTGCAGCTCGAGGAAGAAGCACACACGCCAGTTCTGCTCAACTATTTGTTGACGTATCCCATCACTTGTAGCATACAGATAACCAGAGGAAAACTACTAAAAAACTTGACCTTGCTTCACAGAACTTTTATTTAATAATAGTCCGCCAGACCGAATTCCGGCCACGGCAGCCAATCTCACTGCAGACTAGCCATTGGTGCGGGTGATATTATAGCGCACAAGTGTGAGCGCAAACACATGTGCACTCTCTGATACCTCACTATCATAGTCCGATGGGACGGATCTTTCATTTACTAAAGTAACAGTTATAGTTCTCACCAAACTTCTGGGCCGCCCTTTTTTTTGTTAACGGGAGGAAACCTTCAAAACGCGTCTGAAATTTTGGGGAAAAGCCCAGGGAGTGTGGGATTTTTACCTCACTAAAACCACCCCGTTGATCACCACAAGCACGTAGAATGGACCCCTTGACCTCTTAAAAGACCGACCTGGAACCCCCTCTGTGCATCGCCTGTTAGGGCACATCTCTGGGAAGATTTAAAAGCAAGCACCTCTCCTGAGCCTCGCTGTGCACGGCAGCACGTGATCACTGTGTATTTCCTGGAGTCACTGGGTGGGCGTATAGAGTCCCCAATCTGACCCCCCGAGTCCCGCCTGCCTACGATGCAGGCGGGGTTTCGGTGTTTTAGGCATCGAGGCGATTGCTTCAACGACGCCTTCTTCTCCAAGTGGGATCGGCCATCTTACAAGCTCGCTCGGTAGCCTCCTTCTGTACCATCACGGTCTCACAGAAGCTGGCCATTTCCCTCCAGTTTCAAATAATAAGACGGAAAAACTATGATTCCTATAAAAACTCGCCAGATTTTGGCAGATATCTGGTAGGTTGTTATTGAATTTAGGAGTGTATATGTATGAATATCCTTACGTTTGCCCATGGTAGCAGGGCTACCTGTTCAGGGAGCCAATTGAGCACTCGATTAGATTAAGGTATCAGTACTTGGGTCCCACTATTTTCCAAAAGATAGTGGAAAGCCGTCTAAGCTAACAGTACTACAATGGTTCAACTAACTCCTTCTTTGCTTAAAATCTCTTATATCCCATGTCTTGAAAGGACATTATCGCTACGTCATAATTAAAACACCAGTCAATCGATGCTATTGGCTTTAGAATCAAAAACATTTTGAAAATAATAAAATTTTGAAAATATGGCGATAATTTTCGTTCTAGTAACTGGGCCTAAATTTAAGCTAGGTAGTCTATAAAAACCAAAGTCCTCTTTGCCTCTTTACCAAATATTTAGTCATAAGTAGCTACTAGAATTTATCCGTTTATGCAGTAACTACCTATAATCTTAGTAAAACCAAAATTATTTCAAAATTGGCTCTGAAGTCAAAATACTTTGATCTCATATTATTAAGTAAACCCAAAATAAAAAAATAAGCAAGATCGCTGCCTGTTATTCAATTTTGGATAATATATTTAAATAAATCTTATGAGAGTTAATCCGTGCAATTTTATATTTCAGTTATGAAAAATAAGATCTTTTGATTAAATAATTATTCTGTTTACAATTTGATATTCTACCGTTAATTCTACAAAAAAAAATGTGTCCATTTCAACGAATACTACTTTTACTTAATAATTTTAATGATAAGTTTTTTGTTATAATAATATAATAATGATATTGAAGGCCTGATTCACAATGTCCGGATACTAGGCACTATCAAACGGATAAAAAAAAGATAAATGTACTGAAGCAGACTTGTGTAAGAACATAATATCTATCTAAAATAATTTATTATTATAAAGTTTCTCACGACAACCAGCTTATACTTAAAATAATAAGAGTACCTATATTAATCAAATAGTGAGAATTATTATTAATTACTGATCTCATTAGACGCTATGTTAGTTATGTAGGAATTTATTTAATATTAGATAGGTAGTGTTATTTATTCATGGCGACTCGATGTGAAAGTCAGACAGTGATATTCGATTTTCGGCCTGATCGCGCTGTTATAGTCAGTTCAAAAAAAATAAATGAGTCCAATTATAGCAACAAAAAAAATTAAGATCTTTAGGGCGAAAAATCTGTGGTTAACCATTTTCTTCAAGTAACATAACGCCTGTATTTTACGAAGAGTTAGGCAGAAGCATTAATTTAAGAATTTCGCCAGAAATGTATAGTTCCCACGTAATAGGGGCGAGCTATGTCCATCAACCGGGTACAAGTTCAGAATCCGGGCTGCTATTGAGAAATTCCAGATGGAAAACCCAATAACACTTGCTCGACCCTGGTATCGAACCCAAGACCCACACATTAGCGAGATAGTCAAACACGAGCCTATCACAAATAGAAAAAAAATATGATGGCGTATAGGTATATTCCCCAATGTGAACGCAGTACTGGCCGTGCGGCCCGCTCGGTACCAGACTATCAATATTGAACCTCCTTTTGAACAGTTTTATTTGCAAAATATTGTTATATTTACATAAGCTATTTCAGTTATGAAGAAATTCTAGACATCAAATTGTTTGCGTACAAATAATTTAAACATTAAACCACAGCAGATAACGCGTGCTTGACAATTTGTCACATTAATTCTCCGATAATTTTGAGCTGGGAAACTGAGGGTTAGTCGTTTTGGAGGAGTATCCAAAAGTAGCGAAAAAATATCGTGTTTTAATTATTATTTTAAAGCAAAACTATTTGTAATACGAAAAAACCATGTTTCACAAATAATGTACCTACAACCCAGAACTAGACAAGTATAGACTCCAGCTCTCACAAAGGTTTGAATCTACTGTAACCTAGATACTATTTACCGAAGTGTACCTTTTTGAGAGAAATAAACTTATATTCTATGAAACAGTAATAAATATATTTTTTTTCAAACCTTTTAACCTAGCCGTTACTAAGAAGTATGCTTTAGAAAGTTATCGTTTTACGGCACTAAAGCGGTTGTAGGCCAGATACAGTCTCAAAGTGTAGTAGTTCAACTTGGTCGTTATTTCGGACTTATCAGGCCGGATACCGAGTATCACTGTATGTATTTAATTGCATTTAAAATAGTATTGTAGAGTTTTAAGCTGAAGTTTTTTGTAAGTTCCTAGTCCGACGCTCTACTAGATAAATATGCATAGATATTAAAATAAATGATGGCTTGTTTATTGTCAGTAGATTCTTAGAAATGAGACGGATATTCAACTGGATATCCGGATATTCTGTCGAATGCCCTTTCAATATAAAATCTAGTCGATTGCCTAGATCTGAAGTACTTACAGTCTGGCCGGATATTCAAATTAAGACGGATACCAGTTACCGGATATTCGTTTCATGACTAAAATTATTATGCATAGTCGTAGAATCTGAAGAAATAAAGGTATTTATAGATTATAAGTATTGCTGTTTCCTTTTCGCAGAGATTTTTTAGGTAAAAATATGAGAATGCATGTCTTAATATTTGCACTAAATAGTAAGATTTACTCAATTCACAATTTACATGTACTTAATTGTAAATAAAAAATAGAATCAGCTTGTAAAAAAATTGCTAACATAACTAAAGATTCTCCTCTAAGATCTCTTCTCAAATAAATCTGTTTTGCTATACTAATAATATACTGTTAAGTCTTCTATGTTTAATGTTATTATTATTAAAAGCCAAAGCTGCGCCATTTTTGCTACAAAGTTTATTATAAGGATTATTTCTGATAAGTTAATAAAAATGCTTGTGTAAAATATAAATAAAATAGTTTTCTTTATTTACTTACTTGAGTTTTATTTTTTTAAATAATATTAGAAAAAGGTGTTTGTTTATTAAAGTAATTCTTAGAAATCCTAATTCGATTACAAAGTTCTTTCACTGATTCAAGGCTACATGGCTGAGTGTCATACATACTTATACCAGCATAATTAACTGCAGAGAAGGCCCGAGCAAAAATCGTTTGCCCAAGATGGGTTGGCGATTTCTAAACTTATATTAACTACTCGTGTCCATTCACGTTAAGAAAATAATGAGTCGAAAACACTACTAACAAATTAGAAAACTATGTTATGTTTACAGTCACAATTTGTTGCGATCTGATTGGTCGAGGGGACAAAGACGACTCATTATTTTCCTTAGCGCATTTCTTTGTATAGACACGCAGGTCTGGGCAACTCACTATTTTCTTAACGCGAATGGACTATAACTTTGCCTGCGACTTCGATTGCGTAGCATTATTACTTCGAATACCCTCTTTTTATAACGCGCATTAATATTGTAGGTGTGTGGGCCGCCTTACTTTGGTTCACCATACCACAGATAATATATAATACTAGCATAGGTACAGATACCTCATCCCATACGAAGAAACCGTGCCGACGTAACTAGCGTTTTTCATCTGATTATACTGATTTTTTTTTTGTAAATCGATCGCGTTCGGTTCCGTTCCACGGCGATAGATAGATCACCATCTATATCCGTGGAACGGAACCGAACGCGATAGATGTAAAAAAACATAATCAGCACAGACTTCGCCACTGACCATACGAAGTTCCACCCTCTTAAGAATGCTTTCTGTGATAAAATCTATCCCATGTCGTTCTCAGAGTCTCAATCTAGAGCACGGTTGGCGCAGTGGTTGAACAAATATTTGTATCACCTACAGATAGTTGTTCCAGCTCTGGGTGTTTGAGTTAATGTTTGTAAACGCACCCACGATACAGGAGACATTCTTAGTGTGGGGCAAAGTTTATAAAAATAAAACATAACAAATATCATCTAAATCGGTTCAGCGGTTTAAGCGTGAAAAGGTAAACGGACAGACTGACAGAGTTACTTTCGCATTTATAATATTAGTAGGATAAGTCCTGGGCCTGAGTAAGGGACATATTATACATCTGTAATAATTCATAATAATAATAATTCATAATTCATTTATTCACATATAAATAGAGTAATTACATACGTTGGTTTGTTATGTTACATCATTGAATCTTATATTCTATTTAGCCTATGTATGGCATGTGAAATTATTTATTCATGCAAAGATATATAAAAATCGTGGGTAATTAACAATAATAATTCAGTCCTATTGTCTCTGAAATTCGGCGTGCATAATGTCAATTAAATATTACTTGGTTAAATACAGTGCGATATAGATTATTAGTCAGTTATATTATAACGTTAAATAGTGTCATTTATATAATATATTATTTAACAGTCAAATAAAAATATTAGGTTCGATGACACACTTTTACACACAAACTCATCATTGCATGTGCATATATTATTCTTGAAACCATTCATTTATAGAGTAAATCATTTTTTTTAGGAGTATCTCTTTAAGCACTTTTTTAAACTTTGGTAGAGGAAGATCTTGTATGATTGTTTGTAACCTATTATAAATTTTAACACACATAGCTGAACAATTTTTATTAAACACAGCAGTCTTTGGTACAAATTCTAACACCAGTCGCTGACCATGTCTTGAACTACGTGGGTATTTATTATCACGTGCATAAATGTCACAAGCTTTCACAAATAGGTTAGGATTAGATTTTACAAATACACAAATTTCAAAAATATACATGCTTGGTAAGGGTAATATTTTGAGTTTTTTAAAGTACGGTTTACAGGACTCATATGGAGGAATGCCAACAATGGCTCTTATGCAGCGTTTTTGAGATAAAAATGCCCGCTGGGAGTCTGTTGAGTTTCCCCATAATATCAACCCATATCGTAACACGGAAGCTACATAACCATGATATGCTAACAATACCGTATGTTGAGCTGACGTAGTTCTAAGTTTATTTAAAACATATACAAAAGAGTTAACTTTCTTGCAGACTTCATCAACATGTGCTTTCCAATCTAGGTACTTGTCCATGGTGAATCCTAGAAATCTTACATTGGTAGTTTCATTGATTTGTGTACCGTCATATGAGACATGCCTAGGAATGATCTTAGATCCACGGGTTTGAAATTGCATAAAAGTCGTCTTACTAATATTTACGTGTAAATTGTTCCTTACCAACCACCCTATAACCAAGTCTATAGTGTTATTAATTTCAATGTCAAAATCATTATTAATTAAATTGTCATTTGTCAATATGATAGATATGTCATCTGCGAATAATATACATTTATTGGTAATAATGTCAGGTAGGTCATTAATATAGATAATAAAAAGAGGCGGTCCGAGGATACTTCCTTGCGGAACGCCGTAACCATTAACAAGATACTTAGACCTCTCTTGTTTTACCATTGCATTTTGTTCACAAGATATTTCGACACATTGTTCACGATTGTCTAAGTATTGTTCTATCCATCCCAACGCTGGGCCTCTAATACCATAATTCTCCAATTTATCTAGAAGCAGGTCATGAGAAACGAAGTCAAATGCCTTTGACATGTCAAAAAATATCACCATTGTCTGCTTTTTCTTATCAACATTTACTAATATATTGTGCACTAGATCAAATGCGGCAAGTGTAGTTGATTTTCGTTTTTGAAAGCCATATTGTTCCTTTTTTATTATTTGAAACTTATCTATATACGATGATAATCTTCTATGCATGGCCTTTTCAAATATTTTAGAGATGATAGGAATTAGAGTTATGGGTCTATAGTTGCTCATTTCTGTTTTATCTCCTTTTTTATGCAATGGCTTTACTACTGATTTCTTTAATCGGCTAGGAAAACTCCCTTGCTCGAAGGATAAATTTATTAGGTATCCTAACACGGGAACAATACTAACGATGCTTTTTTTCAAAACGTTAGTTGTGATACTATCATAACCAACAGAACTGGTATTATTTAAGGACATAATTATATTTGCAACTTCAATGTCTTCTACTGGTGTGAGAAATATACTATTGTTTGTACGGTTTTTATTTGTGTTTTGCAAGTTACCATTATCGCTGTTTGATAGTTGTATTAAGTAGTTATTAAATTTGTTTGCTATTTCATACGGACTAGTTATCGTACCATTGTCAGTTTTTATATTCTCTACAAATTCTTGACGGGTATTACTTCCTGTATCATCGTTTATAACTTTCCAGGCCGCTT
Source organism: Orthosia cruda (assembly GCA_964057195.1). Classification (NCBI taxonomy): domain Eukaryota; kingdom Metazoa; phylum Arthropoda; class Insecta; order Lepidoptera; family Noctuidae; genus Orthosia; species Orthosia cruda. Next base: position 6,138,316 of record OZ059851.1, on the reverse strand, counting down.
TGCAGACATTGTTTGATTTGGTTATAAAATTGTCATTAGTAATTCTTTGTGACTTTAATATACAGCGCCGCAACAAATTCGAATAAGTGTGATGATGTATACAAGGCAGGTTGTGTGGGGAACATATGGAACGCATGGAACACCTTCTGTGCACATGCGATGCACTGGCTGGTAAGCGAACGAGTCTCCTACGGTTTGGAAATCCAAAACCAGAGAGAAGACTATAGGCTCATATCTCCTAGTCTCGTTGTAAAACTCATGAAAACAGTTTTCAACGAGATTGGGGAGAAGTAGGTTATCTAGAGGACCACAATATATCCTAATGGGTCGAAGTGTCCGAGTTATTTCTCGGCCCCTCCACAAGATAAGATACAAGTCAGATACCTCTGTCCCTTAAGCCTAACGCAGACCGGGACGGGATGGAAAGGATTTAAATTTTACCAATGCACATTCAAACGTATCGATATAGAAATACGACATAAATTGCTATGCTTTAAAATGATGCCGTGACATCGAAAGGGATTTCATTCCACGACATTGAAAGACGCGCCACGGGCTCTCACGGCCGGATGCCTTGGCGTACTGCTGAAGACAACGGTATGCTGTGGACGCCGGCGCTCGTTGTAACATACCGCGGGGTGAGGCGAGGGAAAGGAGCGGGGGATGCGAGACTAAACGTGTATCGGACAGCAGGAGCTGCCGAGGCATGCTTTGTCGTGCCGCGGCATGCCGTGGCGCTGGAAATGCCGCGGTATCTAAGCGGTTAGTGTGCGCTAATTGACGGCAACAAACATCTCTTGCCATCTTGACCCGGTCTGCGTTGGCCTTTACTCACATTTAACTTTAACTTTGCTCTTAGAGCTCATGTTACGGCCCCATGTTTCCTCACGACCTTTTCCTTCACCGTTGTCAGTGACGTCCAAGATAAAAGTTAGAAAGTACATATGAGTTGAAAAAGTCACTTGGTTCTTGCCTGTATTTGAACCCACGACAAAAAAGCACTAGAAGCGAGGTCTTGGCCACTGGACTTAAAAGGAAAAAGTGAAATAAAAAGACAAAAAATCGCCTTAAATCTATTTATTCTCAGTCATAAAAATCCATTTAATTATAATACAAATATAATCATGCACACTGACGATATATAAAATTATTGTAAAACTACATCTTAAGGTAAAGATAGGGTAGGCAGTGAGGCGGCCTATTTGATACTTGAGTTCCGGCCCATTGACCTAAGACTATTTATTTATTTAGGCTTAGCACGCACCGCGGATTTTATTCGCGATAATTTTACCCGCGAGGTTTTTAAACTTCGTACTGCATCATAACTAACACACACGTCGGATTAAATTCCGCGCGATTTTTGTCTGTTTCTACCCGTTCATAGAGCTCAAAATATTCGCGCGAATTTCTGTGGCAAAACTAAGTTTTGTTGAGAATTTTTACAACGCGGTTTTTTACCGCAAGTGCGTGCAGTTTCATACAATTCCATATATCGCAGATAGTGCGGAATAAAATCGCGCGAATAAAAACCGCAGTGCGTGGTAAGCCTTACTTTAACAAAACACGGCCATAGGCCAATTACATTAGTTAAAGACATGGATCCTACTATGAAGTTTTAAAACCATCTTGATCCCGTATGAATGAGACGGAGCTATACAGATCGAATAGCACTGTCCCTTTTACACAACGGAATCATCGGTCCCAGTAGAGAGGAATGTGTGACTGACACTGGCATGGCCACCATCAAAGCATTTAATTTCGATAACACAAAAAAAAATCCGCTAATTACTCGAAATTTGTCGCCAAATAATAGAATTTGTCGGTCACTGGTTGAAAAGTTAGAAGGGTTTATAGGTGGCCGATCTGGGGAGCATGCCCCCATCTTGGCCACATTTATATCTCAAAAACTAGGTCACCTAGCGAAGATCTGTTTTCTCTCAAATTTTGACGCTAATTAGTAGCCAAATAACAGAATTTGTCGGTCACTGCATCAAAAGTTAGAAGGGTTTATAGGTGGCCGATCTGGGGAGCATGCCCCCATCTTGGCCAAATTTATATCTTAAAAACTAGGTCACCTAGCGAAGATCTGTTTTCTCTCAAATTTTGTCGGTAATTAGTCGCCAAATAACAGAATTTGTCGGTCACTGCATCAAAAGTTAGAAGGGTTTATAGGTGGCCGATCTGGGGAGCATGCCCCCATCTTGGCCACATTTATAGCTCAAAAACTAGGTCACCTAGCGAAGATCTGTTTTCTCTCAAATTTTGTCGGTAATTAGTCGCCAAATAACAGAATTTGTCGGTCACTGCATCAAAAGTTAGAAGGGTTTATAGGTGGCCGATCTGGGGAGCATGCCCCCATCTTGGCCACATTTATAGCTCAAAAACTAGGTCACCTAGCGAAGATCTGTTTTCTCTCAAATTTTGTCGCTAATTAGTCGTAATTTTTCGCCAAGTCACAGATTTAGTCGTGTCTTAGTTTAGAAAATAGAATGAGTTTAATTTTTAAGGTATAGTCTAGAGCTAGACCGAAGAGTTTGTTAGCTAGCTTTTGGACTATAACTTAAAAATTGAACTCCCATAATACCTTCAAACTTTAGAATCAGTTATCAACAAGTTAGTAACATTTTTTTTTTGTGTTCAATATTAAAATCTCTGATGTTGGCCATGCCAGTGTCAGTCATAAGAGAGAAATAGGGATTTTTCCGTGGTCGAAAAAAAATAATTTTATTTAGTCAGTGAGATTATCAAATAATATTGGACCCGTATTTTTTTCTTTATCAAATAAATAAAAACTGACAAAGATAAACCGCATCAAAGTTCAGGAGTGGGGCCTTGTGACGTCACTTTGTCAGTATAAAGTGTAGCACACCGTGACGTCACACGGTATTTCAACGCACTGTATCGTCGTATTTTTTTGTTTACATGGCAAAAGAAAAATGCGAGTGCAATATCTTTAGGTTATTTAACTGGGGGACTGAATAGATATTTTTGTGGCAACCCTATTGTAAGACTATCATCGACACAAGATTTCCTTATACAGTGTTATTTTTAAATAACAGTCCATTTTTTTTGACATTGGGTATTCAAGAATCACAATGAGACACACCGCTTGGTATCGTTAGGAGCCTTGCTGCCTACCCAGTAAAATATAGTTGGGGATAGCGCAACATTACGAAAATAGACGATATGTTTCCATGTTTTTCACCAGTTTAATTGTAAGGGTGATAAGACAGAGTTGTATTACGTACAGCCTAATTTCATCATTGCATCAGACCGATGAACTGGTGAAGGTTGCTGGGGATCCCAGCTGCTGGATGCGAGACGCATGGGACCGATCAATGTGGAGACGCTTGGGGGAGGCCCATGTCCAGCAATGGACGTCTTTCGGCTGATATGATGATGAATTTTATCATTAAACATCATACATAGGGGTTAGGGGGTGAGCCTTTTGCCATATACCAAGTATACCAATTTTACGGTCGGATATTGTACATCTAAATTGTTTGTTTGTAAGAGGTGATCTCTGGAAGTACTGCCGGTCTATTCAGTAGAAATCTCACCATGATGACTTATGTGAAGTGAATTCGAAGTACGAGGGGCGTTCAATGTGTTTTCGGTATAGAAAAAGAAGTGAATTCAAACAAAATATTTTTTTTAATATAATCCCCCCATTGCAAGTGCATTTATTAAATCTTGAAATTTATTTAACAATACCCTGTAAACAAGTAAAATTTCAAAATTTTAAAAACCCCCCGACACATCTTGCGAAAACATCCCGATTCAAACAGTAAAAAGCCCATAACTTTTGAACGCCTGAACCGATTTTATTTAAACATAGCTAACAACACTCGACACAATCACCTTTCAAACAAATCAAAATCGGTTCATCCGTTGAGGCGCTATGATGCCACAGACAGACATACAGATACACAGCGACACACCTCAAACTTATAACACCCCTCTTTTTCCGTCGGGGGTTAAAAATAACTATCCTTCTTTTCTGACAAATACGCATTAATGGCCGCCTCAAGCTTTTAATCGTTTTCCCCAAAGGTTTTTTTTTAAATTAGGGAACAAATAATAACCCACGTTACATCTCCAGTAAGAATTCGATCGAAAATACCTGATTGAACTTCACCACAGAGCCCTAAAACTCAAATTTTCAGCATCTGCTGGAATTAAAGCTCTTGTCGAACTCTTTTCACGTAAGTTACCACAGTAAGATGTGTACAGAATAGGTCAGTGATACAATTACGCAAAACTCTTTTACTTATAGAAATCTATATACATAAATTTCATCTCGGTTCCAATGGTATAAGACCACGGGAATGAAGCCGAAGGAATTTTTTAAATTAATTTGTCAAAATCACGCTATACTCAACAATATAATTGTATGTAAGTATAAACAGCTGTTCTAAGGACATTTCCTCTCGAGCTGTCCCTTGCCTCCTTCGTCGTATTCCTGTGAGGATATCCACATCTGTTGGAAGGAGCCGATTGAAGCCAGTATAGATCCTCCTGAAAAGAGAAAAGTTCAAGTTTAGCATTTCAACTAGAGATGTAACTAGTATCCGTCCACTCAGGTCAGATACCGGATATTAAGCCAATATTCGTCGAAAACCGCGTAGTAGTTCAATATTCGGCGATAGTAGGTCAGTATTCGGTGTATACCAGAGGGGCAATTCCCGTATTTGTAAGGAACGTTCGGAGTCGTTTTCGGATAAAACCACCTCAAAAGTTTTTTTCGTTTTTCATTAACATTTATTTAAGAGAATTATTCTACTGATGGTACTTCAATATTAGACGAAAGAAAATTTGGTTCAAATAAATTGCATTAGATGGCCTGATAAGCTTCGATTTCTAATGGAGTTTTGAGAAATATTAAGATTTTCTAGAGACAATCATAAAATTTTTATGTTCTTGTCTAACTCTCCTAAGCACAAAATTAAGGGATATTGGGCTCTTAATTCACATTTCAAAGATTATTTGAATGGATCATTTAAAATTGATTCCAATAGATGGCGCGGTTTCAAGTTCTGAGGCATCTACTGGATTTTTTAAATTTGTTTTGTAACACTTGGTACAATGAAACTGTAAAAATGAGTAAAAATATACTATATTATAAAGAGAAAAGATTTGTATTTTTGTATGTAACCAATAAACTTAAAAACTACTGGACCGATTTCAAAAATCGCTATCCCCGGGTGACTTTGGCTAATTTTTAACCCTGTATTCCCACAGGAACGGGAACAACGCGGGTGAAACCGCGAGGCGTTCGCTAGTATACTATAAATCAAATCGTAGCTGTATTTAAAAGAAAAAGTATTCACGAACCGATTAAACACTCTTACTTGCAAGTTGCTTCTAACACCATCTATATCCGTGGAAATGAACAGAATTCGATCGATGTTCTTAGAAAAATAAACAGTTTAATCAGACAAAAAACGCTAGTTATGTCGGCACTTTTTTTTTTAATGGGACGAGGCATCTGTATGCTAGTATCATATTATCTGTGCTATTGGCAAAACAAAATAATAATATAGTTGGCGAGCCCCCCACACGCCACCACGGAGCCCCAGAGACTAACACAGGAGTGACAGTACTAGACACTCACCTATCCAAGCCGCGAAGCGTCTCTCGGTAGAGTTAGGCGCCGCATGGCTCTTGAGTCGGTGCGAGGAGGGCGCCCGCGCGGCGAGCTCCTTGCCGAGGCGCTCGAGCCAGCCCGCCGTGTTGGCGAGCCCCCCACACGCCACCACGGAGCCCCACAGCGCCGGCCGCGCGTCCGCGTCGCACGCGGCGGCTGCTGCACATGCTGTGGACAAGAAATGCATTTTATTGAACACTGGAAAGAACCTACATAGAGAGGCCAGATCACACCGAGACCCAACATAGCGATGTCAGTTAACACCGAGATGAGGCCAGTTCACACTGAGACCCTACATAACGAGGTCAGTTAACACCGAGGCCCTACATAGCGATGTCAGTTCACACCGAGACCCTACATATCGAGGTCAGTTAACACCGAGACCCAACATAGCGATGTCAGTTCACACCGAGACGGAACATAGCGAGGTCAGTTCATACAGAGACGGTACATAGCAAGGTCAGTTCACACCGAGACCCAACATAGCGATGTCAGTTTACACCGAGACGCTACATAGCGAGGCTAGATCACACCGAGACCCATCATAGCGATGTCAGTTCACACCGAGACGGAACATAGCGAGGTCAGTTCACACAGAGACGGTACATAGCAAGGTCAGTTCACACCGAGACCCTACATAGCGAGGTCAGTTAACACCTAGACCCAACATAGCGGATGTCAGTTCACACCGAGACGGAACATAGCGATGTCAGTTCACACCGAGACGGAACATAGCGAGGACAGTTCACACAGAGACGCTACATAGCGAGGCCAGATCACACCGAGACCCAACATAGCGATGTCAGTTTACACCGAGACGCTACATAGCGAGGCTAGATCACACCGAGACCCAACATAGCGATGTAAGTTTACACCGAGACGCTACATAGCGAGGCCAGGTGCTTCGCTCGCCGCAGTGAAACACTAGACTTTAAACTGGAAGCCGATTCCGATATACTTGGGCCCCACAGAGAGGTCTGTGTTCCAGCAGTGGGCACACTATAGTTTACGCCTGTGTCTACCGCTCCCACAGCGGGGATCAGGTCTGTTCACACCGAGACCCAACAAAGCGATGTCAGTTTACACCGAGACGCTACATAGCGATGTCAGTTCACACCGAGACCCTACATAACGAGGTCAGTTAACACCGAGACCCAACATAGCAAAGTCAGTTCACACCGAGACCCAACATAGCGTTGTCAGTTAACACCGAGATGAGGCCAGTTCACACTGAGACCCTTCATAACGAGGTCAGTTAACACCGAGGCCCTACATAGCGATGTCAGTTCACACCGAGACCCTACATAGCGAGGTCAGTTAACACCGAGACCCAAAATAGCGATGTTAGTTCACACCGAGACGGAACATAGCGAGGTCAGTTCACACAGAGACGGTACATAGCAAGGTCAGTTCACACCGATACCCAACATAGCGATGTCAGTTTACACCGAGACGCTACATAGCGAGGCTAGATCACACCGAGACCCATCATAGCGATGTCAGTTCACACCGAGACGGAACATAGCGAGGTCAGTTCACACAGAGACGGTACATAGCAAGGTCAGTTCACACCGAGACCCAACATAGCGATGTCAGTTTACACCGAGACGCTACATAGCGATGTCAGTTCACACCGAGACCCTACATAGCGAGGTCAGTTAACACCGAGACCCAACATAGCGAAGTCAGTTCACACCGAGACCCTACATAGCGAGGTCAGTTAACACCTAGACCCAACATAGCGGATGTCAGTTCACACCGAGACGAAACATAGCGATGTCAGTTCACACCGAGACGGAACATAGCGATGTCAGTTCACACCGAGACGGAACATAGCGAGGACAGTTCACACAGAGACGCTACATAGCGAGGCCAGATCACACCGAGACCCAACATAGCGATGTCAGTTTACACCGAGACGCTACATAGCGAGGCTAGATCACACCGAGACCCAACATAGTGATGTCAGTTTACACCGAGACGCTACATAGCGAGGCCAGGTGCTTCGCTCGCCGCAGTGAAACACAAGACTTTAAACTGGAAGCCGATTCCGATATACTTGGGCCCACAGAGAGGTCTGTGTCCCAGCAGTGGGCACACTATAGTTTACGCCTGTGTCCACCGCTCGCACAGCGGGGATCAGGAGACAACCAGGCTCACAGAGTACCTTAGTGAGGCGGCCGATACGGCACAGCAGCGGTACCCTTCTGCCCAATTAGTGTTACTGGCGACTTCAATGCCCACCACCAGGAGTGGCTTTTCCCGTACCAGTGCGCTGATCATGCTAGGCGGGAGACGAGAAAGCTTGCGCTAGCGTTAAATCTCGCCCAGCTGGTCTAGGGGGCAACGAGGGTGCCGGATGTTGATTCGCACACACCCAATTGCTTGGACCTTCTGCTGACTACAGATCCAGACCGCTACTCGGTGTCGGTATCTTCACCTTTGGGTAGTTCCGACCATTACTATTATATATTCTTTATTGTACACCATTAAAAAATACATACAGAACAAACATTTTCAAGCACTGTGTACAATAGGCGGTCTTATCGCACAGGGCAATCTCTTACAGACAACCTTTGGATGGACTGAACGACAGGAGAATTAAGGGCTGTCAGTGTACAATAGATGATAAATAATATAACTTACTTATACATAATAACATAAAATACATACATACTATACTACATATCTAATATACTAATAAATATTGAATATTTGACAGAGAAAGGAAAAGACTAAACATTATAGTGAAAGGTAATGCTCCTTTTCCATTTTCTTATACGCTGGCAGTGTTTGAGCGCGTCTTATTTCTATAGGTAATACATTCCACAATCGAACTGCTTTAATCGTAAAAGATTTGTCAAAGAACGAAGTGGAATGCATACGAACACTCAATTTTAAATTCTCCGATGATCTCAAGGACTTAGAATGGGTGTCACAGAGGAACTTGTCTGAACCATTGTCTGGTTAAGACTGTATCCGTCCACTCCCCACCCGATCCCAGCCCAAGAGGCGCTCGGCGGGTTTGGCGGTACAAGTCAGCAGATTGGGATGGGATGCGTTCTTTTTTCGCAGCCTACTTGCTTCTCTTTGGTTTCTCTCGTCGTGCGCGGACGCCGTGTCGGATGTGTTGCGTCAGGGAATGGACTACTTCATTCCGTTCTCTGACGTAACAATGTCTAGCGCTGACCGGCCATGGTTTGGCGCCGAGTGCAAGCGCGCCAACACGCTTAAACATGAGGCGTACCTGGCATGGGTCGACGCTCGTACGCGCAAAGCAAGCGCCGTGGGTCAGCGCAAGAGAGCCTACAATAGGGCTGCCAAGTCCTGCAAGCAGGTGATGCGGAGATCTCGTTTTGACCACATAAGCTGTATTGCAGTGTATTTCAATCTTTTCGAATATGCGACCCCCTTTTAAGTAAAAAAATTGTATCGACAACACAAAAAAAAAAAACCGTCATAATTTTATAATGCGGTAAGTGGGCGAGCAAACTGCACTCTTGAGATTATTTTTTGAATCTATAAGTATGTGTTTTAAATCATACAAATAATGTCAAAGACATATCCAAGGTAATCTATATTTCTATATACTATCTATATTAATATTATAAAGAGGAAAGATTTGTATTTTTGTATGTAACGAATAAATTTAAATACTACTGGACCGATTTCAAAAATTCTTTCACCCTTGGGAAGCTACACTATCCCCGGGTGACATAGGCTACTTGTTATCCCTGAACTACGCGGGTGAAACCGCGAGGCGTCCGCTAGTAACATATATCTAAGAATGAACAGGCACAGCCTTCTACGACCTATAACCCTCACTTTTAACTGTTACCTGGCCTGCGACTGCGACCCCCAAACTAAAACTTCGGGCCCCCCTGGGGGTCGCGACCCACAGTTTGAAAAGCACTGCTGTATTGGGACCAAACTTGCTTCCTACCCAGCGGGTAGTAAAGCGTTTTGGTCCCTGGCTAAGTCGGTTGAATCGAACTTGTTTTACTCTCTTTTTGCGGAATCTTCACGTCTGGATTCTGGTGACGCGCGGCCCACTCCTTCTGATGGTTGCGAGACGAGTATGTCGGACATTCGCATACATCAAAAGTATGTTCGTAGGGTGCTGCGCTATCTTGACGTGAACAAAGTTAGTGGCCTCGACGGAATGCCAGCAATTGTTCTCAGAACCTGTGCGCCTGAATTGTCTCCGATCGTGACACGCCTGTTTCGCCTTTCGTATGAGACGGGAAAAGTGCCAAATGCCTGGAAGCAAGCTAACGTTCAGCCTGTGCCCACAGTCGGGCTTACCCGGCTAACTACAGACAATATCAATAAGACAATCTTGAGATTCTTGGCATCCCGTTCACATCGACGCTTAATTTTGGTCCATTCATTGAGGCAAAAGCTCAGCTGGCTCCCAAATTGGGGATCCTCGCGAAGTTGAAACGGTACTTTACGCCAGAACAGCTGCTGAACTTATATCAAGCGCAAGTTCGATCATGCATGGAATAGTGCTCTCATCTCTAGGACGGATCTGCCAAGTACCAGCTGGATGCACTTGATTCGATCAAAACACTGGCTAAGAGGCTCATCGGCAATGAAGTACTGGTCGAATCTAGGCTCCTGAACCACGAACATCGGCGCCGAGTTGCCAGTCCGTGGGTTTTTTTTCGGTTACATTTCGGGGAGTGTACATTGGAATTGCATGAACTAATTCCTCCTAGCCCGTTCCATCATCGGACTACAAGACGTACGGCGATGCGTAATCGGTACATGATGGACATCCCACCCATACGCACCAAACGTTTTGGGAATTCTTTTATTATGCGTACAGCAAAGGAATTCCCTGCCGGAGTCTGTATTTCCTGATAGCTACAACCTGGGAGTCTTTAAGTCAAGAGTGAATAGGTTACTTCTAGGCAAGCGAGCTTCACCGTCGACCACATCATCGCTTACCATCAGGTGAGATAGTGGTCAAGCGCAAGCCTATCAATAATAATAATAAAAAAAGTCTGATTTTGCTGTCTCACCTAAGTGCGGGGCTCCCAGAGTCTGCTCGAAGAGGCACTCGGTTAGCTTGAAGCGCTCAGGACCGAAGTCCTGGTGGTAGCCGCCGGGGAACTCGTAGTGGCTGAACGGGACTGAGGATACCTGACGTTCCTCGTATTGGCTTTCTGAAATCTGTGGAGTAAGAGGATGGAATGGAATTAAATATTATACATACGTACTATACTCGGAATTTTAATTCGATTCCAGATTTGACAATTTCAGTGTTGCAACGTTATGACAAGTACTAAATAGTGACGTTGCAAAATTATTCGATATGGAAATGGAATATTTCCGGATCGATTCTTCTCGTTTATAATTTTACTCTCGTAAACTAAGTATATCAGGAAATTAAATATTTCTGAACCGATAATTTAGTTTTGACGATTAATTAACGATCTGAGACTTTTCTTTTATAATTGTGTGTGAAATAAATAAAAAAATGTGATCATGAAGGAACATGACAAATAAAACAGATAGATGTATTATGGTAATAATTTATTTTATATATTGTCGCCGTCATCGCTATCGCTGTCACTTTCTGTAACATTTATTATAAATGTGTCTGAGATATTGTCAATTAACATATCTAGCCTACTCATGTTTTCCTCTTCTTTGACAACATGGGATACGCATTTAGACCATTCGGTAGCCGTAATTTTTTGAATGCCTTCCTGAAATAAATTTCTCACGTCTGTCAATTTGAAAGTTTTATTATTTTGAGCTACATGCCCCTTTAACTGCGCCCATATCAATTCGATAGGGTTTAGCTCGCAATGGTAAGGGGGCAGTCTTAAAACCGTGATCCCATGTTGTGCTGCCATTTCGTCTACAGCGTACTTATTAAAAGACTCGTTATGTGGAATCAGTTCTAAAAGCGTAGCTTTAACCATATCTGATTTGTAATGAATATTTTTATTTAAAAGCCAATCTTGAATGGCAGCTTTTTTCCAGCTCATTTTGTTTTTCGATTGTTTATCGATTTTTGTGTTCATCACTACACTATTATATGTGGTATCATTATTTCACAAAATGAGAGTAGCTAATGTCAAATCTGGAATCGAATTAAAATTCTGACTATAGATAAACCGACGCCTTTTTTCCATGGAGTCAGAAGGAATCACTCTTGTTCTTAAGCACAATGGGATATATTAACGACCAAGTTATTATTTATGCACTATTTACAAATCACTAGAAATCAATAGTTGAGATTTGTGATAGGATGGACTGAAAGGACTAAATAATTGTATTATTTTGTTTAAGATAAACCGCATCAAACTACAGAAGTGGGGGCTTGTGACGTCACTTTTGAGTATAAATAAAGTATACTAAAACGTGACGTCACACGAAATTTCAATGCTCTGTATCGTCGTTATTTTTTGTTTACGTGCCTAAAGAAAAAAATATGTAATATTAATCTACCTGACGGACCAAATAACATTTATTATTATATATATATTTTTTTTAATTATATTTATTTATTATTATTCAAGAGCTAAACCACATAAAAAAAAAAACAAAAAAGTTAAAGTTATACATTAATTTTGATTTAAAGTGATAAATCAAAAGTCCTCCATCTGAAAGTGGTTATACAATTTATTATTTCTTTACACCAATGGTATAATTAGAATATATACATTAAAAAATTAGATGTCAAAGTCACAACGACACGTCAAAAACGTTGTCTTTTATTATTATTTATTATATACTTGATTGTCTGATACTGAGGTGTTGTCATGTTGCTAAATAAGAGTGTGTACATTACCTGCGCCACGCAGTGACAGAAGTCTTCATACTGCCTCTTCAGCATGTACTGTTGCCAGGAGTGCGTCAGACCGGCTGGCAGAGTCTTCAGAGTGTACCGGCCTCGCTCGCGCTCCCTTATCACTTCTTTACTCTGAAATATTTAATTATCTAAGTCTATACTTAATATTATAAAGAGGAAAGATTTGTATTTTTGTATGTAACAAATAAACTTAAAAACTACTGGACCGATTTTAATAATTCTTTCACTGTTGGGAAGCTACACTATCCCCGGGTGACATAGGCTACTTTTTATCCCTGTATTCCCACGAGAACGGGCACTACGCGACTGAAACCGCTACGCGTCCGCTAGTAATATTATAAATGCGAAAGTTTGGATGGATGTATGTTTGTTACTCAATCACGCCAGAACGGCTGAACGGATCTGGATGAAATTTGGCACAGAGATAGATTATAGTAAAATATAGCGCATAGGATATTTTGTATCCCGGGCATATGCTCCTTCGGGATGATTTTCGACTTTCTGGCAGAAGCTAGTATGTATTATAAATGCGAAAGTTTGTTACTCAATCACGCCAGAACGGCTGAACAAATCTGGATTAAATTTGGCACGGAGATAGATTATAGTCAGAAATAGCACATAGTATTTTTATCTCGGTATAATGTTCCCTTGGGATGACAGAATTTCCACGCAGGCGAAACCACTGACATAAACTGCCGCCTTTTTTCCATGGAGGTGGGCAGAAACTACAGAACACGAACATTGAAATTACAAATATTATAATAACGCACATTGTGTAACGTAAAACGTTTTGGGAACACTTTTATTATGCGGACAGCTAAGGAGTGGAATGCCCTGCCGGAGTCTGTGTTTCCTGATAGCTACAATCTAGGGGTCTTCAAGTCAACAGTGAATAGGTTACTTCTAGGGAAGCGTGCTTCACCGTCGACCACATCATCGCTTGCCATTAGGTGAAACAGTGGTCAAGCGCGAGTCTAAAGACAATTTAAGAAAAAAGTTAAAAAAGGTGTGATCATATTTTAAAAACCGGCCAAGTGCGAGTCGGACTCGCGCACCAAGGGTTCCGTACCATTATCGCAAAAAACGGTAAAAACATCACATCATCAAATTTCAACTGTCTAGCTATCACGGTTCATGAGATACAGCCTGGTGACAGACAGACAGACGGATCGTGGAGTCTTAGCAATATAGTCCCGTTTTTACCCTTTGGGTACGGAACCCTAAAAACAAGGTTTACTAACAATAAAATGCGTAAATTAACTGACCTGTATACTGTAAATGGGTAGCATCTGTATATGCAAGTTATTAAGCATGAGTTTCGCTTGAGCGGCGAGATGGTCGCCGCCCACCGGAGACCGGACTGCCGCGTTCACGAGTGCGTATCTGAAAAGAAATACCATTTTATTTATTTACTAGCTGACCCGGCAAACTTTGTTTTGCCATAAAAACACCAAACATTCATCTATCCTACCTAACACTATCTACCGAACTCTACCTACCCTACCCTACCTACCCTATAAACCTCACGGAGCCCGAGACCTTTCCAACGAATGCAAAACCGTGGAAATCGGTTCGTGCGTTCTGGAGTTATAGCGTCAGGAAGGAAAACCCGACTTATTTTTATATAGTAGATTAACAGGAACATCAACTACATATTTAGGATAGGATAGATGGACCCCTTTGCCGCACTTAAGACTCCCAGTTGGTCCATTGTGCGTGTAGGTATCCTCTCTGTGAGAGGGAATGGGCCGTAATCCACCACGCGGGCCCAGTGCGTGTTGGTGGATGTCACATGTCTTCGAATTTTTGGTTCTAAGACATGCCGGTTTCCTCACGATGTTTCCCTTCACCGTTTTGAGAGCATTGGTGACGAAATAATTTACACATAAAGCGCCTGCCTGCCTGGGTTCGAACCAACACTAACAAAATATTTACAAAAAATATATATAAATATAATTGTTCATACATTGTTCTTAATTATATTTAAATTTGTCTCTTATAATTTTAAACAACATAACTGGCGAAATTAATTATTGGGTATACTGCCTACTCCAGGGCAATACAGTCGTGATGTTATAGGACACATAATAGAATAGTCTTTATCGTCTTTTTGTTGTGTTTTTAAGAAATGCATGCATACTGCGCTACCACCGCGCTAGATAGCGCAGTTATGTGGGACTCCACCCACTAAAACTTCATGGTGTCCTCCTGTACCGCAAAAAAAAATATTGGGTGAGGGAGAGCGGCCAACCACACACATAAATCTAACTAGATAACGCAAGTCCCTCCATCTGTATGAAAACCAACCGTGCCAGTTTTCAAAAACAATTTAAAAACAAATTTGCTTAACAATGAAAGAAAACATTTCCAATGCCTCGGTCAACTTTTTCTATACATTCTTTACAGCTCAATATGGCATAAAAAGGAATTTTCTAGATTTCGGTGGTGAAGGTTGTAACTTTACTCCGTTTTTTCGCGTCATCTAGTTAGATTTATGTCTGTGCGGCCAACGCTATACCATCACTCCTCCTCCCCTGCAGCCCATCACGCAGCCTTCAGACGGTGGCGACCCCGTCCAGGCCGCGGAAGGTAGGGAGAGCGATTAATTTCCTATTGATTTGTACTTGGGCCTGAACTGCTTCTGCAACGCTTCTTTCGAACTCAATTCAAATTGTTCAATAAAAAAGAAAGAAAAGAAAACACATTTATTTGACACAAGCCAGAGCACACAACACACACGATAATTGCATCCTTCATCTCAATTATCTTAAAAACTATCACATAAATATAACCGATCGATGAGGTGTGTTACAGCAGAAGGAAGAGCAAGAACTGCATGCTTTTTAGGGTTCCGTACCTCGAAAGAAAAGAACGGAACCCTTATAGGATCACTTTGTTGTCCGTTCGTCCGTCTATCTGTCTGTCAAGACCCTTTTTCTCAGGAACGCGTGGAGGTATCAAGCCGAAATTTATATCAAATACTCAGGTCTACTGTCCCTTAAATCTGAGAAAAAATCAAACTTCGAAGCCAACGCATCAAAAGGTACAGCCGTTTATGCCGCAAATTTCTAAAAATTTTCGACATTCGAAAGGGAATTAAAAACCTACAGGGTACTTCCCGTGAACTCAAAATCTTGAAATTTGGTACGAAGCAACGTCTTATAGCACAGATAAAGTAATAATTGCGAAAACCGTAAATTTTTTGTTACATCATATAATAAAAATATTTTTAATAATTTTAAACTTACTACCCCTTTCCTCATGAACGCGTAGAGGTGTTAAATTGAAATTCATATCAAATACTCAGGTCTATAATATCTTTAAGGTTTGTACGGAACCCTCGGTGCGTGAGTCAGACTCGCACTTGGCTGGCTTTTTTTCAAACAATGACTTAAATAAAAAACACTTGGAATCTTAACTTACCCATCAATAACAGGCACAGCACTTGTCTGACTGGCTCCAGCATCAACCACCAAGGCAGTAGACTTGCCGTTAGCAAACGCAGCCAGCACCGCACTCTTCACTAAGAAGAAGGCGGGCGCTTGGTACTTCTCAAACAGGAGTTCTGCTAGCTTCTCCCTTGCCGGTCTTGTTGTCCATACAGCTTCGGTGAATAGTGCTGGGTGGTGTTCTGATGGGGAGCGGATGACCTGGATGGTAGATAGGCAACATCTTTAATATTAGTTTGTAGCGTTCACGTTAAGCCATTAATCCCTACTGTCATTTGAAGATCTTTGACAGTTGTCACGGATAGTCAGATGCCTGAGATCTGACACCAGTCTTGGCAAGGGGTATTGTGTTACCCAGTTACTGGGTTGTGGAGGTCAGATAGGCAGTCGCTCCATGTAAAACACTGGTACTCAGCTGAATCTGGTTAGACTGGAAGCTGACCCCAACATGACAAGACACCCAGATCCGGATCAATTATCTGTAGGCTCGAGACCGCGACACACAGCGCTGCTACGGATCGCTCAACCACTACGCCAACCTTGTCGTCAAGATTGATAGTGTTTTGTGTCTAATTCAACTACACCCACACCAAATTTTTCTTTTTTTTGGGTAGAAGTCTATTTGAGCAACTTAGGCAGCTGTCCCACCGCCGACGATCAGCGAATAGCGAGTAAAACTACTAAAAGCGAGAAAAAGAAGCGAGTAGCTAGTGTGACCGCTCGGCTATAAGCGAGTTTTCATATGCGACGGGCGATTACTCGCAGCACTCGCTCGGGGCGGCCGCACTATAGGTAGTAATGACCGCTGCTCGTGAGTTCTGACCGCCAAGCGAGCAAGCGAGCATCGCTGGGCGAGTATAACCTTGATGGCTCTTGTCGCTGCGACAAACTTGTGGTGAGAGATTAGCCGTTAGTGTGAACAGCCAGCGATCAACTACCTAATTACCTATTATAGACTCAATACTTGTCGCTTTTATAGACACGGGATCTTAAATCTTATGTTCGTTTCCTCAGCGAGAAAATAGTCGATAGCTAAACGTTTACTCGCCGGCGACGGTGGGACAAGTCACTAAGTAAAAACTGTTGTATGATATTCACACTGACAGACACAGACATAAATCTTACTAGATGACCCATACGTATAAAACATTTAGCGAATACTTTCATTTGGTCTTTAAGTCAAGAGTGAATAGGTTTGTCTAGGCAAGTGTGCTTCACCGTAGACCACATCATCGCTTACCATCAGGCGAGATAGTCGTCAAACACAAGCTTTTGATTGAGTTTGTAGAAGTGGCACGCTTGGTTTCATGAATATGGAAGAATTTGTGTTGTATAGTAAGATTTATGTTTGTGATACTGACATGTTCAGAATAGTAAAATCCACAACATAATGAATAAGCATAAAACGTAGGGAACCTACCTTGGCATAGCAGTAATCCAGCATCTTCTCAAACAAGTCCCAGTTGTCGACCTGTCCATCCTTCATGTACGTCTGTACTTCCATACCAGCTCGTGGCACATGTAGTTCTGTCACGTCTATGTAGTGGCGGAGCTCTCCACCGGCTTTTGTGCCTGAGAACAAAATTTTAGATACTATAGTTGTCAAAAAATAAAAGGCCCGTTTTGACAGCTATAAAAATACTTAATAATAATTAAACTTGACGCTTGCGAATGATACTCATTGTTATAGTGTATGGGTAACATAGTAATACATTAGGATTATGAATTTGACTTTTCATTTTCTTACGTAGAAAGTTATTGCGGCATGTAAAATGAGAAATGACAACGGACTTCTTAGATTGTGACGACTTTACGTAGAGATACAAAATCTTACAAGTTAAGATTATGCAGAATATTACTCACATGAGAAACAATGCAGAGTAGTTTAATATTATTATTGTCTATAGGAATTAAATGTCATATAAAGTGCCAATGTGCCATTCTATAGCTAGAGTGTCAATAAAAATATAAGTATAATTTATTTATAGGTAAGAATGTTAACAAAAATTTACAATTAGGTGAAGTAGAGATTATGGGATTATTTTGGCAGATTTTGAGTTTTTAACACCTCCTTAACCAGCGAAAAATTCTATATCAATCAGTATTAGCAGTATTTTTCTACTATCAATAGATTCCTAATATAAAATGTAAATATCCCAATTTGCTGTGTTTACAAACCCATTTTCAATAAGATTAAGTATTTGATTTGAACTAACAATGAGCCTAGTTACAAAGTGAATGCAATTATGGCACTGGGAACTCGCACTCCCCTTTGGTTTACAGTTTACAATCAGCATTGATTTTTATTATTTTGTACAGATTTTTTGTTTTTAGACAATGGCCTTTTGGCGGTAATAACAGAATTGTTGCCTAACATACTAAGAACAATGTAAAACAGAAACATTTCAATAGCTACTATCTTAAGACAAATATAACATACTCGTAATAATGTTAACACATCTATTACAAGTCTTTGAAAGATGATGATTTTCAGAGCATTTAGCATCCTTAATGCACAATTATTATAGAAATATGAATCTGTTTGTCAGGCACAATGATTATGCTAAGTTGAGATGATAGATCGGCTTCGTACAATCTGTATAATTAAACTTGTTTTAGCGTAAATTCATTCTCCTGATTTCAATTTCAAGTCTAAAAATAGGTCCATCTTTACAAGGTTGTTTTGTCAACAAACTAAACATTATAGACAAACGAAATTGGTAATACATGGCTTTGTAAGACCAAAATCTTATAATTCATGACAAAAATGAATTAATAAGCTCCGAAAGCCTGCTATAAGCCAAATGAAATTAGCATCCCACAACAAGAAAGTAACCATTGTCTTTTCAAGAATTTTGGCAGAAAATCTTACCGGATTGCGTGACATTTCCATCGGGAACCTTCTCTTCAGCATCAGGAATGTGAGTGGCAGGTCCTACACCCACCACTGCCGGGATATCGGCCTTAGGAGTATCTTCTTGTGCATAACCAACGCGCAACGAATGATGCCCCGGATCGAACACTAACGCGCCTATTTCATCGCCACCATACAACATCCCGTTAGGACCACTCATTTTTGAGTCTTTAACTTAGATTTTGTGTGTTTTAGTTTTATTTTTAGGATAATTGTCGGTTTCGGCGCGATGCAGTTTTTGTTGATTACCAACCAACCAGACTGACTGACTGAATTGAGTTTTTTTATATTATCTGTGGTCAAAGTGGTTTCGGATGCATTGAATGGTACTTTGAGCATAAAGGAATCGTAGAAAGAGATAGCAAGATATAATTTTCGATTTGATCGAGGAGTACATTACTCAGGGTTTAGTAGTACTTAGAATTAATGAGATGAAACGCAGCTTCTGCAGTTGCGTGAAATGAAATACAAAACCACTATGATGCAAGCTTTCGGACAGGTTAAAAAAAAATATAGTAATAGTTATTAAATAGTAAATATACAGTATAATATTCAGATTCTTTCTTTTGCGTTGATATCCGTCTTTGATAAAATGTATCCTTGCTCGATTAGATTTTTATTGACACTAATGAAAGTTGTTCGTATAAAGGAGCGCAGGTAGTGCTACGCTCGCTACGCCGCGCCAGCTCTACGAGATACGGCGCTACGGTTTCCATTACCGCAATTTCTGAATGAATCTTCTTGTTCATAGATTAAGGAAATGTTAAGATGAATAAAACACAAATACAATCTGACAGCACAATAATATAATTACAACACAATGCTGAATGTGAACAATTTATAACAAAAGTAATATTATGTCTAGATACAGATTGAGTTTTTCAAGAGGGCGTGGATGGCCAAATCTGGAACTATGAGGAATAGCGAAAAATCCTCAAAATATTCACGAGGCCTGATGAAAAGTAAAACTGCAGCATTGGATTTTTGAAAAATCACTATTGAGGAATCAAACGCGTTGATTTTGAAAAAAAAAACATACCTGTATTTACTTGTATAATCTAAGCCTGTATTTATTTTCCCTGTAAAGTGTTTTTGTGTGTAGATAAATAAATAATACTGTATTATGTATACCATTCGATAGTGTCGTTAATAAGGATCAAATTCTGGTAAGTAATGACATAGGTACCGTAAACATGAGGAAAGGGCTCATTTTTAGCAAACTATGTTTTGTTTTCTAAAATCAACGGGTTCGATTCCTGGCTAGGTTCTTTTTATTATTATTATTATTGGTAGGCTCGCGCTTGACCACTATCTCACCTGATGGTAAGCGATGATGTGGTCGACGGTGTAGCACGCTTGCCTAGAAGTAACCTATTCACTCTTGACTTAAAGACCCCGAGGTTGTAGCTATGGGGTAACACAGACGGCAAAGAATTCCACTCCTTAGCTGTTCGCATAATGAAAGTAAAAGGAATATTGATTATACAAAAATCCAATGATTCAAATTAAGTTTTCTTCAAAATCGGCCTCGTGACTCCTTTGAGTGCTTTTCGCTATTCGTCATAGTTTCGGATTTGGCCACCCACGGCACACCGACAGATATACATTTAATTGCTGATAAGTTATAGAATTTCATGAATAAACAATGCACTTGTCTAGGAACAGTAATTTTACACGCTTGACAGTATAACTACAGAGTTTCTGCAGTTTCACTTAAAAAAGATGGCAAAAGAAGCGTATGTGACAAAAAAATTGCAAAAAGAGTTATTAAAACAATCTTATTTTGATGTCGGATTGATAAAGTAAACATATAGAGATGAGATATAATTTTAAAATAATAAAAATAAATCATTGAAAAAAAAAGTCTGCAGTCATCTTTTTTAAAGATAAGTGAATCTGCAGAGTTATTAACAATTGATTGACTTTAGAATGAAAAAAATTGGTGAAGTTTAAAAACTGTGTTGAAACGTAAAAACATACAGCAGGTAAAGATTTTACCTTCTACAACCGTTGCTAAAAAATCTAGATTAAACCATATGTACCTAACTAAAAGTTGTGAAGATCATCAGTAAAGACCACATTTATAACAATAATTGAAGCTATTTTTAAACAGTTTTCTTGCACACGCTAATAAATTAGCTAACACAGCTATAGAATGATAGAAAATTTTCACATATTGACAGTAAGAAATTGTATAGGAACCATACTAAAAGGCTTGTAAGTAGTAATATCATAAGTACACACTTAATACAAAACTAGATGTGGCTCGATAGAGTTAGTTTTTATTGAACACATTTAATTTTAAAATACTTTTATATGAGAAAGTATAGTTAAAGTAGTTCTCTGTGTTTTATGGAAAAGGGATTGCGATCTAAAATTTAGACTAAGAATGAAGATTTAAATTCATCTTTTTTAGTGGATGATACAAGTTAATATACCGTGAAAGGAAATCAGATTATCTTTTTATATTGATACGTGTGCAGATTTCCCAGATTTTAGGGTTATATATTTAAAAAAAAGTGTTTTTGTTAATATGTCCGTAAGGTATATTGAGTAGATAATGTGCTTTTGAATAATTAAAAAAAAAACCGTATCAAACAACAGTGAGTGGTGAGCCTAATCGTTACAAAACACACAGTATGAAAGTATACCTAATAAGGTATATATATACTATACTAATACGTATATCTACCTGTATATTACATAACATATACGTGACATTTAGTGAGTAATCGTGATATTGTTTTCATTTATTTAAAAGGACGCCTTGATGCATTTTTACTGGGTATTCAGGTGGTGACTTAGTAATCTTATTTGGCCCTACGAGTCCAATGTTTAAGGCTATGCTTCAATTTGGAACGTAAATTGACGATCGACATGCGCTCAAGCCCGAAACATTAGTCACATAGAAACATAGTGGATATCTGAATTACAATATTTACTATACTTCCTAAAAGATAGCTTGATCTCTGCGACATATGTCAAACTGACGTATACGTTATTGTTAGCTTGTCAAGCACTATTGTTACTGTATTGATACTGACAGCTGTCGCTGTCTGTCCAGCTATCTTATAAGAAGTATAGTTCTCGCCAAACTTGTTGGCCGCCTTGAAGTTGGCTACAATGGCTGCGCAGTAGAAAATCTCATACAATTACAGCACCGTTTCGTGCCTCGCGCATCCGGTAAACCAACTTCAGGGCGGCCAATAAATTTTGCGAGGGCTATACAATAAGTACTTAGGAAGTTGCAGATTTCAAAAGCGTCCTCTTCATAAACGACACATAAATCACACAATATATTCAGTATTAATTTAAAAACTTTCGCGTTTCATAATTGAGAAACAATATACCACGGGTATTTAACGCGATGATTTCGATTCATTTATTTACCTATTTCACCCGACGTTTCGGCCGTGTTGCATGGACCGTGGTCCCGGGTAGACGTCGGGTGAAATAGGTAAATAAATGAATCGAAATCATCGCGTTAAATACCCGTGGTATATTGTTTATCTACAAAGTGTATATGTAAAAATACATTTCTTCACAATCTTTTGTTCCACACATTCATTCCAAACTTTTTGTTCGTATTTTTTGGTTTCTTGCATCGTGCATGCATGCACATGCTTGCAGAATAAAATAATTAAAAGTTACAGCAAAAGATAGGTTATCAGGAAAGAAATGACAGTCGCAATCAGGGCGATCGAAATGTATACAAAACAACTGTGCTCACGAAATGTCAAACGAACCCACGCCTATCTACCCGCGGCGCGCGGCGTGTTGAAGGATTTTTTCGTTGACAAATAATATTCGACCTTATTTCAATGAGTTTAGAGTTGAAATTCTTTTTTTTTTCACGGCACATACATAGGCCTGCCCTGTATAGGTCGAAACGTCTCGCGTGATTAGGTACTCGACTTACCGCGGTAAAAGTTTTTTTTCTGTTCAACAGCTGTAAAATAATTGCAATAAGGTCGAAAATCATTTGTCCACGAGAAAAATCGTTTGCCACGCCGTGCCGTGCCATGCCGTCAGTTCGCGGTCAACGAGGATCAAAATTATTATTCTAATACATTTATTTGCTAATACTATTAATCAGGATAAGGCGGGGTTTATATATATTTATAAGCCCATAAACGTTGACACTATAAACAGAGTCACAATGGTGGCGTATCCATGTTCACACTGCCAAAAATTTACCTAAGGTTGATACCTACCACAAAGCTCAGCTTTATACAGAATGCAGCGGCAAGGTGATCATATTTTAAATACTGCTTCTGTCCATGCATATGAACAACTTTATAGAAGGAAGTCAAAGACAATTGTCAAAAAAAAAAAGTTTTTTTTATTTTTTTTTTATTTAGCGATAGGCTCGCGTTTGACCACTATCTCGCCTGATGGTAAGCGATGATGTGGTCGGCGATGAAGCACGCTTGCCTAGAAGTAACCTATTCACTCTTGACTTGAAGACCCCAAGGTTGTAGCTATCAGGAAACAAAGACTCCGGCAGGGAATTCCACTCCTTAGCTGTGCGTACAATGAAAGTATTCCCAAAACGCTTTGTACGTATGGGTGGGATGTCCACCATGTACCGGTGGCGCATTGCCGTACGTCTTGTTGTCTGATGATGGAAAAGGCTAGTCGGAAATTGTGCAGTTACATCGCGCACTCTCCGAAATGTAACCGATAAAAACCGACAGACTGGCCACTCGGTGTCGATGTTCAAGCTGGAGCTTTGAGCCGACCAGTGCATCGTTGCCGATAAGCCTCTTGGCCCGTTTGTCAATCGACTCAAGTGCATCAAGTTGATATTTGGCAGCTCCGTCCCAGAGGTGAATTGAAAAAAAAACGAAAATTGTATCTCCCATAAAAATTTTGGTCATGTGACAACTTTGTAGGGGAAATCCATTTATTTTTGGTGAATTGCCTATGACTTCGTTGGAGAAGGTTGTCTATTTACATGGGCACAAGCAGTCTTTAAAATATGATCGCACCTTTCTTTTACATCCTGTAGATGGTTTCTCTTAGCATAGGTACAATGTATTTTTCTGTATCGAAACCATCGTTACACCATCGCAGTAATATGGCTATAAAACATGGCATGCCTGAAGCACAACATCCGCTAAAAGTGCTAGAGCCAACACAGTTCCAGTACGGAATGGAGACCGAGTCTGATGGAGCTCATCATCCTACTGCCCTTATGCCAATGAGGGCTAACGCATTTGAATTTGCCGTTAGGGGCGCTGGTGTAGAGTGAGGTCTTCAAATATCAAACTTCATAGATCTTTGGTCTTTAGCGCGAGGTTATTTACTTTTTTTTATTTTATTGTAGTGAATGTTTTCCAATTATGGCAGATTAAGATAGGTACGGGTTTTAGCAAACACTGCTCTAATAGAGTTTTATTATTCGGAAAATGTTATCCTCCTTTTCTTCGAAAAAATGGGCTGTGCAAAACTGCGGCATATCGATTTTATATTTAATTGCACTTCTACGGCATAAGAATTGATTTTAATGGAAACTTTGCTTCCGTGCACGTAATAAAAACAACTGCTATATGTAAGGACCTTACTCGCCAGTGGCACCAACTGTTGGGTACAAAAACGGTAGCCCTCATTAATTTGGGCTCGTCCGTAAATCTTTTTTCATCTTCACCTCAATAATTAACTTGTTTCTACTTCCATCCATTGTTTCATTGGTCTTCACATTCATACTCAAAACAGAGACAGTGCTTTATAGGGCAAATATCATCATCTCTTTTCCGCAACGGAACAACTATGGCTTTAACACTTCATTACAAATGCACACTCTCTCTATGTTTCTTCACCATACCTCATAATAATTTATGACAGTTCACGTTCTAGGCATAGTTAAATTACTTAAGTTAAAAAGTAACCAATCAGGTTCTGTAATACTCAGGTTTACTAAACATTCATGAAAAACCTACAATATTAGTTCTATAACACACACAATATTATAGCTACTTTCTAAGAAAACCTATCCTGTAGGTGAATCCGGTGAAGTTCATAAACTGTACTGAAAAAAACTACGTGTAGGTTGATTCCCGCCAGCAGGAATATGTTTTTTGGACCTTATTATAATAGCATTTGCCCACTACATTTACAACCACTAAACTAGAGCGTTAAATATATTAAATTTTCTCTCGAATTACAGTCTACAAGTTGGGGTTTTATCTGAAAATGTGATGAAATTGGCAGATGATTTTTTCACTGCTACAATATTTCGTGATTGCCTTTTTTAAGGCGAGTATACACTGGAGCATTTTCGCAAGCATTACAATATTATGGAACGTTCTTCCGAATGTTCGACGCTGCGTTCGACGTAATGCTCACGGCGAGAGAGCATATTTACCTGTAACATTTCTTTGTACCTTGCGTTCATTTGCGATCACCCATGATCGTCATGTTCGAAGTGTGGTTCGAGTAAATTTAAAAACAGCGAAGGCTTGATATTCTGTTACAAGTAAATGCTCTAGTCTATACTCAACTTTAGGTACTCATGTAAATATAAAGTACAGTCCCCGGCATGTAACTTGGCAGATTTTGGCGTAGTAGGGGTAAGTTCACGCATAGTGCCAACTTACCAACCACCATATAGAGCGAACGGAACGTGGACGCGACGCGATTCGTCAGTCGAACCTTGTGTCAACTGACCAACAAATCACGCACTCGGAACGGTCCTTAACGTCCCCCGCGTCCCGCTTGGTAACCAAAGAGACCTAAAAAACGACTTGTGCGCATCTAACGACTCTTGCCAAGTTACGTGTCGACAACTTTATTACAAAGTTGTTGCAGTGAGTGGTGACAATTGTAGAAGTGGTGAAAAAAGTTCCCAAAACGATTATTTTAAAAAGAGCACTACTTACTACTAGAACAAAGTACTTATAAGTATATACATGTGGGCAGACGCTACGATAAAAAGGTATTTAGTCACATTGCAGTCAAAAATGGCCCTTATTTCTTGCATGATTCATAAAGCCAGTCAAGAATACTGCTCCCACTGCAAAGTAGCCATTTAGCAGTGGTTTTCCATTAAATATGCATTGTTTCACTCTCATACCTCCCATATCCCTATTTAAATACACTATAAGTGTGTATATTTCAGTCTTACACGGAATTACACAGAGGCCATTTTGTCAAATCGCTTGAAGATTGAGAATAATTCACGTGATTCTAATAATTATATATCATCATAATATCATACTTGGGAAAATACACAAAAGTATGATTTCGATGGCGGTTGCAAACTGCAGAGTTGCTGTGGTTGAAGTCTGCAGTCTACAACCGCTAATCGAAAACATAACATTAACAACAAATGCAGCCAATAATGACACTGATGACAAACGCTAGCAATTAGAAACTTTTCTTAATAATCAAAAATATTAACATCAAGACAATAAGCTTGTCTTATAAATTAAAATACAATTATTTTTAGTACAAAAGTATTAAAATTTTAACTAAGCTATGATTCTTTGAAAATTATGGCAGTTAATAATATTAATATCAGAGAAAAGTAGTGACGCTATAACAGACTATCTAAATACATACTACAATGTAGGTACCTATAGTAAAATAATCATTAACATTTGGATACATTGAGTAAATCATAAACACATTATATCCTTCAATTATATGTAAAATAGATAATCCAGTGCTGTATTGTACCCAAAATGATATTGTTACCAAAGTCTTTGACTTTGGTGACAACTCATCAAAGAGATGAAGTAATAAATAATAATTTATCATTTTCATACGTCGTGAATAAAGGTCAAAAATTAACGTAGGTACAGTTGTATGTATTAATTAGATAGCTACTTTAACAAAATAAGTATTAAAAAAATACTTCAGGTCATCAGCACATTTCACGAGAAACAAAAGTATTGATATACAAAGGTAGGTTACAATTGAATTATTCTGCACGTGATATCATTATTACAAAGTACGTTTTAATATTTAATTACACATAACTAAATTGACTAGACATTGATTTATCACAAGCTACGAAGAAGGCGTACCTTCTGTAAATATCAGACTAATAAAATGTCAATTATTAATACATTTATATAAGATACGGATTGGTTTGTGGGAATAAAAGAGATCTCACACACAAGCAGTAAAAATGGTGTTCATGTACAACTTATTATAAATCGAAACCTTTGAAACTATCTTTTGGAATGGGCAACTTCTTCCATCCGTGTCAGTGGTAAATACAAAAAGTTGTTTAATAAGCTCAAATATGTTTAGCCCAAAATTCGGCCACATGAACTCCGTTGACGCAGTCATACGATTTGCAAGTGAGTATGCAAACATCAATAATATTTTCATGTGTATTTTGACATGCCATAGTGCTTACTAATGGTCTAATTGAAATGATTTGTCATTGACCTATTTTGTACCGGATCAGACCGTTATGTATAAGTAGGTAGGGTACATTATTTCATATTTTTAACTTATAATAAGACTAGTAACCCGCCCCGGCTTCGCCCGTGACAAATTATACATAAAAAAACTTCCTCGATTCACACTCTTTCTATTGGAGAAGACCGCATGAAAATCGGTTCAGTAGTTTTTGAATTTATCGCGTACAAACACGGCGATGGACTTTATTTTATAATATCTAGTGATAGTGATACACACTATGAGAGGCCTCTATGAGAGCTATCCCTCCCTCTATGAGAGGCCTGTGTCCCAGCAGTGGGAACTATAAAAAGGCTGATGATGTGATGTGATGTGTGATACACAAGAACACCATTTAAAACAACTTGCTCAAAAAACAACATCTTGTAGAGAGTATAAGTGATTATGCAGAGATTAAAATAAGGCTAATTTTACCTAGTAAACACATTAATAGTAAGGTATTCTCACACTGCCTAGCCCAGCTTAGCCTCCCTTTTACTGTTTTAAAACTCTGCAGAATTCAACTCAGCATTATTTCTGTTGACAGTTATAATGCAAAAACTACTTATAACGTAAATAATTTCGTTTTAATTTATTGATATTATTTAATCAGATGTTTATACGAACTTGAACAAATTAAGTAAAACTGCAGAGTTCTAAAACCAACAGCAACGAGTTGCTAGCACAAAAAATTACAAAAACACACGTCGTTATCAATGCTACCAACCTTATAAAACACACATTGTCCTTGCATAATACTGGCCATAAATCATCCAGTTCTTTTTTTTAAACCAGGTTTTTCTTTAATACTTTTTTTATTGAACGATGCATCCGACACTAATGGCGTTGAAGAGGGGCGCAGCACCTAAGCCTCCGTCACCGTCTGTGACCCCTGCGAGGTATTTTGCCCTCACACAATCGTCGCAGGTGCAACTGTCTTTGAGGGTGCAGAGGCCTCGGGCTGTGGCGATGGCTTCCCATTTTATTTGGTCGTCTAGGGTTCCACTTCTGCTTAGAAGATTCTAAAAGATATAAGAATACATAAGTAGGTATCCTATTTTATTGAAACACATAACGAATACGCCCGTTTTCTAAAAAGAAGTAAAGGTTTATGCTGGCACTTAGAATTTTCTTGATAAACACTTAACATTTATACTGCCCATCCTGGGAACCGAATCTAGGATAGAGCAGCCGCGGTCCCTATGGGCTAGTGCGGTAAACTGTTTACTAGCATTTATGTTTCAACTTAAGTTTCTAGCCAACTAGTTAATCGTTCTCTGAATTCATCCATACTTATTTATTATAATATAATGTAATGTAATGTAATGTAATATAATATAATGTAATGTTATGTAATGTTATGTAATGTAATGTAATGTAATGTAATGTAATGTAATGTAATGTAATGTAATGTAATGTAATGTAATATAATGTAATGTAATGTAATATAACGTAACGTAACGTAACGTAATGTAATGTAATATAATAATATTATAAATGCGAAAGTAACTTTCTGTCTGTCTGTTACCTTTAATTCACACTTAAACCGCTGAACAGATTTAAAAAAAATTGGTACCTACCAAAGACACCGACTGTCTTAAAGAAAGTAATTTTTCACCTTTTAGTTGTACCTAACATGAAACTTGAACATAACCGGTGAGATGAGAGTGTACCAAGGTGAACTTAACACATCTGTGTACCCTTTTTGAGCGTCCTGGCGTGATGTTATGGTTTGAAATGGTATAAACAACAGACAGACATGCGATTGCAGCTATAGTTCTCGCCAAACTTATTGGTCGCCCTGAAGTTGGCTACAATGGCTGCGCAGTAGGAAATCTCATATAAAAACAGCACCGTTTCGTGCCTCGCGCATCCGGTAAACCAACTTCAGGGCGGCCATTAAGTTTGGCGAGGGCTATATCCCGAGTTATTTGCCGTCATTTACTGAAGAGTTATGTTGTATATAACCCAAAGTTCTTCATAAGATCCTCAACAAATTAAAATGGGACCAATTTGGGAACATACTCTTACAAAAAAAAATGAATTACCATAATCGGTCCACAATAGACGGAGATATCAGGTAAAAAAAAAGAAACAAAGTCGAACATAGAACCTCCTCCTTTTTGGAAAGTCGGTTAAAAACGATAGCTCATCATAAAGATCCGCTAGAGAGTTTACTTTTATACAATATCCAATACTCTTATGGACTTCAACCCCCTGATAAGGGTCATACACGACCAATCGAGCAACAAACGACTTTTAATTAAACTGACCTGCATGACTTCAACATTACTAGCTTGCCACATATCCAGATCCCGCAACTGTTTCTCCTCCTTACTCCTGATCTTTTTGGTCTTCTTCAGGGTCCCGCAGTAGACGGACAGATCTTCGCTTGCTGCTATAGACGTTTCATCGAACTGTAGGGAGAGGACGTCACAGGATGTTGAAGCCCCATCTCCATCGTCTATTAAGGTGTTCTCATGGTCTTCTGGGTCTGAGTTCAGAGTTGACATAGAGGTGGCGTCGGTGGAGGCTTGGTTTTTAAGGGGCTGGTAGTTTATCTGGAAAATGAAAGGATTCATATTCATATTCTTTATTGTACACAAAATATACATTTAAAAATACAAAAGGAAAACTTATGTACACAGGCGAGCTTAACCCATAATTGGGTTCTCTGACAGCAAACCTCAGTGCTAAAGAGAGATTTACAAAATTAGGACAGTTAATTTTGTTACACAACAAATATTAAAAACATTTGAAATCTTACTAACTAAATACACTACACAAATACGTGTACAGCACAGAGCAGGATTGGGTTGAATATATCAGTGCTGTCACAGATATTAAGGTTGCCCTAGTCGATGGCATCAATATTTTGTGCGCGGGGTTAAAATGAACCTTAATAAGCAGTTACAGCTGCATGGATCAATCGAAGTTTAAGCTACGCTTGCTGATCATCATGGCCTGTCGGATATTTGTCCTAATTTAATTCCGCCTACCCCGTTCCATCATCGGACTACAAGATGTACGGCGATGCGCCATCGGTACATGGTGGACATCCCACCCATACGCAGTACACGTTTTGGGAATACTTTAATTATGCATACAGCTAAGGAGTGGAATTCCCTGCCAGAGTTTGTGTTTCCTGATAGCTACAACTTGGGGGTCTTTAAGTCAAGAGTAAATAGGTTACTTCTAGGTAAGCGTGCTTCAGCTTCCACCACACAATCGCTTTTCATCAGGTGAGATAGTAGCTAAACGTAAGCCTATCAATGATAAAATCTCTGAGACTTCTCCGTGTGTCGTAGAGATGGTGAAGCCGTTGGCCCCGGCTATCATTCGTTCGGGAAGATAGAAGCTAAAAAGGCTGAAAACATGTCGCGCCAAGGGCAACAAAAAAAAGATTATTCTTTTGTGACCAGCACAGGAGAAGCGAGAGAAAAAAACGAAAAAAAAACAGAACACTTCTTTGCCGAATTCAGTGTCTTTGGTACCTATTGTTTTCCGTTTTTCGACACCGACTTCGGAAAAGAAAGTTATTTTTCGCTGTTTAGCGTTTTGATTTGGAAGTCGGTTTTATTGTTTTGTTAAAAAGGTTTTTATTTATCTCTTTAGTTTTGGTAGATACTTCCAAATACCATGCAAATCATTTAAAGCCAAAGTAAATCTCATGACAATTCAAATTAGCCCAAACACGCCTAGGACACATTATTTTATTTTGGCGTCCCGGATCATATCATCAGATCCTAACCTGATGACTATGGGATCACCTGGAAAGTACATCCTTTCAAACAAAAGAAACATTCTCTAAATCGGTCCAGGCGTCTTTGAGTAATAGAGGAACATAAATAAAAAAAAATATACCGACGAATTGAAACCTCATCCTTTTTTGAAGTCGGTTAAAAAAGGAACCCCGTACAACACAAAACAAAAGAAGGAAAGAAAAGGAGAAATGGGTTGTATAGAACATAAGGACAGTTGCTACTTGTAACATACTGATTAGGCAACTAAATCCGGTTATACTGGAAGCCAACTCAGACATAGCGGGGAAAAAGGTTAGCAGAAGCCATCACACTAATTTTTAACAGCTATATATTGAAAACTTACTGATTCTTCTAGTCTGCTGGTCGCACTGACGCGTCTGGTAACAATGTTCTGCTGAGCTATTGTGTCCTGGAATAAGAAAAACTAAAATATATAACTATAATATAACTAGATATCATAGAAAACATGGATTCGTCAAAAACAGGTCAACTACAATTTAACCAACCGGCAGCAATTCAATTACGCATTTAGCGTAAGTGAATTCGGCAAAGTAAAGAGTTTTCACGCGATCAATCGACCAATCTATCTCTATGTAATTGGTCGATTGATGGCGGTCAAACCATTTGCCTTGCCGAATTTACTTACACAATTAGGCTGCTGGTCACTTTTGCGGACTACTTGTTTAACAACATGGACTCCCGTGTTCAAATGGACGCTAAATACACTGCTTTTCAGAAAGCCTTTGAAAAGGTTGTCCCTTAGCTGCTGTTAAACAAGATTGCATTTATTGGTATGTGACGATCTTTTGAGATGTTTCTCTTCTTACTTATCAAATAGGACCCAAAAGGTGGTGATAAACGTTTTCACTTCCAGCACTTTAAGTGTTACGTTCGGAGTGCCACAGGGTTCCAATTTAAGACCACTTTTATTTATCATTTTTATAAATTACTGTAACACATGTTTTCTAAATTTCAAAATACTAAAGCCGAACAGACGTATTTTTTGAAGAAAATATTTTACCTATCCCGTGTTGTTAATAAGATTAGTAACTAGAAAAGCCACTCGCCACTAGGTTGTTGTCTTATCTTCTAGTCTAGTCGTACGAACGCAGATTTGCGAGCAGCCTTACGTCACCTTGCTGATCAATTTCTTCTTAAAAGTTAATATCTTCACTGTCTCAGCAGGACAACTTAGTTAATGACAATTAATTATGTTCTGTTGGCATTTGTAATTCATAGATATTTCTGTTTGTTATTTTTTTATACAGCGTGTCCCGAAATTCAAAGTCAAGCGGGTAAATATGATAACTTCGTCGCCGTGACGGATGAGATTACGAATTGCGAATTGAATTTGAACGTTTTATTGCTAATTACAACCAAAACCAATGGCAAGTGGTGCAAATCCTTATTGACCATGGGGTATAAATTGACGACTGTAACCATTACTAAGACAAAAACAGGATCTTGTTAGTAATACTCACTTCGTCTTCGCTGTCAATGTTCAGCACTGACAGGTCTGCTGATGTGGCGTCCTCTAACACTCCCTTGCTGGTTGAGGGGATGGGGGAAGATGGTGTGGCCAATGCGCCCACTGAAAGTAAACAAACATATTTCAGAAATGAATCACAGTTATATGCTAGGATAGGTAATCAAATGAGAAGGCAGCTTTTTATCCGACTGCCGAAGGAATTGGGTAATGTGTTTATCATACTATGTATGTTTGTATGTGGGCTGTGGCGTTCTAGAGACCCAACGCGTTGGCAGCTTTTGATCCATCGATTCGTCTGAACCTTGCGAGTGTCACTGGCTACATTCAAATTGGAAAATAGAAAAACCGGCCAAGTGCGAGTCGGACTCGCGCACGAATGGTGCCGGGCCATTGTCGCAAAAAACGGCAAAAAATAACGTTTCTTGTATGGGAGCCCGACTTAAATATTTATTTTATTCTGTTTTTAGTATTTGTTGTTATATAGCGGCAACAGAAATACATCAACTGTAAAATTTCAACTGTCTAGCTATCACGGTTCATGAGATACAGCCTGGTGACAAACGGACAGACGGACAGACGGATCGTGAGTCTTAGTAATAGGGTCCCGTTTTTACCCTTTGGGTACGGAACAATAAAAGTAAAAAAATAATATATTTGAAAGTTATGAGCGTCGGAAGTTCCATATTTCAATACTCATTTTAACTCATCTTAGGGCGGAAATAAATACCATAAGAAGAAGGCAAATTGCAAAACAGTCACCATACTGGGATAGATTTGTAGTTCAACAATGCAAATAATTTTATTTTGAACAGATACATCTAGTCGATTTTTCATGATATCCATATTCCTAAAGGTCTCGTCCTAAATCATCATCCAATTAACAAAAAAAAATTCAAAATTTAATTCTTACGCGAACTAGCTTCTTACTGCTCATCACAGCATCTATCTCTTTCACACGTGTTGTCAGATGAGATAGCATGCATTTTAACCTCGTGCAAAAATTAGTTCGTGCTGTCGACTAGGGCGACCTTAAAGGAATCAGCTTCTGTGTGTGGTCTCCGTAGCCGGATTTTACAAAAGTAATACCATATTATTTTTGTAAAATCCGGCTAAATTTACATCCCAGTTTTGGCACTATGATATCGTACTATACCTATTTCTTAAGTAAAAGTCACATTGGTACTTGCTAGTATTTGAACCCACGACCTCAAGACCGAAAGGCGATGTCTTAACCACTGGCCTTCCACGACAAGTAGGTACGCAAAAAGGTTTTCATTTAAAGTCGTTCCTGCGCCAGACCGCATCGCAATCCATAAAGAAAAAAATATCAGCCTGTATCTAAGCATCCCAATGATACAGGCACAGAACAGAAAAACGCCTTACAGGTAAGGCACAAATATTAACTTTTCTTTCTATCACATTTTTATTTCATGCTACATAATTTATCTAGTAGTAGACAGTTAGACACGCTTCGATCGACAATCGTAATTATAACACGATATCTTGCGAAAACACCCCGATTCAAACAGTAAAACGCCCATAACTTTAGAACGGCTGAACCGATTCGCATCAAACATAGCTAAAAACTCTCCATAAAGTCACCTTTCAAACAAATACCAACTAAATCAAAATCTGTTCATCCGTTTAGAAGCTATGGTGCCATAGAAAGATACAGAAATACATAGAAACATAGGTACACACGTCAAACTTATAACACCCCTCTTTTTCCGTCGGGCATTTAAAACTTGGCACGCAGATGGACCATGAACTAAATTAGGACAAAGGATACTTTTTTATCTTGGTAGATATATTCTTTAGATATAATAGTGGATGCCTCGCGGTTTTACCCGCGTAGTTTCCGTTAGCCTATGTCACCCGGGGATAGTGTAGTTTCCCAACGGTGAAAGAATTTTTGAAATCGGTTCAGTAGTTTTAAGTTTATTCGTTACATACAAAAATACAAATCTTTCCTCTTTGTAATATTAGTATAGATATAGATAGAACACGTGTTACGTAGAGGTAACCGCGAAAAGAAGCTAGTTTCATTAAAAATAATCCCCAGAATGATGCAAATTGAAACTTGAATTTGGATGAAGGAAAACATCGTGAAGAAAACCGGACATATTGCTCTGAAATTGCCAATATTTCGAGTGAGCAGGGATGGGTAGTTAATATTTGTGCCTTACCTGTAAGGCGTTTTTCTGTTCTGTGCCTGTATCATTGGGATGCTTAGATACAGGCTGATATTTTTTTCTTTATGGATTGCGATGCGGTCTGGCGCAGGAACGACTTTAAATGAAAACCTTTTTGCGTACCTACTTGTCGTGGAAGGCCAGTGGTTAAGACATCGCCTTTCGGTCTTGAGGTCGTGGGTTCAAATACTAGCAAGTACCAATGTGACTTTTACTTAAGAAATAGGTATAGTACGATATCATAGTGCCAAAACTGGGATGTAAATTTAGCCGGATTTTACAAAAATAATATGGTATTACTTTTGTAAAATCCGGCTACGGAGACCATAGCTGTAATAAATTGTCACCGAAAAGCGTTATCATTATCAATCACGTTTCCTAAACGTTGGTACACCAAAACACAACGTAAACGACGAAACGTAATTGCCCTCACAGTTTAGGAATAGAATTCCAGGAGGAAAGTTTAGGAATAAAATTTACATCCCAGTTTTGGCACTATGATATCGTACTATACCTATTTCTTAAGTAAAAGTCACATTGGTACTTGCTAGTATTTGAACCCACGACCTCAAGACCGAAAGGCGATGTCTTAACCACTGGCCTTCCACGACAAGTAGGTACGCAAAAAGGTTTTCATTTAAAGTCGTTCCTGCGCCAGACCGCATCGCAATCCATAAAGAAAAAAATATCAGCCTGTATCTAAGCATCCCAATGATACAGGCACAGAACAGAAAAACGCCTTACAGGTAAGGCACAAATATTAACTACCCATCCCTGCTCACTCGAAATATTGGCAATTTCAGAGCAATATGTCCGGTTTTCTTTACGATGTTTTCCTTCATCCAAATTCAAGTTTCAATTTGCATCATTCTGGGGATTATTTTTAATGAAACTAGCTTCTTTTCGCGGTTACCTCTACGTAACACGTGTTCTATCTATATCTATACTAATATTACAAAGAGGAAAGATTTGTATTTTTGTATGTAACGAATAAACTTAAAACTACTGAACCGATTTCAAAAATTCTTTCACCGTTGGGAAACTACACTATCCCCGGGTGACATAGGCTAACGGAAACTACGCGGGTAAAACCGCGAGGCATCCACTATTATATCTAAAGAATATATCTACCAAGATAAAAAAGTATCCTTTGTCCTAATTTAGTTCATGGTCCATCTGCGTGCCAAGTTTTAAATGCCCGACGGAAAAAGAGGGGTGTTATAAGTTTGACGTGTGTACCTATGTTTCTATGTATTTCTGTATCTTTCTATGGCACCATAGCTTCTAAACGGATGAACAGTTTTTGATTTAGTTGGTATTTGTTTGAAAGGTGACTTTATGGAGAGTTTTTAGCTATGTTTGATGCGAATCGGTTCAGCCGTTCTAAAGTTATGGGCGTTTTACTGTTTGAATCGGGGTGTTTTCGCAAGATATCGTGTTATAATTACGATTGTCGATCGAAGCGTGTCTAACTGTCTACTACTAGATAAATTATGTAGCATGAAATAAAAATGTGGCGAAGTTTTTTTTTTTACTTGTCACTCGATATCGTGTCATAAATTCGTGTTCATTGATTGTCCATCGAAGCGTGTCTACTACTAGATAAATTATGTCTCAAGAAATAAAAATGTGTCGCTGGTTTTTAATTTTACCTGTATATCAATTCGTTCATATAGGGCGTGAAAACGTAACAAACACAGACAAACAGAGTTACGACGAGCCGATGAGGAAGCGATAAACTATTGGCTATTTTCTCACTGAAGACGAAAGGGACAAAAGATATAGATCCCTTGTCAATAAAAGAGACACATATATTAATAGTTGATCGCTGGTTGTCCACACTGCTAGCGATAACTTTCTCACCATTAGTTAGTCGCAGCGACAAGAGCTATCAAAGATATACTCGCACAGCGATGGTCGCTTGGCGGTCAGACCTCACGCCGAGAGACCAACCAACTCGTGCCGTTTTGCGGAGGATTGGTCGCACCGAGCGAGCGCTGCGAGTAAACGCCCGCCGCAAAAGAACACTCGCTTATAGCCGAGCGACAAAAATAAACACTCGTTTCTCGCTATTCGCCAACTCGTATTTAGTTTCTAGCTCTTGCCTCTACTCGCTTCTTTCTGATCGTCGGCGGTAGGACAAGTGCCTTTAACATTAGATTTATACATAATTGGTGAAACTGGTGTAGCGTGTACTTTATATGCATATCCGCGCAACCTATCGTGGACACGGGGTCCCAGCGCTAACAAAGAAAATTTGGTTCAAATAAATGCCACTAGATGGCGCGATATGCATCGATTCGTTATTGAATTGTGTGTAAAATTAACAATTTCTAAAATAGATCATAAAAATTGTATGTTCTTTGTTCACAAAATTATGGAATATTCGGCTCTTAATTCACATGTCAAAGATTATTTGAATGGATCATTTAAAATTCAAAATCAAAATCAAAATCATTTTTTTTATTTCACATAGGCCTACATGGGCACTTATAAAACGTCGACAAAATGAGCACGGTTCGGGTTGGTCGTTTCCTATGGAGAAGAACCGGCAAGAAACTCCATGGTTACTCTTTTAAAAATGGTTTGGTTTTACAATATTTCCATGTTACAGCCTACGTTGTCCCCCCATATCTAAGCACTACTTACTTAGATATGGGGGGACAACGTAGGCCCGAATTATGACAATAAGTCGTAAGAAACTAAAAAAAAAGAAAAACATTATATAAAAAAGTTAATAAATGTTAACTAGCATCTAGAAGGCCTACAATGTTCACACATTCACAAAACAATCGGTAAAAGAATCTATACAAAGGTAAAAAATAATAAAAATAAGTATAACAAGACTAAATTTAACATGTTGCACAAACTTTGTTATCAGTGCTGTAACTATTCTTAGCAAAGGGCTTTAAAGATGATTGAAAACCATTGTAAAAAGTCTAATTAAAAGAAGGAAAGAAAAAATGAGATTGAGAATAGTTAGAGACATCCATATATTTGTGCCGTTTACAAGTTACCAGGGAAGCTGCATGCGCAGAAGGAGCTAAGCCCAAATGTTTTTATCTTCAACGTAGTCCTTGATTTTATAATATATAAGTATTTTTTTTTTTTTTTTTATTCGTTATATGCTCGCGTTTGACCACTATCTCGCCTGATGTTAAGTGATGATATGGTCGAAGGTGGAGCACGCTTGCCTAGAAGTAACCTATTATAAGTTGTATTTTCTTTTATAATCAACTCTTCTAAGCACAAAATTATGAAATATTGGGCTCTTAATTCACATTTCAAAGATTATTTGAATGGATCATTTAAAATTGATTCGAAATCCGTGTTTTAAATTTCTGAGGCATGCCACTCGATTTTTTTACAATGACGGTATTAAAAAAAATGGCGAACCAAGAAAACCCTTTTACTTGCAAGTCGCTGCTAACACCAGCTACAGCCGTGGAACGGAACCGAACGCGATCGAAGTACTTATAAAAAATAATCATCTTAATCAGACGAAAAACGCTAGTTACGTCGGCACGGTTTCTTTGTATGGGATGAGACATCTATATGCTAGAATTATATTATCTGTGGAAAGCTGAATGTTTTAAAGAAATAAATATAAAAATATGCAAAATAAGACGCGATGTATTTGTTTTGTTCTTCTATGAAATGCAAACAGACAGTTTAACATAGATTGCATTTGTTTTTGAGTATGGTCGTTCACCTCTCGAAATGAGACTGGTCACAGACTGGATTATTCAACAATATACCCACAACCCCCATCCAATTTGTACGTAGATACCTACATTACTTTAGGTACTATGTCTAGCCGACGTTCGCGCCCGATCTCTCTGTTCGTGTTGGATTACCGTCCTGTCGGACTATGACAGAACAGAGAGTGCAGCGTGTTTGCGCACACAATTGTCTTATGCTCTATTATATCGCACTAGAAGCCTCGACTTCCTGGCATTCTAATATCTAAGTGGTTGCGGGGACGACATCACGCAACGTATGGCTATCACCAGCAGCCTTTATCGTAAGTGAGTTCGGCAGGGCAAAGGGAACACTCCGTAAACGAGTATGACATTTTCCCGTAAATAATTTAGAGAGGGTACGTCCTCCACCCTATGAGTTGAATTCATATATCCTTTCCATGACCTTCCACTCGAAAGAGGATACCCTCTCGAGTGTATTACGCAATACGAAAGTCGTTATTTTAAAGGTATAAGCTATGTGTTCTTTGCCGAATTTACTTACGCAATGGAGGAACCGCAACGTCACCAAGGCCACGAATACCCGGTACATACGTACGAGCACTTATATTCCCTATATTCCAGTACGCAGCCCTGATCTGGACGTTGAGAGAAACCGAGAAGACCAAAATAGACGCTCTGAAAATGTGGCGCTGGAGGCAAATGCTTGGAGTATCTTGGACTGAGATTGGCACCAACATATCTATCGCCTAGCAGCGTCTATCGGTTGTAGTCCAGGCTCGAATTCTTCAGTTCTTTGGACACGTGTACCGAGGGGCAACCGCTCTATTCCGCGGCTTGTGGTCCAAGGAAGAATAGAAGGAACGAGCCCGGCAGGTCACCCATGCGCTGGACCGATCGTATCAAGCAGTAGGCGGTCCACTGCATGAGTGCATACGAGTCACAGCCGACAGAGAGGGATGGCGACGCATCTTGAGGCGAATCACTGCGGCCCGGTGTCTCTGCAACATGCTGACCATTCTGCCAAGAGTGTACCGACAAAGAAGATAGAGGGAATCCTCTGGATTGAAATCCTATGTCCTATTTCAGTTTTTATACCAGTGTATCTACCAAGTTCCATCCAATTCCAGCCGTTGAGGCTAGATGGGGCTAGGAGTACAAAACTACAAACACCCAGACTGTCCCATTTATAATGTAAGTGGCACTGTCAATACATTAGTGTTTTACACATTTAGATATACCTCTGCCTACCTTTCGGGGATTATACAGACGTAATACTGTTATGTACGTATAACTGCTGGGGCGGAAATCAACTCCGTTCGGAGGCTGTGCAGTTGGCGGAATCGGAGATGAGATAGCATTGGAAGTTCGTATCTTGCAGTCTATGAATGTGTTGAATCAATAGTTCGAAATGAGAACACCAAGCGTACTTCGGTTGTTTTAAAAAGTTTGGTTTTGTTTTCAGGTTGGTAGCATTGCTTCAAACTATTGACGTAACTAGTTTCAAATTATTTATGGTTCGACTTTTCGAAGTTTGAAAAGTTTTTCAAAGAAAGTGAAACAGGGTTGAACATGATCTATCAACTTCATTTTGTAAATTGAAACTGGAAGACAATAAGTTCGGACTGAAGAGAACTGAATACAGTTTTATTGCTCTGTAGTACATTATGGTACAAGTGTGTAATGTTGGTGATTACCGCTGAGGCGCCATTGAGACCCGAGCCGTTAGGTGAGGGTCTTAAGAGAGCCGAGGACGGTAATCATCAATACACACGTGTATCATACGACGTTTATCAACACACTTGTGAAGAAAACTAATACTAAAAAATCATTTCCAACAGTGAAAACGAGTTGTGAATTTTTTTTCGCAATGGCTGGCAAAATTAATCAGTTTTCCTATGCGCGCGCGGCCATAGACTAAAAAGAATGAATATTTTTTTTTGCTTTTCCTGGATTGCATTTTAGCCACGTACAAAATGGGGAATTTCAAGTTTTCTTTATTACAGACAAAAACAAAAATTATATTTGAGTGAAAGTTTTATTTATTAAACACATACAAGTTGAAATTATCTATTTAAATACGAAGTTGCATGAAATGTGTTGCATTTGTACTATTGAGCACGATCTTTTTTGTATCGAAACCTTTTTAAGAACAAAGCATAAAATAAATAAAAAAAAAACACTTTATCTCACTTGTGAATAATAGTAATGAAAAAGTCACAGTTTGATAACAGATGTCATTATGTGCCTAATTGCGGTGAATTTGAGCCACTTTATGAGCAAGTGTGTTGAAAAAACTTCAAATAACTTTATCTGTAATAATAATATGGGCATTATAATCATTCTTTTTGTACGACGACGAGGTAATCTCTAGAAGTACTAATTTTACATTACACACATTGGTGTCACACGTTCTCGAAAAAAAAACTCGGTACCTGTGGTGTACGCCTTGGAAAATAGCTAGTTTAAAATATACCATTAAAAAAAAGTCTTTGTTTAATATTAGGTCCTTACCTATGAAATTGGCGTTTTGTCGTACTGGCCACTTTGATCTCAAATATCGCCTCTTTGGTTTGGAATTCCAATTTTAAATTTATACAGCTATTTACTCATGCTTTTGTGTTTGGAAAACCGTAATTCATTTGTTTTTTCCTCTTTTGGTTTTTTCTTTGCGCCAGTCAGTTTACAAAATAGAAAACTTGAAATATCGCGTTATTTACGAGTACGAGTTCCATCGTGGCACCAGTGCTGCAGAAACGGCTCGAAGGATTAATTATGTGAATGGCGACGGTGTCGCAAAAGAAAACACAGTG
Source organism: Orthosia cruda (assembly GCA_964057195.1). Taxonomy (NCBI): domain Eukaryota; kingdom Metazoa; phylum Arthropoda; class Insecta; order Lepidoptera; family Noctuidae; genus Orthosia; species Orthosia cruda. The sequence goes on along the minus strand of OZ059851.1, from coordinate 6,097,106 downwards.
CGTTTTTGGTTCCAACGTTTTCGTTCTGGAAATTTCGACCTGCAGAAGAAGCCCCGTGGACGGCCGGCGACCAAATTTGATAATGAAGAATTGAAGGCTATTGTGGAAGCGGATCCATCGCAAACCACGTCCGAGTTAGCTGCAGGCTGCGGTATTAGTGATAAAACTGTTTTAATCCACTTGAAGCAAATCCTCATGAATTGAGTGCAGCAAACCGACAAACGCGCGTCGACTACTGCGTTACATTACTCAACCAGCACAATAATGAAGGGATTTTAAATCGAATCACTACCTGTGATGAAAAGTGGATCCTGTACATTAATCGGAAACGCTCATCGCAATGGCTGAACCCTAGCGAACCAGCCAAATCCTGCCAGCAACAAAAATATTGTCAGCAACTGCAAACTATTATGGAAAAGATAGCTGCTAAACAGCCGAGGCTGGTCAATCGCTCTAGGCCACTGCTGTTTCAGGACAACGCTAGACCACAAACTGCACAACAGACGGCTACCAAATTGACCAGAGCCGAGTCGTGGACACTCCCGGTATGGCTGGTCCATCAGCTTATGATCGCTCAGCAAGCTATGGAAAGGGCTATGCTAGGAGTCTCTCTGAGGGATCAAATTCGGAACGAGGTGATCCGAAAGAGAACCAAAGTTGTCGACATAGCTCAGAGGGTAAGCAAGCTGAAGTGGCAATGGTCCGGCCTTATTAGCCGTAGAATCGATAACCGTTGGGGCAAACATGATCTTGAGTGGAGACCGCGAACGAGAAAACGTAACGTAGGACGCCCTCAGTCTAGGAAAAGTGACGATCTTCAAAGGGTGGCTAGTAGCTGCTGGATAAGAGTTGCCACAGATCGAACCAAATGGCGTGCAATTGAATCAAATTGCGAGAACCAATGAATTAATGAACCAATATTATAAAGAGGTAAAGTTGTTTCCTAAGGTTGCACAAGTCGACGGCACGAACTATTTTGTGCGCGGGGTTAAAATGCATCCTATCTCATCCGACGTACGTATGAGATAGATGTTGTGATGAGCAGTAAGAAGCTAGTTCGTGTACGAATTAGCACTTTTGCAAATTTGTAGCGAAATGTATGATGATTTAGGACGAAAACGAGCGTGCGAAATTTTATAAACAAACATTTGGGAGTATGGGTATCATGAAAAAAAAACCAGCCAAGTGCGAGGCGACTCGCGCACGAAGGGTTCCGTACCATTATCGCAAAAAATGGCACAAAAATCACGTTTGTTGTATGGGAACCCTACTTAAATATTTATTTTATTCTGTTTTTAGTATTTGTTGTACAAATACTAAAATACATACATCATCTGTGAAAATTTCAACAATCTAGCTATCACGGTCCATGAGATACAGCCTGGTGACAGACAGACAAACAGACAGACAGACGGACCGCGGAGTCTTAGTAATAGGGTCCCGTTTTTACCCTTTGGGTATGGAACCCTAAATAGACTGAATGTATATTTTCAAAATCAAATTATTCGCATTTTTGAAGTACTAAGGGGGTATTGTGGCTGTTTTGCAATATTCCTTCTTCTTATGGTATATATTTCTACCCCAAGATGCGTTAAAATTAGTGTTGGAATATGGAACTTTCGACGCTCATAGCTTTCAAATAATTTCTCTTTTGTTTCCCTACAGGACTAAATAATAATGAGACAAATTGATTTTTATTTTTATTTTGAACGTACATCGTCTAACAGTGGAGTAATCGCCAGACTACGTTTGTATGGAAGAATGATCGACTAGTGCCTTAAATGTTTATCTAGTTATCTATCTAAAGTCTTCACAAATAGTTTTTGCTCTACCTAGAATTCCTGTGTGCCTAAACCGTGCATTTTTATGCAAGAAATGTATTACAATACGTTTCCATTATCTCGAAAACATGCACGGTTTCTGTCGGATACGCCACGGGAATAAAACCATAGGAAAAACCATAGGATTAACGTTATCACTGAAGAATTATCACTTAGTCTAGAGCAGCGGTTCTCAAACTTTTTTAGCAACGGAACCTAAATATTTGGCGGAGCCGTAAAATACGTTAGTTGCCTTAAATAATAAAAATAAGCTTATGTGTAAAATAATCATGTCTTAATAATTACTTATATCTAACTAAGCTAATGAGAGGTATGAAATTGTTTATTTTTATTTTTCATACATTGTTTTATATCAGGTTTGATAGAAGAGAGTTCAAGTCTCATATCTGGTTCGACATCCATTGGCACACAATAAACTTGACAATGGATTACTATAATTGATTCAAAGCTAGTCTAAAGTAGTGCTTTAAAATATTATAATTTTTGTGGCTGTCTTAATTCTTTATTGTATATACAATGTGGTAATATAGTACATGTACAAAGGCGAGCTTAACTCAATGTTGAGTTCTCTTACAGCAAACCCTAGAGTGACAGAGAATGATGACAAAAGAGGGTAGGATCCAGTATACAATTTTAAAGTAACAAAATTTTCTCTGGAACCGTAATGTTTCGTTGGTATATGTTTTTATAATGACGCTCCACGGAGGCCTAGGGTTCCTCGGAGCACACTTTGAGTAAGGCTGGTCTAGAGCCTCTAGTAGTCCAGTACCAGTACCAGGCCTTGAGTTGAAGTAGGAACAAGGCCGGTTCTAACTTAAGAGATTTTTCAATGCCATCGCTCTTTAGGCACGTTTCCAACCCCTTGAGATTCATCCCCTTACGCTTTAGGCATCGATGACAAGATTGGCAAGATCAAAGGGGAATCGACGCGCCGGTCAAGAGGAGAGGTTTTCAAAGAATTTCATATTTTTAACCGACTTTCCAAAAAGGAGGAGGTTCTTTGGTCGGGTGTATGTTTTTACAAGCTTTTATTTTAATTGTAATGTATTTATGTATGTGATCGGATGTAGGAGCTCGTGGCTAAATAATAACAGCCGCACGGGTCGATCTTCAAGGTTAAGCAACGCTTGACGATGTCGTTCCGTGGATGGGTGACTTTTACAACATACCGAGTTTCCTCCGTGCCTCGGAAAGCACGTTAAGTCGTTGGTCCCGGCTGTCATTTGAAGATCTTTGACAGTCGTTACGAGTAGTCAGAAGCTTGAGATCTGACACCAGTCTAGCCAAGGGGTATCGTGTTACCCAGTTACTGGTTTGTGGAGGTCAGATAGGCAGTCGCTCCACGTAAAACACTGGTACTCAGCTGAATCCGGTAAGACTGGAAGCCGATCCCAACATAATTGGGAAAAGGCTAGGCAGATAGAATGTATTTATGTATGTAAGTGTGTTCGGGTCAAATCTTGCAACTGAATTTTAAAGCAGTTATCCTCCACCGACCACGTTTAATTTGGATGACAATGCATGGTTAGCTAAATGTCGTTATTGTAAATTCAATATGGCCGACGGTCCGAGATGGTGGACTAGTTATTTTTTGTGCACTGCCATGACAAGGATATCAAATGTAAGGGTTTGGTGAGAAGAATACGAAAAACGCTTGTTTTAATAAAGAAGAAGAGTACTTTCTCAAAGTGGTCCTATATAAATTTGGTGAAGATCTGATAAAGTTATAGTATTTTTATTTGGAGGTTATTTTTTTTTATAAATTCGTAATTTATATCTTAATTACTATCAGGTAAGATCGTGGCATTATTTTAGTACAAATCTGCTAACTGTAAAACTATAGTAATAGTAATAGTAATAATTTATTTGACAAAAAGTACAGAATTATAGGTGACACTTATCTTAGGATGCAATTGGTGTGGTACAGAATACACGATCAATGACCCCCATGCTAGGAAATTCCTGTGACATATCCGTCCATTACATAGCGATAAAATAGAAAATTTAACAAAGCAGAGTATATTATATAAAATAAATCAATAAAATATCAATACAATAATTAATTCAGCATAGTACAATTTGGGACTTTGGAAAGGGGGGAAAGGGAAAGGGAATGTCTTATTTGTGTCGGGTGTGTTGTGTATGTGAGTTGTATGTGTAATGTATGTATGTGTTGTGAGTGTATGTGAGTGTCTGCTTGCCTTATGGTGTAAGTAATTCTTCCGTCTCATCATAGTTTAGGGTGAGGAGATACTCTTTTAACTTGAACTTACATTTAAACTTATTTAATGTATGTATGCTCAGTTTATTGTTTAGTTTGTTGTAAAGTAATGCACTTAAGTAGCGGTTATGACGACGTGCGAAGGTAGTATTAGTACAGACTCTTGGACAAACTGGTTTGGGTCTTCTTCTTATCGTAGGGCTGTTTTCTCCATTGGGAACAGTAATTTTATGAGTTCGCATTGTTGCACGAAACAAATACATCTGCCGAACCGTTAGCACCTTAAATTCGGAATAAACTTTATGAGTGGGATATCTAAACGGTTTGCTTAGGAGTACCTTTATTACCGCTCGTTGGGCTCTTTCCGCTTTCAATATAATTGTTTTTGCTGCACCACCCCATGCAACGATACAGTAACTTAGTACTGATTCACACAGGGCGGTGTATACCACTTTCAGGATTACTTTGTGGGCAGAAGTTCTTAGTTTTTTAAAAATGTAAAGAAGCTTTCTGGTTCGTGCAGACAGCGAATCGATATGGGTTTTCCAGCTGAGACAGGAATCTAAGTAAAGGCCAAGGTACTTTACGGACGAAGCTCTTGTCACAGTCTGACATGGGCAGAGATTGTAACGGACACGGTCGTCACAAACATGAGCTTTAATTTCTAGTGTTGATGGAAGGGTGGATAGCCTGGAACCAAAGGTGATAAAGCTGGTTTTGCCGACATTCAGAGTCAAGCCATTACCACCCAGCACGAACATAACCCGTCTCAAAGCCTTTTCGGCGGCCTCCCTAGCTGTTTCCCAGTCGGGTCCACTGGACAGTAAAATAGTATCATTGGCGTAAGCTATAATGTGAGTAGAGGGGAGGTTGAGTAGACAGAGATCATTAACATAGACTTGAAAGAGGAGGGGACTGAGAAGACTTCCTTGGGGCACGCCAAAATTAAGTAATTGTTCACCACTGACGTACTCGCCAATCTTAACACACTGGGTTCGTTCAGAAAGAAAGTTCTGAAGTAATTTGAAAGCTATGCCACGTATTCCAATCCGTTCCAGCTTGCCGAGTAAAATAGGGACAGAGACAGTATCGAAGGCCTTGGACAAGTCCAAAAAGATGCCTATGCATTTGTATTTGTTGTCGATTTTGTTGACGACGGAGTCCAGTAGTGATGATATGGCATCTTCCGTGGATACACCCTTTCTGAAGCCGTACTGGTTCGGCGCAATGATTTTATATTTGTCTAGGTAATTGAGAAGATTCTTGTGGATAATTCTTTCCAGAATTTTGGAAATTGCTGGAAGCACAGAAATTGGGCGATAATTGTTAACACTGTCTCTGTCACCTGATTTATAGATCGGGTGGACGATGGCTTTTTTAAGGGTCTTAGGGAAAATGCCGGTGGATAGTGTGAGATTACAAATGTGTGTCAAGGGCGGTACCAGTTTGTGTCTGGTGAGTTTTAATAACTTCGGAGAGATGCCATCCCATCCAGAGGCACTGTCTGCGCGGAGATTTTTTATAATAGTGTCAACCTGTGCCTCGTCGGCCTCCAGTAAGGCTATAGAGTTAACCATTGGGGCTGGGTGCGCAGAAATGCATTGGGTGGCGCTAAGATTTTGTGGGATGTTGTTGGCAAGATTTCTGCCAACATCAGCAAAGAACCTATTTACGGTATTGACCGACACGTCTGGGTCACCTGTAATTTTTAGGAGGTTGGTCGGCGGTAAGGTGTTTTTATTGGTGTCAAGGACATTACGTACGGCTGCCCACATCTTTCTTGGGTCATTTTTGGCATCGGAGAAAGCCTGTCTCTCATACGCGGCTTTGAGTTTTTTTAATAAATTGTTGCAAAAATTCCGGTAGCGCAAATACGTTAGTTTTAAAACTGTGTTTTGGGGTTCCTTGTTAGTTCGCTTGTGCATGTTATCCCGGTTACGTATGCATCTCAACAACCCAACGGTTATCCAAGGTTTTATGATTTTATGTTTACTGGGGATAGTTTTATAAACAGTATTCTTAATTAATATAGGTGTTAGGATTTCGTACAGCTTATCCATAGCAAGATTCGGGTCAAATATTTTTGAGACAATTGAGAAATCACAGCTCTCGATGTCATTGATAGCGCAAGGTAGGTTTAGGCGGGGAGCAGTGCATCTGTCTGAGCAGCGGTTTGCGGGTTTAATTCCTATGTTCAGCAGGACCGCGGAATGGTCTGTTATTGACGTTTCCACTACCAACGTGGTTGCATCGCAGATTGTCTTAAGCATCACATGATCCAGACAATTCTCAAGACGAGTTGGGAGCACATGAGCGGGGAGGAGACCATGCGAGGCCACTAGATTTAGGTATTGACAGAAGTGTGGGTCGTTACTGCTGGGTACAATGTTTATATTAATGTCTCCTATAATTGAGACATTTTTACATTGCCCATAGTCTGTCAACAAATTATCCAGGCTGTCCAGAAAGTTGTCAATGTTCTTTTGTGAGGGCGGTCTATATAGTGCTATTATAGTAAAATTACTTTCGACTGCACAAACAAGGCAGCTAGCTCCAGAAAATTTCGGTTCAGTAAGGCTAAAATCCAGCTTTTTATTAATGTAAATCACCACGCCATCATTCTGATTAATAAGGTTAATGGATTGGCATGAGGTGTAACCTTGAATGCTTGGGACTGCAGCATTCCTCTTTAGCCAACACTCTGTCAGAATCAAGATATCGCATTTTATCTTGATTGACGCAAGTAGACAGGTAAACTCGTTGAAGTTTTTATTTAAGCTTCTAATGTTAAGGTGCAAGACATTTAGTGCTCGCGAGGATTTTAAATACTCAGCACATTTGTCTGGAGTGCATATAAAGGACGATGAAACACTGATACTGTCCAGCTCATTGTTAAACTATAAGAGCAATTGAAAAAGGAACTGATTGGTACAAAAAAATAATACTGAAAACGTAACAGACAAACAGGCTAAAAGACACACGTACTTTCACATTTATAACATTAATGAACATAATAAGATGAAAGAAAGAAAGAAAAGATATTTATATGTGACCCGCATTGGACAATAATAAAATTATATAAAAAAATAAAAAAGAACCCGACTGCTTAAGAAGCGAACTAAAAACACGTAGAACAAAATCATGCTGTGGAAACGGAGGATAAATATTCGCGAGCTGGCTGACCAAAACCAGAGGTCGGTTGGTTGGATGATCGGGTCTTTTGATTTTTGAATTAACTTTTTTTATTACAACTTTTTAATAAACTTTTTTTTTTCGTTTTATGTACATTGAAATATATAAGTGTTTCATATTTTTGAAATCAGCGCTTAAAACCCTTTGTTCTGATACCCCACACGAGGGGTTTGGAAGATAAAATAATAATAGGGCCACCACAATATGGCGCCCAAAAGCCGCCATTTTTATTTTACAATGCAATGACAGTAGCCAGTGACACTCGCAAGGTTAAGAAGAATCGACTAACATAAAAAACATCAAAATCGGCCAACGCGTTTGGTCTCTGGAACGCCACATAGGAACAAACATACATATATACATAGACTGATAAACGCATTACCGTCCTTCGGCAGTTGGGTAAAAAAAACCCGTGCGAGACCAAAAAGGCTCCTATCTCAACATGTGCAGCGATATTTAAAATAATAATTATCGCCGCGCTGATATTCTCATGGGCCACTGTTGACGCCACTGACACACTCACGGAAACGGAACATAAATAAAATAAATACTAAACAAAATAGTATAAACTAAACACAGAAAGGTGTGAGTCTAAGTATGATGGAGTTTCATACTTACATTGGTCAGTACTATGGCTTGTATGCAGCAAGTTCTCCGTAGAAGGCTGTTGGTCCTGGTAATCCCTGCTCCGAGCTTTGAATAGTCCAAACTTCACTGGTGCCATTATCTGGAACAAAATTTTTATATATTGAACTACTACGCTTTTACATCTAGCTCATCCTGCTTAAAAGTCGAAAATTATTCCACGGGAATGTAGGTACCTACTGTAAAGAGGTTGCATAGACTGCGTTCCTTTTTTCCCGACTACGGCGAAAAAAAAAAAAACTGGTCAAAAACATAACCCTCTCGGTTATGTTTTAGAAAAGGTTTTTTTTTTTAACTTTGCCCTTCTCTAGGCATTTCTTCCTGTATCGTGGGTGCGTTTACAAACATAGAAACTCACAAACACCCAGAGAAGGAACAACTGTCTGTAGGTCATACAAATAATTGTTCCGTGCGGGAATCGAACCCGCGACACACAGCGCAGCAGTCAATCACTCAACCACTGCGCCAACCGTGCGCCCTTCCCCATCTAACTGCCTGGAAGCGCATAGGCGTTATTTGATAAATAATGTGAATAAAGAGAGTAACTAACGGGTATTATTTAATAGATATCCGTACGAATTATCCAAGTACTGTATAAAAAATAGATTGACCGCTAAAAGTCGAAAATACAGAGCGTCATCCCACGGAACGGAGGTCTACCGGGATGAAAATTAGGTGTCCCTATGTCCTGATCCATCCATGGTCTACCTGTATGCCAAGTTTAATTTATTAACATAGGTACCTACTTACGAGGGGCGATCCAAAAGTTCGCGGAATATTTTGGTTCCTTTTAATCTTTATTTTAAAGAGCAGTGGTAGCCCAGGGTAAAGCCTCGACTTACAGGTCGTGGGTTCGAACCCAGGCAGATGATTTACTTTGTTTAAATTATTTCATCACAACTGCTCTCCAAAATGCAGTGCAGATGCACAGTTAAACATCGTGAGGAAACCGGCATGTCCTAGAACCAAAAATTCGAAGACTTGATGTGTCATCCACCAACCCGTACACGGCCTATGTGGTGGCTTATGGCCCATTCCCTCTCAAAGACAGAATGCCTGTCTCCCTGCAATGGGAACTTTAAAAAGGCTGAGATTTTAAGGATAAATTGCCGCGAACTTCTGGAAAACTCCATGTCACAGATAATATAATACTAGCATACCCATGTATATCCAGACGTTCAAACGAAACGAACGAAATAGCCGTAATAAATATTTCTTGTAAAGTAGACCACATCACAAACCACACCAATGATCGACGTTCAATATTTCTGGACGTCCATCAACTGTTACACTGAAGTCGTCACAATCTAAGAAGTCCGTTGTCATTTCTCATTTTACATGCCGCAATAACTTTCTACGTAAGAAAATGAAAAATCAAATTTATAATCCTAATTAATTACTATGTTACCCATACACTATAACAACGAGTATCATTCGCAAGCATCAAGTTTAATTATTATTAAGTATTTTATCTACTTCGGTTTCGTTATATTCTAATTATAAAATTGACAGCGGTTTCATTATGATACCCATAACGACATCGGGTTGCAATATGCGAATCGTCATAAATTCTAAAACACAAGCAAAGACATTCTGAAAATACAGCCAGGTACCAATAATATTACTTCGAAATCGAGACAATGTAAATAATGTTTTTAAAAATGGAACAAGTTTCGAAAAAAGGTATCGTATACTATTTGGCTGTTACGGCTATAAGATCTTTGCCTTATACCTATTATAGACTAAATAAAAATAAAGTGGACGCGGGATAAACAATATTCAGTGTGTAGCTAAGTTTCTATTAAAAATACTTATTTGTCTATATCTGTGTTTTATTCCTTCCTTCGTAGATAAAATCTTGTATGCAACTGTACGTTATTGGTCTTTTAATAACTCGTGGCCACCTATTTCGGTACTCGCTACGCTTGTACCGAAAAATGGCACTCGTATTAAAAGACCGTCCATAACGTAACAGTTGCATAAATAGCTATTTATAGCTGTCAAAACGGGCCTTTTATTTTTTGGCAACATTACAATACCTCACTTGAAAGTGCGATTAAACTTTAATAAAATAATTCAATATTAATCAGCAAATAGCAAAACTCAGTTTTGTTGGTGGTGACAAAAGTATGCAAGTCACAAAAAAAAATGTCAGTGTATATTTTTTCGATAAATCGGTACAAAATAACACTCTTACTTGTAAATTTTCACTTCAAACTAGATAAGTTCGATGTTTCCTAATCAGAGAAGAAACACACTGAGGACAAAGTCTATACAAGTAAAATTTCAAAATTTAAAAATACCCCGACACATTTATCTTGCGAAAATTTCAAAATTTAAAAAACCCCCGTCACATTTTTATTTCATGCTACATAATTTATCTTATAGTACATAGTAGATACGCTTCGGTCGGCAATATATTGAACACCTAATTATGGCACGATATCTTGCGAAAACACCCCGATTCAAACAGTAAAACGCCCATAACTTTTGAACGGCTGAACCGATTTTTAGATAGCTAAGAACAGTCTCGATTAAGCCACCTTTTAAACAAATAAAAACTAAATCAAAATCGGTTCACCCGTTTGGACGCTATGATGCCACAGACAGACACACAGATACACAGCAACACACGTCAAAAATATAACACCCCTCTTTTTCCGGCGGGGGTTAAAAACACTCCGATTCAAACAGTAAAACGCCCCTAACTTTTTAACGGCTGAACCGATTTTATTCAAACATAGCTAAGAACACTCTCGACAAAATCACCATTAGAACAAAAAAAAACTAAATCATAATCGGTTCATCCGTTTAGGAGCTATGATGCCACAGACAGACACACAGATACACAGCAAGACACGTCAAACTTATAACACCCTCTTTTTCCGTCGGGGGTTAAAAATCACAATAATAATGGTTAAATCATATGAGAACCATGTAGTTTAACGTCCGAGGTGGTCTCTTGAGGAAAGTACTACACAGATTTGAATGGGTTACCCTGTGCCAAGAGCCACTCCATGGAGACATCTTCGCGTCTCGATACGTGCTTCAAGACTGAGGGTAGTCGGGGTCTTGAGCCTATATATAAGACAGACCGAACAACGGAAATAGCAAATTATTAACACCCAATCAAATCACTTGGCGAGATTTGAATTGGCCGTCGTCAAAGAGGCAATTCCTGTATGTTATGAAACGTCCGCATTCGTATCGCAGTCGCATCTGTAAAAACTATCTATAATTTTCTTATATTTTAACCAAGTTTTTACCCGACTGCAAGGAAGGGGTTATGTTTTTGCGCGTATGTTTGTATGTAAGTAGTATTCTTTATTACCTCATATCTTGCAAACCACTTGACGGATTTACATTATTAAGACGTCGTTAGATACGTCTTGACCGCCCAAGTGTTCTTAGATAGGTGAAGTTAAAAAAAACAAACATGACGAATTTTGAGCGCCATATTGTGGGGGTTATTTTTTTCCGCACCTGCCTATCGAGTGGGGTATCAAAGTGAAGGGTTTTTAGAGGTGATTTCAAAAATGTATAGGTACCACTTAAATATGTTTAAGAGTAATTCGTAAAGAAAATACAACCACAAAGTTGTAAATTCAAGAAAAAAAAAAAGAAAATCATGCTGTGCAGTCGGAGGATATTTATAATATGGTTTTGGTTAGCTAGCTCGTAAATAATTATATATCATCCGACTGCACAGCATGATTTTCTTATTGTTTACATCTTTTTAGTTCGCGTCTTAAGCAGTCGGGTTTTACGATTTTTTTTGTCATTGATTATCGCCAACATGCTGGGAAAACCGATCTTACACTCAATACAAGTATCATTCGATGTCTGCAATGGCGATTGTCGAATGCCTTATTGGAAGGGATTCGATCATGTGACAGTTCGACAGCGCTTGACTTGAGTCTTGACATTTTACGAATTTTTGACATTTTACGATTCGCTATTGCGACGTTTTTGAAGCGAGTCACATATCTAGAGCCTCTTAAGACGATGAAATTCGCAAAATGTCACACATCGCATAACAAGCTACTTTCCGAATGCACGGCAGAATAAATTTTTATTCCTTGTAAATTTTAATGTATCTAACGTTCAAAAGTGCCGCTTGGTGGCCTAGTTGAAATAAAATATCTTTGTCTTTAAAAAACAGTTTCAGATCAAAATGTAGATAGTTAAATTGTCTTTGAGATGGTGACAATTTAATTAAAGTTTTCGTGCGATTGTCGTGTTTTTGTATATTGTATGTATAACTTTACAAATTAATTACCTTCACTATGTTATACGAATAAAACTCAAAATTTTCTTAGATCATATTATTATTATTATTTTCTCGTGTCTTATGTGCGGGTCACAAATAAATTTGATTTCTTTCTTTCTTTCTATTAACATTCTTTCTAAAATAACATTATTTTTTTCAAAAAATTACGTCTAGCCGTTTAGATGTGATTCTCATTTTAAAATCAGCTACGAGGGGTATCTGCGCCTTAACACTAGGATAACTTAGAAAAACCGAAAACAATGAAACAATGAAATGACTATGCGACTTGAATTTGAACGTGTTTTACGAGGTTTTGGCCTGGATCAACTTGATATCCACAACAATCTGCTAGCGCCCTTGCCCTGAGCCAAGAACTATTCCATTGAGACATCTTCGCATCTCGCTTCAAGACTGAGGGTTAGTCGGGGTCTCTTTCGAGCGTATACGTAAAAAAAGGTTAATTAAAAATTCAAAAAACCCGACTTAAAAACGAACTAAAAAGACGTAAACAAGAAGAAATTCATGCTGTGCAGTCGGAGGATACATATTCGCGAGTTGGCTGAACTAAACCAGATGTATACTCCGACTGCACAGCATGAATTTCTTCATGTTTACGTCTTTTTAGTTCGTTTTGTAAGGAGTCGGGTTTTTTGATTTTTTTAATTAACTTTTTTTATTTACAACTTTTTAGTTATTTTTTTTTTAGAATTAGGTGTATTTAATCATATAAGTGTTATATATTTTTGAAATCACCTCTTAAAACCCTTTATTTTGATACCCCACACGATGGACCAAACAATAAAAAAAAAAATTAGATGCCCATTTTTTCCAACAACCGCCATTTTTCTATTTTCTAATTTTAATGTAGTCAGTGACACACGCAGGGTTAAGACGAATCGATTGACGTAAGAATAATCAAAATCGGCCCACACGTTTGGTCTCTAGAACGCAACATAGGAACAAACATACATACATACATAGACTGATAAACACATTACCATTCTTCGGCAGTCGGGTAAAAAATAGATCGAATAACGACAATAACAAATTAGCAATACCCAATCACTTGAAGACATTTCAATTGTTCCTCTTCCGATTGCAGTTTGTTTTAATTAACCGACTTTCCAAAAAGGAGGAGGTTCTATGTTTATGATAGTGTTTTAACCGACTTGCCAAAAACAGGAGGTTCTATGTTCGGCTGTATGTTTGTTTTACACCAATTACTAAGTCAATTATTGAACGATTTTGTAAATTCTTTTTGTTTGAAAGGGTATACTTTCGAGGTGGTCCAATTGTCACCAAATCAGGATCTGATTAGGGGATCCCATGGAATTCAAGGGAACTCCTCAAATTTTAAAGTCATACATATAGCTATTTTCAATAACATAGTAAGCATTGCATTCAGAAAGTATCATTTGGTGAAGTGAAACTGATGAAGGAGACCACAGATGGCCATTGGCACTTCTTAATATGTTTTGGGTATGAGATACGAGTATATCGAATAGCTAAATGCCTGTGATGAAGCAAATTTAAAAAAATGGTTCTATTGAAAATGGTACCATCGAACTGATCTGGTGATGAAGCCGGAAGGTGGGCACCGGAACTCCGTAATAGAACAATGTATTCCAGTCGTGTTTAGGCTTGTTATATTATTGTAAAGAGAAAAATTGAAAACCTCATAACAAAAAAAAATTAACCGTCTTCCAAAACAAAACACTACACAGCTAAAATTAATTTTCTTTTCGGAAGCAGGTGTCAAAAAAAAAAGTTGGTACCATAGACACCGACTGCCGAAAAGAAACTAATTTTTCACTTTGTAGTGTTTTGTTTTGGAAATCGGTTTAATTTTTTTTTTGTTTGTTCGCCGATTTCTCCGTCAATTTGTGGACCGATTTTGAAAATTCTTTTTTCGTTTGAAAGAGTATGTTCCCGAATTGGTGGGCAATTTGGTGAAGATCTGATGAAGAACTTCGGAGATATACAACAGAACTCTTCAATAAATGACGGCAAATCTCTCGGGATTGCTGCAATCGCATATGTCTATTTATTGTTTACACCATTTCATAACATAACATCCCGCCGGTACGCTCTGAGTGCTCAGTTTCTCTCTCAGGACTCTTTTTTCATGCTTGACCACCAGGTGACGGTCGTCCCCTGCCTCGAGGTCGGTCGGGCATATTTAGAGCCTTTATGATAGACTAACTAACAATTAATCTGGCTAGCTTCTTCCTGGTGCAGCTGAGTACCAGTATTTTACACGGAGTCCTCCGACATCCACAACCCAGTTACTAGGTAACACGATGCCACTTGGCAAGGCTGGTGTCAGATTTCCTGGCCTCTGATTACCGTGACGACGAAGAGGATTGTTGGCCCAGTGGTAACGGCCGCACCATCTCCTCTCTGTGAGAGGGAATGAGCCGTAATCCACCACGCAGGCTCAGTGCGGGTTTGTTGGATGTCACACTCATACGTTTTCGAATTTTTGGTTCTAAGACATGCCGGTTTCCTCACGATGTTAACCGTTTTAAGAGCAGTGTTGAAGATATAATTTCACAAAGTAAAGGGCCTGCCTGGGTTCGAACCCACAACCTACAACTTGTAAGTCGCGGTTGTTACCACTGGGCCACCACTGCTCTTGTGCAGGCATGTCGGTATTCAACAATCAGGTTTACCGGCCTTGTGGCAAATTGAATGAAAAGCCACACACGTTTCGGTCCCTGGGTATATACAGGACTAGCGGACGCCTCACGTCTTCACCAGCGTAGTTCCCGTTCCCGTAGGAATACAGGGATAAAAAGTAGCCTAGCCACCCAGGGATAGTGTAGCTTCGCTACAGTGTAAGAATTTTTGAAATCGGTCTAGTAGTTTAGGAGCCAATTTTGGTACAAACAAACAAACAAAAAAATCTTTCCTCTTTATAATATTGGTATAGATTATCTCTCCTAAGCCATGAAGACTTTACCTACCCGCTACGCTATTGATAGACAAATAATAGTTTCTTTTTGACTAAAATAACGATCGGAAGTGCATTTCCAACACTGTAAATACAAGTTATTATTTATTAATCGAAATATACAAAAAAGAAAAACAGATTTATTAGTTTTAGATAAAAAACTTAGCGGCAATTTAAAACAATAAAGCCGCATGATTTATTTGTGTTGTAGTTGAGACAATTTGTTTTATAATTTTACTAAATACTTTCTTTATTATTTGTCAATGGTCGAATTGATCTTTTGATCATAGGGAATTTGTTATAGAAACAATAATACTTAACCTTAATTTGGCTTTTACTACTTCCGTATTGTACCAACAGCTGATATTACACTTTTCCTAATATTTCCTTTTTTAAGTTTCATCTGGAAACTCTCGAACATTCTAGCAATAAAACATGCTACATCTATTATTAAAATAAACATAATTACCTCTAAATCCTTTATAATCAGTAGGAAAACAACTGAAAACACTCTAAAGACTCAAAAACACATTACAAAACACTCTTCAATTCAATGATATGGGTCTTAAGACAACAAACGGTACAAAATTTTCGTCAATAGGAGCCACTCTCAAAAATATTATTCAGGTAGAAAATTTGTGTATAAAATAGTCAATTTCGCTAAATATTTAGTTTAAAATATAGATTTTTTGAGTAAAAAACAAGCGGTGTCGCCCGCCTTCCTGAATTGCGACTACTGAGCTCTTTTTGGTTGCAACACTGCGTTTATAACTCTGAAAAAAGATCAGGTATTTTGCTTGATGATAGCTTTTATTTATAAGAAGAAATACTCTCTAGTAGAATCAGAATTTATAAATAAGGTATTACCAGCGCTTGAAAGTTTAGTAGCTTTCATCTCAGATGCTACTTTGTAAATTATTGTGTTTTCCTATTTTCGAGTAGAAAATTCACAGATTTCGTCGAGCTAGGCCAGTTGTTCCATTACACTTGTTGATATTTTAGATGATTATTGGATGTTACGATTATTTTAAGATAAGATCTCAATCAAGGGCCATGCTGGGTGCCTCTTTCTCAATGGTCCCAAGTTGGGCGCCACTTTCTAAATGGTCCCAAGCTGGGCGCCACTTTATGAATTGTCCCATGTTGGGCGCCTCATTTTTAGTGTCTCGCGAGTCTTTATCTACAATAACAATAATTGCACTTACTAAGAAATAGGACAAGAGCTGCATGCATGGCTCCACGTTGAACACCACTTTCTGCGTGGTCCCACGCTGGGCGCCACTTTCTACGTGGCCCGCGCTAGGCACCATTATGTTTTTATATGCATTTCGATTACACATTAAATAATATTTCTGGGACTAAGGGACTACTTCTAATAAAATACAGCTCCTACGAAATAACTTAAAACTAAGATTGACAGCATTTTTAAGGTTTTTTATCTAACAAAACAAAAATGATTTAGGTAGCTAAGTATGTTACTGTGAACGTAAACTTGAAATCTGTTGAACTAAATAAAATAACTGGTAATATGGTTACTTGTAACAGTTCCAAAGTCTTTTATTAAAGGAACTGGTAATTCTTAGAACAGTTCCATAATCACTGTTCCAGAGTGTCAACGAAAAAGAGCCATCCGCCATTATACCACAACATCGCAGATGCGCGCGCATTGTGTTTATAATCCACTTAGTTTCGATTTGACATCCCCTCTTCGCACTGAGCTGTTATTGTAAAACACACCTTATTCCTTTGTCCGAAGGTTTGGATTGAACTGGATGAAATGTGATACTAATACTAGAGGATTATGCGGTTCTGTTCGGGTTTAATTGGAATTAAATTGGAATTCGATTGGTTTGATTATTGTATCAGACCGATTCTATTTCAATAATTTAAAAGCTGTTAAAACAGATAAGAATGTGATCATTGAATTTACTAGATGGTAACTTTATGTAACCACAACCAACAGACAACCCAATAGCTGGGTAATACGATACCCCGTAGTAAAACTATACTTCGTAAAAGATAGCTTGATCTCTGCGACATATGTCAAACTGACGTATACGTTATTGTTAAGTTATTGTTAGCCTGTCAAGCGCTATTGTTACTGTATTGATACTGACAGCTGTCGCAGAGATCTAGCTATCTTATAAGAAGTATAGTGTCACTGCTGACTGAGCTTCTGACTACCCGTAATGACTGTCAAATCTACAAATGACAGCCGGGTCCAACGGCAAGACACGGATGACCAATGTCTGTAATCGTTGCTTAACCTTGGAGATCAACCCGTGAGGCTATTATGACTTAGCGACGAGCTCCAAAGAATCAAACCAATCATTATACATTTTCAGGTCTTAACACGTTCGTTGCCAAGGACTCGCCTCGCGCAGACACATTGGCTTTTTATTTTATCGAAAAAAAAAGGTAAATAAAAAGTTGTAAATAAAAAAAGTTAATTTAAAAATCAAAAACCCGACTGCGAACTAAAAAGATTCGGAGCAGTCGGAGGATACATATTCGCGAGCTGGCTGACCACCTGATCCTCCGACTGCACAGCATGATTTTCTACTTGTTTACATCTTTTTAGTTCGCAGTCGGGTTTTTGATTTGAAAATTAACTTTTTTTATTTTTCAGTAATTACGGCAGTTGATGTGTTAAGTAATTCGGTTGTTATATTTGTCTCATGCCACCAAAAATAGGAAATTATCAGATTTTACTAATACTACAATGTTTATCTATCTGTAACTATCTAAATCATAAACTACGCAGTGTGCTTTTATCTTCACGCATCTTAACTTGTTTTGGAACGTCACAAATTCATAAATAAAAAGTTGTGACGTGCTAGGATTACTGAAAAGCTTATGTGCTAAAGTTGACGTTGGCTCAACGTCATTGCTGATCGATTTTCTGAATGGAGTTTAATTGCTTATAGAAGAACATGCATCAGTGTGGTATTTCCGTTCCTGTTAAGTTCATTCATTGTTTTATTTTTATATTAATAGCCTTTAGCATCCTACATGAACGTAGATGCTACTTGCAAACCAGCTCAAAAAGCGCTTGCATCCAATTTTTTTAACCTAATTTTTATTGTTCCACTATGGAACAAAAGTCTTGTTCCACTCTTTTTTAGGGTTCCGTACCCAAAGGGTAAAAACGGGACCCTATTACTAAGACTCCACGCTCCGTCTGTCTGTCTGTCACCAGGCTGTATATCATGAACCGTGACAGCTAGACAGTTGAATTTTTCACAGATGATGTATTTCTGTCACCGCTATAACAACAAATACTAAAAACAGAATAAAATAAATATTTAAGTGGGTCTCCCATACCGGGGATAAAAAGTAGCCTATGTCACCCGGGGATAGAGTAGCTTCCCAACGGTGAAAGAATTTTTGAAATCGGTCCAGTAGTTTTGGAGCCTATTCGGTACAAACAAACAAACAAACAAACAAAAATAACTTTCCTCTTTATAATATTGGTATAGATTGTTTAGGCATCATACTGCCACTTCCGTCTATTTCAGAAATTGTATTAAAGCAGATGGACAAACCAACTTTTTTCTTCATAACGAATAAGATAAATACCTTGTACTAGTTTCATTAAACGCTGCCAACACAAATCTAACCTTGTTCGTGTTGACATAAGCTTTGAAAATCAATGGCACGCATGTCATGTCATTTGATCACGCTCCCCTTAATGGAAAACTTAATTGATGGAGGTTTAAAAACGGAGGTAACTGTGATTATACGAGTACGGTTTATGAGCTAATTAGTGAGGTGGCAATGAGTACTTTTTACTTAACGATTGTGATTACGTATCATAAATGAATTGCATTAATTAATTCCTCCTAGCCTAGAGTTGTAGAAAACGGTTTTTTTCTGAGATGAAAAAAAAAACGTTGGAATTGGTCTAATTGCGAATTGGACCAACTGCGAATTGGACCAACCGCGAATTGGACCAACTGCGAATTGGACATATTTTTGAACATTGGACCAATCGCGCCTAAAGCATGGGGTATCAACTCAAACAAATTATAATTAGTATTAAAAAAAGATCATAGATAGCAGCATAGGTAACAAATATGAAAGTAACAATCACTTAAAAATGTTTAACAGCAGATTTAGGCTGAAATAAGTTTAGTAAAAATCAAAACTTGCTTCTTTAATGTTAATTTATCCATTTACACTCATTAATCAGGTTTTAAGAACAAAAAAGGTAAGTGAAGATTTTGTATGTTAAATTAGTTGAAAGTAGCTATCGACTTTTCGTTTTGTTTTGAGTTCTTTGCAATAGATGGCGTGTTTCACAATTTGTCCTAAACGATATACACATCGTCAGAATCATTTTTTAAGACAGTTATTATTTATTATAGGCGTAATTTAAAAGATATTATTTATTATAGGCGTTATTATAAATATTAAAGTTTTGGTCTATTATTTAAAATCACTTTTTTGTGAAGCGTGTTTACATGTCGAATTAACAAGATACCTCGCTGGCACAGAACTCGTATCGCGCTAGGGCCTACTCAAATCGCACGGGTTATAAAATAAGAGATAACGCGACGCGTGTGCCGCTTGCCGTCCAAGTTTACGCGTCGCATAGTAGGTACAGAGGCCTTAGTGCGAGTTTTTACACACGCTCACACGTGGTCACGTAAACATCATTTTGTATTGAAACTAGATAAGCGCCGTCTGGTGACGGTAAGGAGAAACCACTTTTTTTGTATACATTTTGACATTAGAGATCGTTTACGTATCACGAGTGAGCGTGAGTAAAAACTCGCACTAAGGCCTCAGTTCGATTCAAACTTAATGACGGCTCGAAACACTTCGTGAGCCACTACGCGCTAGCAATTTCATGTGACAGCGGGGGTGAGGGGTAGGGTAGGTACTGCGCAGCGAATAGCGTTTTTTTAAAACATCTTTAAGTTTGAATGGACGTCCCGTTAGTAAATACGTAAATAATAACATAAAAAAATTTTTGTCCTTGTACACGGCTCCACTACTCGTACAGTTAGATTCAGACTTAATGGCAGCTTGGAACACTCATATGTGTCGCTGCGCACCCCTAACCACCGCTGGCACATTTATTTTTTAATATGCAGTGTCAGTTGCGAGTCGCCATTAAGTTTGATTCTAGTCTACATCAAATTTGTTCAAGTAGCCCATGCTGCGTACCTAACTAAAGTATTAAAAGTAATCATTTTTGTAAAAACATCTTGTTCTTTATATATATAAGTACCAACCTAAAATAAAAAGCTAATGTAAAAATGAAACACCCGACTGCTTAAAAAGCGAACTAAAAAGCTGTAAACAAGAAAATAACATGCTGTGCAGTCGGAGGATACATATTCGCGAACTTCCTGATCCTCCGACTGCACAGCACGATTTTTACTTGTTTACCGTTTCTTAGTTCGCTTCCTTTTTGATTTTTAAATTAGCTTTTTTTATTTACAACTTATTAGTGTTTTTTTTTATAAATACTTTTAAACATATACGTGGTATGTATTTTTGTAATCACCTCTAAAAGCCCTTCATTTTGATACCCCACACGACGAGTTACGAAGAAAAAAAAATTGCAACTTCTACAATATGGAGCCCAAAATCCTCCATATATTTTTTTTTTAATGGCACTTATCTAAGAACATTTGGGGACCTATCTAACGATGTCTTAATTATAAAAATCCATCCAGTGGTTTGAAAGATACGAGGTAATAAAGAATATTACATACAAACATACTTACATACAAGATACGCGCGAAAAACATAACCCTTTCCTTGCAGCCGGGTAAAAAAATACTTATAGTGAATAATAAAATGACATGAAGTAGGTACCAACTTCATGTCATTCCGTTGCTGCGGAAGCAAGCTACCTACCTACATTTAATTCTACAAGGAATTCTATAGTTTTGATTGATTTGGAATATTCTTGAATATTGTGAAATTCGCTACACAATGCGACCACAAACACAGATTTAAGAAGTTACCGCGGTCTGAGAGGAGTCTGTCCCAAACATACCTAATGTTATTAATACGAATACTAAGTAAGCGTTCAAGGACAAATGGCAAATATCGTTTTTGAGTACCTACATGCGATTCCTCGCTCAAATTGCCATATGATTTAGTATCTAGGCAAACTACTAGATGGCGTTAGAAAACCACAGTCTCGGGCTATTAATGAGTCACTGGTGCTGCCGCCTGTTAAAAATATGGACAAAGAAAAAATAGCCCGACCAATAGCCCGACTTATGGAGGTGACATTTCTTTGTATGGGATTGGGTATCTGTACTGTAGTATTATATTATCTGTGCCTAAAGGTAAAAAAACATGAAGAAGAACAGTTTTTTTTCTGAAGTAGGTTTTTTTTTTCAAGTATCGAAATAAAAATATGGTAAGGCAGTTATCGTACTCGTATATGAGTTGATATTACATTTGTTTTTGTTTAATAAGAAAATACCACTTGTTTTTTGTTAAATAGTACATAAAAGTCTTAAAATAATTGGATTTTCCTAATTACAAAGAAAAGATGATTCTGATTGTAACAAATTAAGTATTTTCTAAGTTCATAATAATGGGTACTCATTGAATTAAACACAATTTGACTTTAATTAAAACAAAACAACCAAATTTATTGTTTCACTTTTTCTGAAAAAAAGAACCAAATGTAGAAAAAAAACGAGGGTGCCAATTTTTAAAAAAAACATTTGTTTTTTTTTCAATTTACATCTCTATCCTAGCCCGTTCTATCATCGGACTACACGACTTACGGTGATGCCTCATCGCTCATCGTTACATGGTGTCCATCCCACCTGGCACCCAGCAGTGCCCAGCACGAAGCGTTTTGGGAATACTTTTATTGTGTGTACAGCTAAGGGGTGGACTTCACTGGTGGAATTTCCTGGTAGCTACAACCTGGTAGTCTTTAAGGCAACAGTGAATAGATCACTTCTAGCCATCGTGCTCCATCTTCGATCACATCCTGCCTCACCTCGTGCCTATGTTACCCGGCCCACCGTATTCATCAAAAATGGATGAACAGTTTAGGCGCTACAGAGGAACATACGTAAATACAAATATACATACATAGTCTGCTAAAACCATTCCTTTTGTCGTCGCCGTAGTCGGGTAAAAAATGGCAACTGGTAGTGACCAGTAGTATTACATCAGGAATAATCTATGATGACATGCTGTGCAGGGTGTTAAGTCCCGCAAGGTCCTAGGACCTAGAGGATCCTTCGACCCAGACGGGTGTTGTGTATGGTGACCGAGAAAAAAAAACTTTGATTTCGCGATGGAGAACGTCAAAGAAGTGGTATAAATGCCTTTTCTCAAAAATGGTATGTAATGTTGCCGTAACATCTCTAAAAAGTATCCAGAAAGTGAACTTTACTGAAGACTTATTCACAACTGTCCAGTAAGTAAGTATGTAATTTACTTACTGGACAGTTGGTCATCCTCTTTAGATCTCCTTGGAAAAAAAAAACATGTTACCAGACACAGATTAGAGTTTAGCCATTATAACATGTTTATAGGGGGGAGGCTCCAAATATATATTTATCTCTCTTTTTGGTTTGACATTTTATGAGATAGATATATTTTTGGAGCCATCCATTTTATACTCTGTGACACTTACCGCGACGCAAAAAAAGTACGCACATTGCGTTTTGTACTTAGTAATGTTGTAGAAGTATAGTGTGGGATTTTATGTTTGTATTTAGTAATTTAAGTTTATAAATAATGTTGGATTAAAACTTTCCATTCTAATATTAACAAGGAGATTCAAAAACCCTTTTTTTGTTTTCTTACTAGTACATTCATGTCATGTAAAAATAGAACAATGTTCAAAACTAAACGCAAACTTTTTAGTAAAAAAAAAAACAATTTTATCGTCTGGCGGGATTTCAATTGTGTTTTAATTTACCGCGTGAACATAGATAATCCCAAAAAAATTGTTCAAGCGAATCTGATTCGGCAATAGATGGCACTCCTCCTGATGTAAAAGCTGAGGCCGAATTAGCAAAACAAATATAAATGCCCTCGGTAAATCGATCACAATATCTATCAGTAATTGCCCTAATATGAATGTAACCTTCAATATTAATTAAACGAATTTGTTGTTACACTTTCTTACATTTTTGAGAAAAGCCATACAAGCCTCAACCAGTAAGAAAGCCATCCTGGCCTCGTATATAACCGGACCTCACCTGCGGTTCGGTCCGGTTAACTCATACTTGGCCAGGAAAGCTTACTTACTGGATTCTGCAGTAATGTACTATTACAGAACAAAAAAAAACTATTTAACAAAAAATACAACCGACTTCAAAATAAAAACACTACAAAGTGAAAATAACTTCAATTTCGGAAGTCGGTGTTCTTGTTTTGGTTTCTTCGTTTTTTGACACCGACTTCCGAAAATGAAGTTTTTTTTTCACTTTGTAGTGTTTTTATTTTGAAGTCGGTTTTATTTTTCACTTTTTAGTTGTGGTACATAATGCACCATTTCTCCAAAGTGAAGCCAGAATAGATTAACCCAGAAACATGCAACTTAAACAAAAACGGTGGAATCAGAGTAACAGGGTGAATTTTTCACACCTGCGTACCCCTTTAGAGCGTGCTAAAGTGATGTTATGTTATGAAACGATGTCTCTTCAATAAATGACGGCAAATCACTCAGGATTGCAGCTATCCCGAGTGATTTGCCGTCATTTATTGAAGAGTTCTGATGTATATCTCCGAAGTTCATCATCAGATCTTGATGAAATTTGAATGGGACTACATGACAAGCACCAGCTTTCAAATGAAAAAAGAATCATCAAAATCGGTTCACCCAGTAAAAAGTTCTGAGGTAAAAATTAAAAAAATACAGCCGAATTGAAAACCTCCTCCTTTTTGCGAAGTCGGTTAAAAAGTACTATTTTAAGTATCGCGTTTGAGCAAAACCTCACCCGATGGTAAGCGATGACGTGGCCGACGGTAAAGCACGCTTACCTAGAAGTAACCTCTTCACTCTTGACTTTATTATTTATTTATTTATTTAATCAGTAGTTACACATACATTTTATTTATTTAAGTTGATGCCAACATAAACTCATTAGAGTTTTACCGTGCACAAAAACATCGACTACATAATATAAACAAAAAATTATAACCACTTAAGTAGGTACTTAGGTAAAAAACTTTATTGCAAACAAAATACTACCGACTTCCAAATACAAAACTACAAAGTGAAAAATAACTTTATTTTTTGAAGTCGGTGTCTTTCGTAGGTACCAATTTTGCTTTATGGACACCGCCTTCAAAAAATAAAGTTAATTTACACTTTGTAGTTTTGTATTTGGAAGTCGGTAGTATTTTTTTGCAAAAAAGTTTTTTATTTTTCATTTTTTAGTTGTACCTACCTAATAGGCAAGTTAGTAAGGTAACTATAACGCCAAAATTGAGTTCATGAAACTTGAACTTAACCGGTGAAATGAGAGATCTGCGTACCCCTTAAGAGCGTACTGGCGTGATGTTATGTTATGAAATGGTATAAACAATAAACAGATATGCAATTGCAGCAATCCCGAGAGATTTGCCGTTGTTTATTGAAGAGTTCTGTTGTATATCTCCAAAGCTCTACATGAGATCTCCACCAAAAAAAAATGGGACCAATTTCGGAACATACATTTTCAAACAAAAAAAGAATTTTCAAAATCGGTTCACAATTGACGGAGATATCGGTGAACATACAAAAAAAAAAAAAAAAACTTACATGAAGTCGAACATAGAACCTCCTCCTTTTTGGGAAGTCGGTTAAAAAGTAACAACATAAAGAATAAAAATGACAGCGGGTATATGCGAAATAATTCTCTAATACTAACAAGCGCACATCAGTGACCACTCCGGCCTTCCATCCTTAAATCAAAAGTGGTGGTGACTTCACTTAAAGAATTCTAGGATATAGTTATCAGAAAACACAGACACCGGCAGGGAATTGTACTCCCAAATGTTTTGTTGTATATTTGTAGGGGGAGGAGGAAGAATTTATAGAATATCTAGAGCTTCTCCATCAGATCCTTACTCCTCTTGCTTCGTCGACGTCATAGGGTCCAGACCAACCAGACCGTTTTGAAAGATACCACGATGGTTATTATAGCCTAATTAGGTAGGTTGGGTACTAGCTTCTATCAGCACCTGCGTGAAAAATCGCTTCGGTCGTAGATTTCATCCATCGCTAAGAATCAGACGAGATCGTGGTCAAGAGCGAATTCATTAGGAAAATAATATAACTATTTCACTCTATGATGTCTTAAACGTGAATCTTGCGTGATAAATAAAGGTAAAAATCTCGATTTGGACCGGACTTTGTTCAGCAAACCTATTTCTCCTTTATGTCGTGTTTGCACGAGCTAAACGCGGCGAGTTTACCAAAATACATTTTATTAGCCAGCCAGCAGTATTGTAGCTTGCCTGACTACCCTGGGTGTACTGGAGTTACATACAAACTTATTTAAAAGCTTATTTTAAAGCATACCTACACGTTTTGTTTGAATAACAATGCGCGTTAAGCTAAAAAGTTTGTTTTTAAGAAGTGTATTTTTTATAAAAAAAACTGCCCAAGAGCAAATCGGACTCGCGCACTGAGGGTTCCGTACAAACATTTACAATCACCGAAATGATTAAATAATATTACTGAAGTTTATAAACTATGCACCGATCATTGCTCTAACGATAAGATGTTACAGAATTGAGGTACAAAATTAACTTGGAGCCGTTGGAAAACTGTAGACCCCATACATAGATATAAGTTGCGTTTAGTTTACCAACTGCAAATAAGTTCTTAATCTTTTTTTTATATGGGTACAAATTTACGGTGTTCGGTTTATTTCCTATACTTGTGCTTTAAGTCATTCCAAATTTCATGATTCAAGGTCAACGGGAAGTACCTTGTAGATTTTGATCCCCTTGCGAGTGTAAAATACGCATCATTAACGGCTGTATCTCCTGATAGCATTGATCTAGAAGTTTAATTTTTTCACAGCTATAAGGGTTTGCATACTTGAGTATTCGATTTTAATTACAACTATATACCTCCACGCGTTCCCGAGATAAAGAGTCTTGACAGACAGACGGACAACAAAGTGATCCTTTAAGGGTTCCGTTTTTCTTTTGAGGTACGGAACCCTAAAAAATATTTAAGGGAAACGCTTGTTCTTGTATCATCACTAATACTTTTACCAGGAATAAATCAAGAGCACAATTGCAAACAAACAAAAACCGCTGTTCAAAACATTTTTGTTTGTTTGCAATTTAGGGGACAGCCAATGATATTCAAATAAACAGATACGTTATACACTCACAAAACAATTGAAAAAAGTGTTCCACGCAGCAGCGGCAGCCACATACACACTTTTCATTCATCTATCATTAAAAAATATTTATTTTAATCAATAAATAAATATATTACAAATACACACGATGGCATTTTTATTATTTTGTTTTTGTTTCAACAAAGCCTAAAGGTCACAATTGTGACTTATTCGAGTCTTCAAAATGCGCGCGCTCATAACATATCTGTTTATTTGAATATTATTGGGGACAGCTGATTTATTTACCATTAACCACAGACTACTTAGAGATACTACGTATCCGTTAACCTAAGAGAGTATTGGTGGCCCATTGGTAACAGCGGCGACTTACAAGTTGTAGGGCGTGGGCTCGAACCCAGGCAGGCGCTTCACTTTGTGTGAATTATTTCATTTCACCACCACTGCTCTCAAAACGGTGAAGGAGTCGTGCGGAAAACGGCATGTCTTAGATCCAAAAACACGAAGACATGTGACACATCCACCAACATGCACTGGGACCGCGTGGTGGCCCATTCCCTCTCACAGAGCGGAGGCCTGCACGCATAATGGACCAAATACGAGTCTAAGTACATATAAGGGGTCCATCTATCCTATCCTACCTTTAGCCTATCTATATTCTCCGAATGGTTAGGCAGAAGTGCATCTGTAGCACAAATCAGGCAGTATCTGTAAAGGCAGTAATAGGATCTACGATCGATGTAATAAAACAAATAGGCCTTGAAACGATCTTGCATTTTGAATAAATACTACATACATTTGTTAACACTATTTTTTGTGTATTTATTACATTTTTTTTTTATTATTTATTACAATATAAGTGAAGTAAAAATAAAAATTCCTAAAAATAGTCGTTCACCCAGCTTGAAAACTATTTTTAGGATTTCTTTTTTGACAAATATAAAAAGCAATCAATTGACTAGAATCGTAAGACAGTTTTTATTAAATTATTTGACTAGAATAGTTTTATTTCAAGTTCTTTTTGAGAGCATTGATGTAAATTATTGTACAATAATTTTAAACAATAAAGTAAATAAAATTTTTTGAGATGGTGTGCTACTTTTGGTAAAATTGTTTATTTTTATTGCACGCTAATATTAGTGAAAATAATTATAGTTTAAAAACATCTGTCATATAGGTTGTAACATTAAAAAAAAATACAGTTCCTAATCAAGATATGTTTATAGAAGATTATCCTAAATATCTCTACAGTTCTTGCCAATAAATTCAGTCAGAATAATTTCTATATCCATCTCTTACAAAAAACATATCAAATCACAGTTAAAAAGTAGCAGTGAAAGCAAAATTTCAATAAAATCAGCAAAATAAAAAAAAAAACTGACAAATCGATTTTAATTTACAGGGTGTTTATGGTTGTAGTTAATTATAATCTATATTTTTTTATTTACTTATAGCCAAGGTTTTTGAACGCCGGTTCGTCGTTAAGATTGTGCTCGAAGAATGGGCTCTCTCGGAAGATCACGGACGCATCGGCTATGTGCATTTGTCTTTTGCCATATCTGAAATAAACGAAAGAAAATATTCTAAATAAAAGTATATTTACAAAAAAAAATATGTAGCAGTACACCGCAGACTACCCTCTTTTATTTTTAAGTTGCCTCAGTCCATCCAAAGGTTGTCTGGTAGATATCGCTGTCAGCGATAAGACCGCCATCATAGATAATTTATTACTAGCATACGGCCATGCAACTTTTTTGGTGTACATTATAGTATATTCTATTCTATTTATCAGAGATCCATTGACACACTTAATCAAGTCAATTTATAATCATTACCTGCCTGCACTTTTCCCATGTTACTCAAAGTATGGGTAAAAATGAACGAACTTTAGTATCAGTAGGTAATTCTGTACTATCTGCATCTAAAAGTGGTGGTTTTGGAAAACAGTGCGTGGTACAACAGGGCACTACTTTTTTGTTTCTAAAACATCAGATTGTTGAAAGTTCCGTATATAGTTTGTAGATGGCGTTGTTCACTTCAAAAAGAGACATCTAGCGGCAAGTAGTGAAACTGAATGGTTGCAACAGGTAACTGGCGCAACAAGTGAGTGCATGCAAAAACAGTACCACGTAGCTTTAAAAAGAACTGTGTTTGTGATGTCAATCCGTTTGTTATTAAAGTATGTCGTAGTAACAAATGGTATAAGGATTAATATAAGAGAAGAATGGCAAAAGTAATATTGGCGCCCAACATGGGACTACTTAAAATAATGGCAGACAACTCCGGACAATTTAGAATACTTAAATCTTATTACTTTCATGTTCTACACATAAAATATACTTCTCTAAACTCTTCACATAGTTTGAAATTATCTCTCAGAGTAAGAAAATGAAATGAATGAAAATACTTTCTGAAATTTGGCGCCCAGCATGGGACCATTCAGGTTTTACTTTCCTGTTCTATACACAGCGTAAAACTTCTCAAAATACTTGAAATAGTTATATTTTTTTCGTAATATGTGTTTTTTTTTACTTGACCTCAACGCTTGGTACCCTATCATATTTAAAGAGAGAGAGTTCCAGAGATGCACTGCAGTAACAGAGAAGGACCCATCATAGCGTCTGAAAGTGTGACGCGGAGTTCGAAGAAGAAGCGAAGTGGCTGTGCGACAAGGTTTACCCCTCGGGACGAGATATTCAAACCATTCGCAAAGGAGAAGTAAGATTGTTCAGCATAGTATACAGAAGGGATAGGATGTGGGTATCTCGTTGACGCGATTTGGCATTCACTTCAATCTGGTCCGAAATGCCGACACATGGTCGTACTGGCGGAGGCCAAAAATAAAGCGGATGCACAAGTTCTGCAGTCGTTCGTACTGACATCCGCATAGTTTATGAGCGGTAGAAGAAGAGATTGAGCAAGAGTTACCTTAGTGTAAAATGGTAAGACTTTTTAGAGACGTTTAAGAGACGTTTAAGAGACTTCCAATATAAGGAAACTATTTTTAAATTAAAAATCATAAAGTTTTTCTCACCTTCCTCTCCCATGTACAGAGTAATACTCCTGTAGCTCCTTGAGATAGTTAGAGATCTGCTCCGCGGTGTCGAAGCGCTCGGGGCGGCGCGGGCGTGGGTACTGCGCCTGCGTCGCGCACGACAAGATGGCGGACAGCAGTAAAATGGCGGATAGAAGGAAACGCATTTTGACTGGAATAAAAAGAAAAATTTGGTTAATCGATAATAATCCATACTAAATTCTACTATAATTATAAATGCGAAAGTTTGTGAGGATGGATGGATAGATGTTTATTACTCATTTTGCAAAAACGACTGAACCGATTTTGATGAAACCTTACAGTAGCATAGCTTTTATAAAATAATAACACATATGCTATAATTTATAAAGATATTAAGTAGTAAATCCACGGGAGTGGAGCTGCGTGTGGCAGCTAGTATTATATTATCACACTAATATTAATAAAAAAACTTTTTACAAAAAAATACTACCGACTTCCAAATACAAAACTACAAAGTGAAAAATTACTTAATTTTTTGAAGTGGTGTCTTTCGTATGTACCATTTTTTTGCGTTATGGACACCGACTTCAAAAAATTAAGTTATTTTTCACTTTGTAGTTTTGTATTTGGAAGTCGGTAGTATTTTTTTGTAAAAAGTTTTTTTATTTTTCACTTTTTAGTTGTACGTACCTAATAGGCAAGTTAGTAAGGGAACTATTTCGCACGAATAGATTTCATGAAACTTGAACATAACCGGTGAAATGAGAGATCTGCTTACCCCTTAAGAGCGAACTGGCGTGATGTTATGTTATGAAATGTTATAAACAACAAACAGACATGCGATTGCAGCAATCCCGAGAGATTTGCCGTTATTTATTGAAGAGTTCTGTTGTATATCTCCGAAGTTCTTCATCAGATCTTCACCAAAATAAAATGGGACCAATTTCGGAACATACTTATTCAAACAAAAAAAGAATTTTCAAAATCGGTCCACAATTGACGGAGTAATCGGTGAAAATACAAAAAAAAAAAAAAAACAAACTTGAAGTCGAACATAGAACCTCCTCCTTTTTGGGAAGTCGGTTAAAAAGGCGGCAGTAATTCTGTCTCTCTGTCTGTTACCTTTTCACGCTTAAACCGCTGAATCGATTTAGATGAAATTAGGTATGGAGATAATTTGAGACCGTGGGAAAGACACAGGGCAGTTTTATCCCGGAAAATAGGGGTTGAAGTTTGTATAGTACACTAATAATTTCTCAATCAAGGCGGCCCACACAACTACAATATTATTGCGCGTTATAAAAAAATAGGCAAAAAAATTAAGCATGAAATGGCAAATTTTTGTTAAGAGTCAAGTGTTCCCATAGACCTAATAAATAGTATGGACTCGAAATACCTACAAAAAAAACGTGCCTACCTAAACCTTAAAATGGCACTTACAATGGCTGCCGATGCTATGGTTGTGTTAATCACGGAACACACACACATTAATAATACAAAAAGTAAACAACCATTTGACAGCAGGACTACCACGAACACAACCACAAATTTCGGCAATTATTATGGCGAATATGGCACGTACTGACAGCTGTCACACCGCAATAACAAAATGTTGCCATAATGAGCAACAACTGAAATATTGTTGTCTCTTTTGTCAAATACGATTACAAAATGATGTTTCACATTCTGTATCGTATTTCACTCATATTTGTATAAGCTAATGTATGTATAGAATAATAGGGCGCCTCCATGTTTTTCCTAGCTCAATGAGTGTTCCCACCTCCCTGCCCGCTAAATTGTTGCTTTTGGATATGTGAAAAAAATCACAGCGGTAGTATATATAATGAAATAAAAAGGAACACTATAGACTAGACTAACTAGACTTTACAAGTTTACGAGTAATAGTCGACTAACTTATAAAATGTACTTGGAAAAGTAAAAAAAAAATGTAGGGACAACAGCTTTCTAACGGCAAAGTTAATTTTGTCCCTTAGAGCAATGTTCGGTGCTTTCATTGTTTATGAACGTTAATAATGTTAACTATTTATTTTGGTAAATGTAGCTGTTTATACGGAACCCCCTGTGCGCGATTCAGTCTCCCACTTGGCTGGTTTTTAGTGTACCGTACCCCAAGGGTATAAACGGGACCCTATTACTAAGATTCCGCGGTATGTCTGTCACCGGGCTGTATCTCATGAACCGTAATTGCTAGACAGTTGAAATTTTCACAGATGATGTATTTCTATTGCCGCTATAACAACAAATACTAAAATCCGAATAAAATAAATATTTAAGGTTGCCCTAGTCGACGGCACGAACTATTTTGTGCGCGGGGTTAAAATGCATGCTATCTCATACGACAACACGAACTATTTTGTGCGCGGGGTTAAAATGCATGCTATCTCATACGACAACACGAACTATTTTGTGCGCGGGGTTAAAATGCATGCTATCTCATACGACAACACGTGCGAAAGAGATAGATGTTGTGATGAGCAGTAAGAAGAACAGTAAAAAAATCAGGTTTGTTGTTGTTGTGCCATACAACAAACGTGATATTTTTGCCGTTTTTTGCGATAATGGTACGGAACCCTTCGTGCACGAGTCCGATTCGTTTAATTTTGATTTCTCTGGAATTTGTTCGTATGTTTTCTACACACGTGTACGTAAAACCTCGCGACATGAATGCGTGATGACGCGTGGCAATACTTATCATAATCACGCTGAAGTTGAGCAATAATCCTCCAGTATCACTGGTTCCAGGCCACTGCCAAACTAGCGATACCAGACAATCAGATTATGTATTGTTTCGACACGTTTCGCAACAGATTTTTATTGTTATAAACTTAACAGTATTTTAGCAACAACATTGATTTTGATTTTATTTTGATTGGAATCTTAATTTTTATTTTTATTGGAACGGAGTTCCTTATCACACGTTATAGTTCTGATTTGTTTGCGGGCTGAGGGGCTACACCGGCAAAAGTGCAACAATGAAAAATACGACTCCAAAAATATCCTTTTTATTAATATAAATAGTCATTTATAACCGACTTCGCAAAAAGGAGGAGGTTTTCAATTCGACTGTTATTTTTATGTGTGTTACCTCAGAACTTTTTATTGGGTGAACCGATTTTGATGATTCTTTTTTTATTTGAACGCTGGGGCTTGTCATGTGGTCCCATTTAATTTTTATCAAGATCTGATGAAGTACTTCGGAGATATACATCAGAACTCTTCAATAAATGACGGCAAATCACTCGGGATTGCTGCAATCGCATGTCTGTTTATTGTTTACACCGTTTCATAACACAACATCACAATGGTACGCTCTAAAGGGGTTCGCAGGTGTGAACATTTCACCCGTATACTCTCATTCCACCGGTTTTGTGTTATTGTGTTAATCTATTCTGGCTTCACTTTGGACATTATATAGCTAGCCTATAGAACTGGTTCAGTATGTACCACAACTAAAAAGTGATAAATAAAAAACTTTTTAACAAAAATTACAACCGACTTCCAAACAAAAACACTACAGAGTGAAAAATAACTTAAATTTAGGAAGTCGGTGTCAAAAAACGAAGAAACGAAAAGAGGAACACCGACTTCCGAAATTGAAGTTATTTTTCACTTTGTATTGTTTTTTTGAGTGATACATTGTGCGAGGCAAGCGTGCGTGTGAGGCCTATGTCCAGCAGTGGACCTCTTTCAGCTGAAATGGTGATGAAAATTCTTATTTTAATTGTTTTCTCCACAAAATTATATGCTGGTAGAGTAGTACTTGTTATAATAATACGTTTTGGAAGAGCTTAGTGCTCTACTTTAGGCTATTTTTGCTTAAAAGAGCACTTCAATTACCAGATCTTTGTACGTCAAGGGTCAAAAGTGCAGTCACACTCTACCAAAACGGCAGCGGCAATTTTTTTTAAGGCAGGAGCTTTTCTACTTTTCACGGTTAGTAAGTATATATATATACTATAATTTCTACACAAGATATTAAATCAGTTGTGGATAATTTAACTTCTTCTACAAAAACTAGCCATTTGCGTTTTGGGAGACTAAGACTGCACTTTTGACACTTGACTGTGCATACCTATGAATGAAAGATAAATTATTTGTATTTGTGGCGCTACCCCGAGCAAAACGCCGCGCTAGCCGTTTTTCGTGCAGTTTTTAGGAGCTGTCTATTCGTTTTTTTTAAATAAATATCAACTAATAAAAATACGTTAAATTTCTACATATTATTGATTCCAATATGGTACATTTCTAAATATTATTGATTCCAATATGGTAAATTTCTACATATTATTGATTCCAATATGGTAAATTTCATTTTTTTAATGAAGTAGGTATATGTTTCACTAATCTCCTTCTAACAAAACCATAAAAATGAGAAATAATGATTGATAGCATGCATCTACTCGTAAAGTGTTCATTAATTAATGTTTGTACTAACACTAATGGATAGACAATTTAATAACGAACATTTTGTAAGTTTTATTTTTTTTTAAAGACCAAAATTCTATTTTATAAAGAACTTATTCAAAAATCTGGGCGTAACTCATGCGCCACCAGTGTGCCGCTAGGGCACCTAGGAATGTTCACGGCGGTGTTTTGGTCAGGGTACGGGCTTAAATGTAGTCCTTCAGTGTCCATACTAAACCTATTCTTTATCATCATACATTCACTTTATCATTTACATTTATCATAACTAATTCGTAAAAAAACCGAGTTAATTATTTTCGGTTTAAAGATATTTATTTTCTCAAAGAAAAAATTACAGTTAAGCCTTACAGGTAACCTTAAGTTTAAAGCAATATTTTTGTAAGACTGTCTCGTTGGTCTATATGAACATGAGATTCTGGGTTCGAGTCCCAGGCGGGGAAACGTGTTATTGGGTTTTTCCGTCTGGAATTCTCAGTAGCAACCTGGATTCGGGATTTCTGGCCGGTTGATGGCGAAAGGCTCGCTCCATATAACATGGGACTTAAAAAAAACCAAACACGGCCAAGTGAGAATCGAACTCGCGCACGTAGGGTTCCGTACCATTATCGCAAAAAACGGCAAAAAATCACGTTTGTTGTATGGGAGCCCCACTTAAATATTAATTTTATTCTGTTTTTAGTATTTGTTGTTATAGCGGCAATAGAAATACATAATCTGTGAAAATTTCAACTGTCTCTAGCTATCACGGTTCATGAGATACAGCCTGGTGACAGACAGACAGACAGACGGACCGCGGAGTGTCAGTAATAGGGCCCCGTTTTTACCCCTTGGGTACGGAACCCTAATAATTGGCGAAATGTTTGTGTACTTATAGGTGCACCGCTTCCCAACCCTTCGGGAAATAGTGGTGTGATGTTATGTGAACCTTTATAGTATGATTTCATATAGACGTTCTATATATTTAAATAAATAAATAAATATCGTTATCAATTAACATTTAGTGTTAAGCACACTTTATAATGTTTTGAGGCAAAAACAGAGACATTTTCGCATTTTTCATTCAAAATCAAAAGCAATTTTGAATGGTCAACAAAAAAAAAATAAGCTAGTTGCACATTCGCAAGCGTCAGTATGGTCTCTATGGGGAAGAATGTGCAAGAAACTCCACGGAAACTTTATTCCATTAATACATTTTAATTACAAGTATCTTTTTTGCATCACTCTTGTTGGAAAATTACATACATGTGAGAACGTAATAAAAGACGTAAGCACATGCAAAAGCGTCTAGCTAGAATAAAACAAACAACCCCAAAATACAATAATTAATTTAAAACAGGCCGAGGCAGACAAATTATGACCAATCCCAACTGATGGCGCCCGATCACGAACATGACGCATGGATTGGCACCACTCAGCTCAAACATCATGAAGGGGAGCGAATGTGCACATGTGCCACCACCAGTAAGACATTTGAGAAAGCATGACATACTTAACTGCCATGGCACATTCAAGACAACATTTCAATCCTAATATCACATTGGTGAGTTAGCCTCTTTTGCCTCTACTTGAGATTTTAGCGAGCATGTATCGGACACTCAGTCAACCCTATACAAAATATTTACGACTATTTTGACAGCATTCAAAGACAATCAATCTGCGTTGTCTTTGCAGCAAATTAATCGTCAGCATTTTACATGGAGCGACTGCCTATTTGACCTCCACAACCCAGTAACTGGGTAACACAATACCCCTCGGCAAGACTGCTATCAAATTTTCTGGCTCCTGACTAGTCGTAACGATTGTTAATGATCTACAAATGACAGCGTGTACTAACGGCTTAAGGCGTATTTATTCCCCAATGTTAACGCGGTACTGGCCGTGCGCCCGCTCGGTGCCAGAATATCAATATTAGACCTCCTTATGGACAGTTTTGTTGGCAATTTTTTTTTATTATATTTTCTATGTAGGTTAAGAAGAAATTAAGAAGAAACACTCCATTTTTCTGTGTAAATATATTTTAGCGAAAAAATATCGTGTTGTTAATTCTTTTTTTAAAGCAAATGTATCAGAAATTTCCAGTCATCAGTTTAGCGAGTTTTCCATCGCCGGAAACCTCTTTTTTAAACCCCTCCATAACCTAATCGATAAACTACCCTCATCATAAACACAACTGAAACAAAAATATCCACAATTAAATTAGCAGTTCAATGCCTACAGCTGTCAAGAGTTCCGCACACAACGCCGCCATGTTTGATCAGCTCTCGATCGGCCCAAACGTTAGTGGTAATTTTAACAATGCAGTTGTGCAGCGTGGGAGGTATTGTTAGCAGAGAAGTGATGTGCTGTTCCCGGTAGTACTGAGAGCTTTAACCATCTCCATACATTGTGAATAAATCATTTCAAACCCATTAAATACCATACAAAGGAGATGGTCTAAAATGTACGGACAACCCCTAAGATGACCCACCGACCCAAAAACCCAGAAGTCGATACGAACTGGATTGATTGCTTATAACGAGCGAAATAACCCTACCTAAATCACAGAACCCAAATCCATAACAAAGTATGCATGAATAGTAGATTATGCACCAAAATAGAACTGGCCACCATAAGCAGCAATCAAAAAAAAAAAAAAAATGTCGCGAATTCAAAGAGTGCGAAACAAAAGACGATGTTTGGTGCTGTGATTTTCAGTGAATTTCATTGCAATAATCGTGTTGTCAAAAAATGACGAGAGATAGTGATTCTACTCCAGAATTTATCAAAACAGGCGCTTTAGAGATTATTAATATATCTGCTAAAGGAAAAATAAAAACACAGTTTTGGAAAAAGCCTGTGATGATTTTGTTCAATGGAGAACAACAAATGGAGGAGTCAGGACTGTTGGAATCTGTCTTTTTAGTTTATTTCCAACATTTCCAAGCTCACCCCATCGTCGACTTTGTCTCTGTCTCCTATGACCTAGACTAGAGTCAAGAGCAAACCCATGACAAATAAAAAAATAGCAGAAACTCAAGAGTCAAGCAGTCTATGTTGTGTTTATTAAATGCTCAGATCTACAATAAGCACCGAACACAATATTCAAGCTTTTTATTGTCTCGCAGAAGGTGTGAAAAGAAGAGTCACTTCACTCCTGAGTAAAGAACCCTGAGCGCAACGAGTGACCCATAGTGTCCTCGTTGCGCTCTGGTTCTCTATGCCGCCCGTGACGTAAGACACTGCTTTATCCCCTTGGTTCATAATCTACTATCAAAGCTACTATTTTAAATTCAAATTCATACATTTCAGATAACTTAATCCATACATTACAATTGGATAAAACATAAAAATTAAAATACAAATTCAAATACAATTACATGCAATATAAAACACATTTAAATTACCCGCCTAATAAGGGATCTCCATAGCGGAGAGGAGATCCTATCAGGTACAGTCTTCAGAATTCCGTTGCAGCTGCCACGCATTCTGCAGATCAGGGAGACAGTTTTTTTGCGCATGACGGCATGAAAGCCGTCAGTGCGGTAAAGCGCAAACATCCCCGATGCACTACAGAAGCGAGGCAGCCCCAACATCATCCTGAAGATGTTGTTATACTGGACGCGCAAGACATCCAGCGATCTTTTGGTGTGACTGACCCACAGACTTCCCGTATAAAAGCTTTGACAAGAAGCCTTAAACAAAGTAATCTTTACTTGTTCAGAGCATCGGGAGAATCTGCGGGCAAGCATGTTACCTCTGACCGCCAAAGCCCTTAATGCTATCGAGAAAGAAATAACGTCAGGAAAAAAGTTCTACTCCTTAGAAAAAATGTGAGATGACTGGCTATTGGTCATTGGCTGACGGCTGTACCTACGTCTGATTGTCCGATGATGCAAAGATTAAGATTGCCCTGGTCTACGGCACGAAATATTTTGTGGGCGGTGTTAAAATGCATGCTATCTCATCCGACAACACGTGCGAAAGAGAAAGATGCTGTGTTGAGCAGTAAGAAGCTAGTTCGCGTACGAATTAGCACTTTTGCAAGTTTGTAGCGAAACGGATGGTGATTTAGGACGAAAACAAGCGCGCGGAATTTTATAAACAGACCTTTGGGAGTCTAGATATCATGTAAACCACGACTAAATGAATAATTAAAAAAAAACATGCATTTAATCAATCCCTGTATGGTGGCCGTTTTGCAATTTTCCTTCTTCGTATTTATTTCTGCCCAAAGATGAGTTAAAATTAGTGTAGCAATATGGAACTTTCGACGCTCATAACTTTATTTTTTTTACTTTTTTGTTTCCATACACGGATAGATGGGTCAGGACCAAATTTTTGACGTAATCGCACAACGGATAATGTGTCACAATGGAATATAAATGTAGCACAATATAATTATTAGGGTGTGTGTAAATAGTAGTAAGATTTTAGGTAAGTAAGTGGATATTCTATTTACCTACCTAACATCTTACAACTATTTACACACACCCCAATAATTATATTGTGCTACATTTATTTTCAATTGTGACACATTTTCGTCCCATTTTCACGTTACATTTTCATTACGTCAAAAATTTGGTCCTGACCCAGATAATGATGAGACATATTGATATCATTTTTTTATTTGAACGTACCCACATCGTCATACAGTGGAGTAATCGCCAGACTATGTTTGTATGGAAGAATGATCGACAAGTGTAACCTTAACCGGTTGAATGCCGTACGCAAAATACGCGTTTAGACGTAAAGTTGGACACCAGCCCGTCTTAACTAAACTAACTAACCGGTTGAATGCTGACATTGTGTCTCGCGTAGTTCCACGTTTCGGTCACTCAAGGTGTCAAACCATTAAATTATGTAATTCAAACGTGCACTCATAAATAATCTATGCGCAGAAATTGTCCTCTTGTAATTTCTATTGTAGACTTAATAGATTAACTTTTACAACACTAAACACTAGATTCTCAACACTAATTGCCACTATCGTGGGTTGTAAACTAGTGTTGTTCTCATCGATAACAAATGTCAAAGCGATCTCTCTATCTTATCGATAATATTAAGTTAGTTATCGATAGTCCCGGCTTGTAAGTGATTAGTATTTAATAGTTAATCTTTTAAGTATGGTTTGGGATTTGATATATCAGTTAGCAGTTGAAGTGTCGCTTGTAAAAATGTGAGTGGATATCTGAAGTCAGTGTTGCAAAATGTGTGTCAGAGCGAGGTAGAGATTTTATTTCATAATTTCAGCCGAAAGACGTCCACTGCTGGACATAGGCCTCCCCCAGGCGTCGCCACATTGACCGATCCCGTGCGTCTCGCATCCAGCGCCTTCCCGCAGCCTTAACTAGGTCATCAGTCCACCTAGTGGGAGGCCTTCCAACGTATCGTCTTCCGGTTCGCGGTCGCCATTCCAGAACTTTTCGGCCCCATCGGCCATCCGTTCTGCGAGCAATGTGCCCTGCCCACTGCCACTTAAGTTTGGCAATTCTTCGGGTTATGTCGGTAACTTTGGTTCTCCTGCGGATATCATCATTTCTGACGTGATCACGCAAGGAAATACCGAGCATAGCCCTCTCCATTGCCCTTTGGGTGACTTTAAGCTTTCTGATAAGGCCCATTGTTAGCGACCACGTCTCGGTCCCTTAGGTGATCACTGGCAATACACACTGGTCATAGACTTTTGTCTTGAGACACTGCGGTAAATTGGACGAGAAGGTACCACGCAAGTTCCCGAACGCCGCCCAGCCGAGTTGGATTCGACGGTTAACCTCTTTCTCGAAATTGGACCTACCCAACTGGACCGTTTGTCCCAGGTAGACATAATCGTCTACAACTTCGAGTGTAGAGTCTCCGACCTTGATAGGAGTGGGTGCAACATGGGCATTCACCATGACCTTGGTTTTGTCCATGTTCATTTTAAGACCCACTCTTTCGGAAGCTCTACTGAGGTCATCCAGCATTTTACTGAGGCTCTCCATGGTCTCAGCCATGACCACTATGACATAGATTTTATTTGCTAAACTAAAATTGACACCCATGATTTACAATTGGTAATTATAAACGGGTAAAAACGGAATCCTATTACTAAGACGCCACTGTATGTATGTCACCAGGCTGTATCTCATGAACCGTGATAGCTAGACAGTTGAAATTTTCACAGATGATGTATTTCTGTTGCCGCTATAACATCAAACACTAAAAACAGAATAAAATAATATTTTCAACACGCTTGCTCATAAAGTGGCTCTAATTTCACCGCAATTAGGCACATAATGACACCTGTTATCAATCTGTGACTTTTTCATTCACAAGTGAGATAAAGAGTTTTTTTTTTATTTATTGGTTGAGTTGCTTTATTATTAAAAAAGTTTCGATACAAAAAAGATCGTGCTCAATAGTACAAATGCAACGCATTTCATGCAACTTCGTATTTAATTAAATAGATAATTTCAACATGTACGTGTTAAATTAATAAAACTTTCACTTAAATATAACTTTTGTTTTTTTCTGTAATAAAGAAAACTTCAAATTCCCTATTTTGTACGTGGCTAAAACGCTATCCGCGAAAAGCCAAAAAAAGATAACTCATTATTTTTAATCTATGGCCGATCGCCATTGTTAGATGCGCGCGCATAGGAATACTGATTAATTTTGCCCGCATTTGCGAAAAAAAGGTCACAACTCGTTTTCACTATTGGAAATGATTTTTTTTTTATTATTTTCTTCACAAGTGTGTTGAAAAACGTCGTATGATACACGTGTGTATTGATGATTACCGTCCCCGGCTCTCTTAAGACCCTCACCTGACGGCTCGGGTCTCAATGGCGCCTCAGCGGTAATCACCAACATTACACACTTGTACCATAATGTACTATTAAGTGGGGCTCATATACTACAAACGTGATATTTTTGAATAGTTTTGTAGCCTATTCCTGTGGCTCTCTTTACTTCATCATCATCATCAGCTTTTTAACGTTCCCACTGCTGGAACACAGGCCTCTTCTCTATGAGAGAGGGAATGGGTCTTAATCCATCACGTGGGCCTAGTGCGGGTTGGTGGATGTCACTTGTCTTCGAATTTTTGGTTCTAGGACATGCCGGTTTCCTCACGATGTTTCCCTTGAATTATCCTTCAAAAACAGTCCAGTTTGACTGGAACTTGAGGATTTTGTAATCCCATTCTATTAAAATTGACACTGTGTATTGTATTGTCTATTTCAAATTATTTAGGTACTGAAATTGATCTCGACACGGTAAATTTGTATTGATTTAATTCATGGTTTTTATTATTTTTTATTAATTGGGTCTTTATTATTATAGTTAAAACTATTAAGGTAGTTAGTATAAGGATCATTACATTAAAACTTAACATCTGTAACCTGTACCTACTTTCTGTGCAAATAAAGATTTATTATATTCTATTCAAACGAATAATTTTATCTCTTGATCAATGATTATATGATATAATGATTAATGTCGTGGTGGCCCAGTGGCTAAGACCTCGCCTCTCATGCTTGAGGTCGTGGGTTCGAATCCGGGCAAGAACCAATGTGTTTTTTTCAATTCATATGTACTTTCTAAGTTAATCTTGGACATCGTTGACAACGGTGAAGGAAAACATCGCGAGGAAACCTGGACTTATAGTGAGTTTATTATAATATTGTGCTCCATTGGTGTAATTGCTGTAAGGGTTCCAGTGCGAGGATAAAATAATAAATGAATAAATTTTTATTTAGATTTAGCAAAAAGAAATTGTAAAATTATTTTTGTCCGTTTTTCTCTACCCCTTAAAACTACCTATAAGTAAAATGCAGTGGCTTTAAACTCAAAAAACTTAAAATCTTACATCAAAATGATCAAAAAAAGTTAATTCAAAAAATGAGGAAGCCCGACTGCTTATAAGAAGCGAACTAAAAAGACGGAAACAAGAAGAAAATCATGCTGTGCAATAGGAGACAATCGACCAATCACATGCGAGATGAATGACGCGATGTGGATTTCCATTTTGTGTGATTGGCTAATTTGGTCGGTTGGATAGAGTCTAAACTCTTTGCGCACTTACGCAATACGGCTGCAGATGAATCCTCCGACTTCACAGCATGATTTTCTTCTTGCCTTGCACCTCCGACTGCATACAGATGGGTTTGGAAGAAACAAAATGGGCCCCACAATAAGGCGCCTAAAAGCTACCATTTTTCTATTTTCCAATTTTAATGTAGTTGTGTGTGTGACAATCGCAAGGTTAAGACGAATTGATTGACGTAAGAATCATCAAAATCGGCCAACGCGTTTGGTCTCTAGAACGCCACATAGCAACAAACATACATACATAGACTGATAAACACATTACCCTCCTTCGGCAGTCGGGTAAAAAGGGGATCAGTTTACAAGGTAAACGTTTTAGATGTCTTTTCAAAACTAATTATAAACTTCAAAGACGTTTCAAAACGCCAGTGCCATCTTGTTTTCTGGTGACGTAAGCAGGTTATGTATAAAAAAGTTTTTACTTTTTACACAGTTTGGTTTATTGAGGTGAGGTGAATCCGGTGAATCAGTATGGAATTGTCTCTGGAATTATTTAAGGCCCACTTGCGCTAACCTGGGTTATAATAATTTCGGGTATACTAGTATTATCGCTAACGCGGCCGATTATGTATGATATAATATTTGTGATTTAAACTCGTGTTAGCAATTAACTCTGAGTTAAGTTTTTGGCGCAAGTAGGTCTAAGCTATTTTTATGTAGATAACTAACAAGAAAAAAGCTATTTTACAAAAAAACAATAACCGAATTCCATACAAAAACACTACAGAGTGCTTTGCAAGTTCAATTTACGCAGTCGGTGTTCTTGTTTTTCGAAACGTTTAGTGTTTTTATTTGGAAGGAGGTTTTATATATTTGTACAAAAGTTTTTTTCTTGTTAGATACCTACATAAAAATAGCTTAAACCTGGCTTAGTTGTGGTTGAAATCTATAATGCCCACAGTTATGCCAGAATAGATTACCCGAACAACATGAAACATGAACACAACCGGTAAAATTATAGTGTACGAAGGTGAACTGCACACATCTGCGTACCCCTTTAGAGCGTACTGGCATGACGTTATGTTATAAAATAGTGTAAACAATAAACAGACGTTTGCAGCAATCCCGAGAGATTTGCCGTCATTTAGTGAAGAGTTCTGTTGTGTATCTCCGAAGTTACTCAACAGATATTGATCAAATTTAAATGGGACCACATGAGAAGCAACAGCTTTCAAATCAAAAATCGGTTCACATAGTTGAAAGTTCTGAGATAACACACATAAAAAGAAAATACATTATCAATCAATCTGCATAGCCTTTTCCCAACTATGTTGGGGTCGGCTTCCAGTCTAGACCGGATTCAGCTGAGTACCAGTGTTTTACATGGAGCGACTGCTTATCTGACCTCCACAACCCAGTAACTGGGTAACACGGTACCCCTTGGCTAGACTGGTGTCAGATTTCAAGCTTCTGACTACTCGTAACGACTGTCAAAGACCTTCAAATGACAGCCGGGACCAACGGCTTCACGTGCCTTCCGAGGCACGGAGGAAACTCGGTATGTTGAAATGGTCACCCATCCACGGACCGACCTCGGCAAGCGTTGCTTAACCTTGAAGATCGATCGGTGCGGCTGTTATTATTTAGCCACGAGAAAGAAAATACATTAAATATTACAATTAAAAACCTCTTCCTTTTTGAAGTCGGTTATTACAAAAGAAATAATATATAAAAAACAAATTACAAGAGAAATAATTATGGTAACTAGATAACTG
Organism: Orthosia cruda; assembly: GCA_964057195.1. Taxonomy (NCBI): domain Eukaryota; kingdom Metazoa; phylum Arthropoda; class Insecta; order Lepidoptera; family Noctuidae; genus Orthosia; species Orthosia cruda. The sequence continues at coordinate 6,053,440 of OZ059851.1, read as the reverse complement.
TTCCAAATAGAACCATGATACCAAATTGAAAAGCTAGATTTGGATTAGCGGTAATTTAAACTATTTATAATATATGTTTTGACGACGCGGCGACGCTTTTAAGTAGCTTAAGCTTTAGAAGTAGTACCGATTACGAAATTCCTCTAATGACACCTAAATTATTTCAGTTTTTTTAACTGACTTCCCAAAAAGGAGGAGGTTCTATGTTCGACATTATGTTTGTTTTTTTTTGTGTATTTTCACCGGTATCTCCGTCAATTGCGGACCGATTTAAATAACTCTTTTTTTGTTTGAGAAAGTATGTTTCGAAATTGGTCCCATTTTAATTTGGTGAAGATCTGATGAAGAAATTCGGAGATATGGAACAGAACTCTTCAATAAATAACGGAAAAGCTCCCGGGATTGCTGCAATCGCATGTCTGTTTATTGTTTATACCATTTCATAACATAACATCACGCTAGTACGCTCTTAAGGGCTACGCAGATCTCTCATTTCTCCGGTTATGTTCAAGTTTCATGAAATCTATTCTGGCGTTATAGTACCTTACTAACTTGCCTATTACGTAGGTACAACTAAAAAGTGAAAAATAAAAAATAAAACATTTTTGCAAAAAAATACTACCGACTTCCATAACGCAAAAAAAATGGTACCTACGAAAGACACCGACTTCAAAAAATAAAGTTATTTTTCACTTTGTAGTTTTGTATTTGGAAGTCGGTAGTTTTTTTTTGCAAAAAAGTTTTTTTCGTCCTGATAAATTCGCAGAACCTGTGGGATAGATAAAGCCATGATATACCACGTCAAATCGCATAAATAGCCAGTTATACCGTTAAATAAATGGTCTTAGCAGCCCGTATTTATTTATTTAAACTTCATGTACAATGGTGATACATAGGCGGACTTAATGCAGCAAGGCATTCTCTACCAGTCAACCTTTATGCCAACCGTATATGGATCGAGAAAGCTTTCAAAGACACACTCTACTTTAAAAACACAACTTTTATCAGTCTCAAGAGTAACATTAAAAGTCCTCAGAACTGCATATGAATAATCCGTTCCATCTTTTTGGGGTTCTGTTGACTGGTGAAAAATTCACTTTTGTTTTCGTCTAAATATGGGTTTTATTTACATTACCTTTCGGTTATCTTGTAGTCCGAAAAATTGCCAAACTTAAGTGGCAGTGGGCAGGGCACATTGCTCGCAGAACGGATGGCCGATGGGGCAGAAAGGTTCTGGAGTGGCGACCGCGACCCGGAAGACGTTGCGCTGGAAGGCCTCCCACTAAGTGGACCGATGACCTGGTGAAGGTTGCGGGGATCCGCTGGTTGCGGGACGTACGGGCCCGGTCAATGTGGCTACGCTTGGGGGAGGCCTATGTCCAGCAGTGGACGTCTTTCGGCTGATATGATGATGATGATGAATCTTGTAGTTTACTTGTCATTTATTCCTATTTCATTAACATTTCAAATGATGCAATTGGCTGTTGAAAATTAATTCAACTAATTACTACCGTTAACGTGAGTTGACGATTGGCCACAATAAATTTCGATACAAAAACTGTATTTTAATTCTTCAACAGATTTATTGACGTCGTGGAAGATTTAGGCCAAACAAATTTGAACGACTATCGTGCCAGCGACACGAAGAAGCAGCAGAACAGATTTATATTATGCTTCTTTCTTTCCTTCTTTTAATTAGACTTTTCTTTCCTTCTTTTAATTAGATTTTTTACAATGGTTTTCAATCATCTTTATATCCCTTTGCTAAGAATAGTTACAGCGCTGATATCAAAATTTGTGCCACATGTTAAATTTAGTCTTGTTATACTTATTTTTACCTTTGTATAGATTCTTTTACCGATTGTTTTGTGAATGTTTGAACATTGTAGGCCTTCTAGATTCTAGTTAACATTTGTTAACTTTTTTATATAATATATAATCTTTTTATTTTATTTTTTTAGTTTCTTACGACTTATTGTCATAAGTCGGGCCTACGTTGTCCCCCCATATCTAAGTACTAATGCTGTAACATGGAAATATTGTAAAACCAAACCATTTTTAAAAGAGTAATCATGGAGTTTCTTGCCGGTTCTTCTCCATAGGAAACGACCAACCCGAACCGTGCACCTTTTGTCGACGTTTTATAAGTGCCCATGTAGGCCTATGTGAAATAAAAAAATTGATTTTGATTTTGATATATTGTCAATCTCAAAAGGCGTTCAAATTAAGGCGAAAACAATCTCTAAACAACGGAACCCAAATTCACACTTGAAACCCCGAACCTTTGTTTACCACACAATTTAACGGGGCCATTTTTATAAAAATACTGCGCTAACAAAATGTCGGTGTTTACCGGTGAACTTGGGTAGCGTTTACCGCGCCTTTCAATCGGGAAAATTACCCGCCAACACAACAAGTGGTTTAGGGATGGGACGTGTTCGGGAAAAGTTATCGATATGGATATTCATTTTGTTGTATGTTGACTATGTGTTGTTGTGATGTTGACAGGACGGTCATCGTCATCATTTCAGCCGAAGGACGTCCACTGCTGGACATTGGCCTCCTCCAAATCAATCTATCCTGTGCGTCTTGCATACAGCGGATTCCCGCAGTCCTGACAAAGTCATCGCTCTATCTATACTTCTTAGAAGATAGCTTGATCTCTGCGACAGCTGTCAGTGTCAATACAGTAACAATAGCGCCTGACAGGCTAACAATAACGTATACGTCAGTTTGACATATGTCGCAGAGATCAAGCTTTCTTTTTAACCGACTTCCCAAAAAGGAGGAGGTTCTATGTTCGACATTATGTTAGTTTTTTTTTTTTTTGTGTATGTTCACCGATATCTCCGTCAATTGTGGACCGATTTTGAAAATTACTTTTTTGTTTGAACAAATATGTTCCGAAATTGGTCCCATTTTAATTAATTTCATAACGCAAAAAAATTGGTACCTACGAAAGACACCGACTTCAAAAAATTAAGTTATTTTTCACTTTGTAGTTTAGTATTTGGAAGTCGGTAGTATTTTTTTGCAAAAAGTTTTTTTAAGAAGTATAGAGGGAGGCCTTAACGCTGCGTCTGCCGGTACGCGGTTGGCACTCCAGAACTTTTCAGCACCATTGACCATCTTTCTGCGAGCAAAGTGCCCTGCACACTGCCACTTATGACTCTTGTGGATGTACGGTATGGAAGATTAAAACGTGTTGCGCTGTCCCCAATTAAGATAGGACAAGGGCAGGATGATGATAAGTCATGTTGACTTAGCAGGAGATAAATGGAAACAAGAGTACTTGTTTATAGGGTTCCGTACCTCGAAAGGAAAAAACTGAACCCTTATAGGATCACTTTGTTGTCCGTCAGTCAAGACCCTTTTTATCAGGAACGCGTAGAGGTATCAAGCTGAAATTTATATCAAATACTCAAGTCTACTGTCCCTTAGAGATGTGAAAAAATCAAACTTCTAAGCCAACGCAATCAAAAGATACAGCCTTTTACGACGCAAATTACCGCAAATTTTCGACACTCGCAAGGGAATCAAAACCTGCGGGGTACCGCCCGTGAACTCAGAATTTTGAAATTTGGTTTGAAGCAAAGTCTTATAGCATAGATAAAGGAAAAATTGCGAAAACCGTAAATTTTTTGAAGATAATTTTAATAATTTTAAACTTACTACCCCTTTCCTCATGAACGCGTAGAGGTATTCAATTGAAATTCATATTAAATACTCAGGTTTATAATACCTTTAAGCTGAGGTTTGTACGGAACCCTCAGTCCGACTCGCACTTGGCCGGTTTTTTTTTGTTACCCTCCGGACGGATGAAGAGGGGTATTATAAGTTTGACATCTGTCTATAACGGTTCTTATTTTTTGTTTGAAATGTGGCTTCATCAAGAATTCTCTTAGCCATGTTTGATAAAAATTGAGATACTTAAAAAACAAAAAGTTAAAGTTATACACATTTTCAATACCCTGATATTGCAGTGTTTATTATTAAGTAATTAATTAGGAAGGTGTCAGCAATCTTCTTTAAGTATTTTATTATTTGGTAGGTAGACCATACATTGAAGGTTTCAGAAAACTTAATAATACTTAAGGCGATATATACGCCCCAATGTAACGCAGTACTGGCCGTGCGCCCGCTCGATGCCAAAATATCAAAATTGAACCTCCTTTTGAACAGTTTTGTTTGCAAAATATTATTTGATTTACATATGCTATGTTAGGTATGAAGAAATGCCAGCAATCAATTTTTCTGTATAAAAATATTTTTAAACATCCAAGTCGTTTTGGAGGAGTTTCCAAAAGTTGCGAAAAAATATCGTGTTGTTAATTATTTTTTAAAGAAAAACTACTAGTTACACGAAAAAACCTTGTGTTCAAAATTATGTACATGAATCAATAATAAATATATGTTTTTTTCAAAACTTTTAACCTAGCTGTTACTGAGGAGTATGCTTTAGAATGTTACCGTTTTACGGCACTAAAGCGTATGTAGGCACTTAAGTAAGTTAGGAAAAAAGAACTTTAAGTCATCTTTGAAACATTATTCCCGTAACAATACCTAACTGGTAGATCGAAGGTAAGTAAAGTTTCATCTTTTAGATACCTTCATCAGATTTTAGATACATATACATACCTATCTAAAATCAGACGTAGGTATTGATGCAGCAGTCGTTTCTTACAGTCAGGGGTGGAATCAGAATTGATTTCTGGGTAGGGGGTCACAAGGTAGGCAGACCAGTAAAAAATATGTTCGTTCTTTATCAATGACACTATTGGGTTAAGCAAGTAGGCATAAGTAGGTGTAGCAAATTCTACTATGGGACTGGTTTCTTGGTATTACTCGGTTTGTTTCAGGTTCAAAATTTCACCATAGATGAAAAGCGAGCAAAGGTATAAAAGTAGTAGGTAGGTATATAACGAGTAAGGCGATCTTATATGGATTCCAATGATATTCAAATAAACAGATACGTTATACACTCACAAAACAATTGAAAAAAGTGTTCCACGCAGCAGCGGCAGCAAACATACACACTTTTCATTCATCTGACATTTCACTACAAGTCGAAAGGGATGGCTTGATAAAACCAACAAGAAAAAAAGAGACAGCTAGTGTTTGTCACTTGCGTGTGAATGTAAACAAACATTATTCTGACCACCAATGTTGTTATCTTTTTCTAACCTCCAAATCCCTACTAATATTATAAATGGGAAAGTAACTCTGTCTGTCTGTCTGTCTGTCTTTCTGTCTGTCTGTCTGTCTTTCTGTCTGTCTGTCTGTCTTTGCTTCACGCCTAAACTACTGAACCGATTTGTGTGAAATTTGGTACAGACATAGTTTGGAACTTGAGAATGGACATAGGATAGTTTTTATTACAAAAAATAAAATATAAAATAAAATTTATTCCGGACATACAGCGCCATCTATTGGTCAAGAGTCGGCATCAGAAGTCACTATTCCACGCGAACGAAGTCGCGGGCAAAAGCTAGGAAAACAAATTAAATAAATTGTTATGTACTTTGGTATCATAATTGGTACAATTTCTAAATGCACACGATAGCATTTTTTTTTATTTTGCTTTTGTTTCAACAAAGCCTATTGCTCTTCGCCATGCGTGACATAAACTAAAGACTAAAGGTCACAATTGTGACCTATTCGAGTCTTCACAATGCGCGCGCTCATAACATATCTGTTTATTTGAATATCATTGATGGATACCCATTTCAAGACATTTGTATATCGATATTGACACAACCAAGTCCCAACACTAGCCAGTTGATTTGCCGACCTCAGAACAAAAGAGGGGCTTCACAATTTTCATCGTGCGTAGTAGCTGGATGCGGGCAGCAGATGCCAATTTTCTAACCTTCTGTTGTTTTTCAAGTTATGGCAAACAATAAGGTTTGTCTATGGCTAGGGGTACGTTGACTTTTTGCAGTGATGCAAAAGTTTGTGAGTGTAAGTCTACCCAGGCGCTGGGACTGGGACAAGGCCCTTTTCGCATTCAATTAAGTTTATATAAATTTAAATGTTTAAAAATGCAACAGGAATTTGAAAGAATGGCTGTTGCCTGAAAAAAAGTTGAGTTTATACAAAACAATACCGTTTCTTTTAAAAACAAGTGCGAGTCTGACTCGCGCACAGAGGGTTCCGTATAACAGCTACATTCACCAAAATAAATAGATACTAACGTTCATAAACAATGAAAGCACCGTCCATTGCTCTAACGAAGGGACAAAATTAACTTTGCCGGTCGAAAACTGTTGTCCCCATACATCAATGATTTAATATACAAAATTTACTTTTCCAAATATCTATACCAATATTATAAAGAGGTAAGATTTTTTTGTTTGTTTGTTTGTTTGTTTGTACCGAATAGGCTCCAAAACTACTGGACCGATTTCAAAAATTATCGTTGGGAAGCTACTCTATCCCCGGGTGACATAGGCTACTTTTTATCCCTGTATTCCCACGGGAACGGGAACTACGCGGGTGAAACCGCGAGGCGTGCTCTAGTATTTTATAGGTTAGTCGACTATTACTCGTAAACTTGTAAAGCCTACTTAGCTGTGATAGTTTTCCTTTTAATTTCGTTATATATACTACTGCCTTGAATTTTCCACATATCCAAAAGCAACCATTTAGCTGGCAGGGATGACATATGAATCTAACAAAAATTTGCCATTTGAAGCTTAATTTTACGCAAACGGATCCCTGATTCGAAAAATGGTTTTCACGGACCCGTAATATTTATATAGATACCTTACACCAAGGTATAGAAGAGAAAAAAAAACATCCCCACTACGAGTACAGGAGGAACCCTGAAAAAACTATTCATGGTTTTATTTTACCATTTTGTCGGCGTGATTAGTATGTATTGGTATCCATGCCAAATCATTGGTTTCAGTAACAGTCTCTGAGGTAAGCTGCGGACGGACGAACATGGCGTAAATTTGGTTGTTTTATTTAGTATTTTTAGGGTTTCGTAGTCAACAAATAACCCATATATTATTTGTTGACTACGAAACCCTAAAAATACTAAATAAAACAACCAAAAAATATAATTTCAACAAGTCCAATTTCCAAAATATTCACTAGGCATGATCTGTGAATTATTTTTAACCGACTTCCCAAAAAGGAGGAGGTTCAAAATATAGGAGGTTCGTACAACTAAAAAGTGAAAAATAAAAAAACTTTTTGCAAAAAAATACTACCGACTTCCAAATACAAAACTACAAAGTGAAAAATAACTTAATTTTTTTAAGTCGGTGTCCATAACGCAAAACAATGGTACCTATGAAAGACACCGACTTAAAAAAAATAAGTTATTTTTCACTTTGTAGTTTTGTATTTGGAAGTCGGTAGTATTTTTTTGCAAAAAGTTTTTTTATTTTTCACTTTTTAGTTGTACGTACCTAATAGGCAAGTTAGTAAGGGAACTAATATTCACTAGGCATGATCTGTGAATTATTTTTTTATATGACAACAAAAGAAATATGAAAGCACAAGACGTAGTGCCAACCCCAAAAAAATTAAAAGGAAAAAGACAAGATGGTGATGATGAGTTTTTAACCGACTCTCAAACAAGGAGCGGGTTCTGTGTTCGACTGTAGATACATTTGTTTTTTTATTATTTATAAAGTAACATACGCTTTGCCAGATTTCAATCGTTAAAAATTAAAGACCAATCCAAAATTCAATTCTATTTATAAAACATTGATAAAGTCACGATATATTAAAACCAGTACTAATTAAACACGTAGGTACAGTCTTCTACAGCTATATATTTCAAAGATACCATACACCGCTTGCATACTAAAATCTTCATCAAACACATCACAAGCATACCATATAAATCTGAAATTATCACCGTTTTAACTTTAATTTATCTAAAAAACTCACGCACGAACAAAAACTTTTGAATAATAAACAGCCAAAGGTGCTGCCAGCGTCAAAGGCTGTATTCACACCACGACGGATATTATTTTCATGCTTGGCAACATCGTAACTAGAAACGGAACGTGCAAAGATGGCGGCGCGTGGTATGAATTCCCGCCAACTTCGCGAAACAGTTTACTAAGTTCTAGTTTTACAAGTAAGTGTTAATTACAGTCGTCCTTTTTGATAGAACTTTGCATATTTCTTCTTTGTAGTTATAAATAAATGTTTTTAAACTAGGTATGCGTATTTATGGTCGTGATTTTGTGTTTAAGTGACATCCATACAGGAATACCGACTCGTTTGCTGTCTTTGCCTATATTTTGGCTATCGGCAGTTTAAAATAAGTAACTAAACTCGGTTTCTGAAGGCTCTGAAAAGTTCATCTGCTGGAAAAGCTCTAAAATTACTGTATGGTCGAAGAACTCCACTTAACGGGTGTCTCAGAATGTTTTTCTTTTTTGATAAGTTGTTAAAAAAAATATACTTGAATTATTTAAATCTCTGTTTGTTTACTGTTGAATGAATAAGCAGTTTTTCAATTTTATTTATTTAAAAACAATGTTTAGTAAATGTGCATCCTCCACTTCCTGACACTCGTTTGGCCTGGAACTAAAATTGTCATTATTTATTTCATCTGTGAGTCTTTGCTTGCTTTAAAACATTCAGGTTAGGTGGCAATGGTTTGTAAACTTTACTTTTCAAGTTGCCCCAAAGGAGAAATCAGCAAGCGTTTAATCTAGGCTATTTGGGCAGCCATATCACGTCAAGGAATTGTCGGTCCCTCACTTTTTTGCTTGTGATTGAAGATTTTAGTTACAGGAAAGGAAAATTGAGTGTCAGGAAGTGGAGGGTGCACATTTACTAAACATTGTTTTTAATAAACAAAATTGAAAAACTAATTCTAGTATCTTTTTTTTAAGTATCAAAAAAGAAAAACATTCTGAGACACCCTTTACAACTTGTTCAAAACTAATCAAAATATTAAATTAATAGAACAAGGTTTTTCCATGCTACTTTGCTTAATCATCTGCTTCAAATAAGCATACGATTTAAAATAAAATTAAACAATTTACAATGGATGTCTCCTCAAAATATGCCCTGAACACGAAATGATATAAGCCGCCATATTTTGACGATGCCCTCGAGATCTGTCAATGTATTCTTAGACGAAAAACTCGCGGTGAAGTCAAGATACCACATAGCTGGCAGCAATGAGGCTCAAGCTGTCTCCAGGGTGCCACTTCTTTACGGTTTAATCAGAAGAATTTGGCTGGAATATGTTTTACATATTTCAATCTTTGAATTAGATTCTCCAAAAGGTAGGTTACACCTATATTTATTTATATGTAAACGTTAAGATATTACGAATATCTTTGAAGATTTTACAGGTGAATTCGTGTGAGTTGCTGTTGACATCTTGGATGGGCACATTTTTTATATTTGGAGAAATAAATAAACCACGAAAAGGTAAGAAATTATCGAGGCGTCACACATTAAAAGAAAATTAAATTATGAGATTTCCTATCGAAAATTCTATATTTCTTGTCACCAAAATATATATTTGTCATCAAGTTGTATCACCTAATAAATAGTTCTATCGCCACGAAATATTTTCGTTCTCAGTTATACAAAAAGTGTTCCCAGGTATGAATTATGAAATTAATGTTAATATATGTGTAAAATAAGAGATGGATTACCAATAACATTGTAGTGCATAAGAAGAATATAAACTTCGTTCTTATATTAATAGTTTTATTACTTAAATAATAGCTTTGTGCTTAGAATGGTAGATCTGTCACCAAATAAATCGATTATCGATCCCTGACTGCGAATCCTTTTTATTTGTTATTTTGTGGAGTTATTAAAATAATAGTATTCGTTACCATTTTAATACATCAATTTATAATTTTAATGAAAATATGTTCAAAGAGGCGGAGACTCTTGACCAATCCGGCCTCAACGGGTCAACATTAAAATAACAAATTATGGTCAATGAATCGGTCGAAGAGCGAGCGAAGCGAGCTCGGGAGCCTAGGGCACTCCGGCACGGACAGGTTAGGTTCGAAGGAGATGACGGGAGCTGAAGTGAGCGAACTCAGCTCCCGTCATCTCCTTCGTGTTAGTTTACTTTAGACCCAGCATTCCGTCGACTCTGTTGCATATACACTAATCTAACTTGCACCTATTCTATATTAAAATAAATAAATAAATAAAATACAATAATAACATAATTTAGGATTTATTAGTGATCTCTTTAAATTAGTTTGCTTAAATACTTATTAGGAAAAACAAAAATATTTATTTGGTACTAGACCTATCTCCATGATTTCAGGTGATTTAATGTGGAATTGATTTTATATTGTTTGGTGACTACATTTTGGTGACAAATCTACTATTTTGTGGGCAAACCCTATTATTTAAGAAACACAAAACTAATTAAATTGGCGAAAGCTTAAATGATAGCCTATAATATATTTGCGAGTGTAGGTCTATCGGAATCTCTCATGACAAATGGTGAAATAAAAATTTGTTGAGTGCAATACATATTGGGGAAATTGGATGAAACGATCTTGATACTGTTTAATTTGTTGAGTGCAATACATATTGGGGAAATTGGATGAAACGATCTTGATACTGTTTAATTTTTATTTGTCCTAAGTATTAATGAACATGACATATATTAGGTATGTTTATGAAGATAATACGATATAAGAAGATATAAGATGTTTGTTCATGCCATGAGATTCCGGTAGAGTGAAACTTAAGTACTCATCTTCCAGAAACAGATACTTATTTATTTTCAGATTCGCTGTTGATCTGTTGAGTAAGGGCACAAAATTTGCCGTATGGAGAAGTTAACACCATTGATGACGTCACCTAGGTAATCTAGGGGAGCATGCTCTTTGGATACTCATCATAATCATGATTAGCCTTTTAATGTTCCCACTACTGAGAAACATGCCTCCTCTCTGTGAGAGGGAAAGGGCCGTAATCCACCACGCGGGCCCAGTGCGGATTGGTAGATGTCACATGTCTTCGAATTTTTGGTTCTATGACATGCCGGTTTCCTTACGATGCTTTCCATCACCGACTCACTTTTTTTGGACACTCAGCTGCATTCAATTTGAGATCTCTCAAGCAGCTGCATATACTATACATCATAAATAAAAAAACTTTTTTGCAAAAAAGTACTACCGACTTCCAAATACAAAACCACAAAGTGAAAAATCACTTTATTTTTTGAAGTCGGTGTCCATAACGCCAAAAAATTTTTATTTTCACTTTTTAGTTGTACCTACCTAATAGGCAAGTTAATAAGGTAATTATAACGCCAGAATAGATTTCATGAAACTTGAACATAACCGGTGAAATGAGAGATCTGCGTACTCCTTAAGAGCGTACTGGCGTGATGTTATGTTATGAAATGGTATAAACAATAAACAGACATGCGATTGCAGCAATCCCGAGAGATATACCGTTATTTATTGAAGAGTTCTGTTGTATATCTCCGAAGTTCTTCATCAGATCTTCACCAAAATAAAATGGGACCAATTTCGAAACATACTTTTTCAAACAAAAAAAGATTTTTTTAAATCGGTCCACAATTGACGGAGATATCGGTGAACAAACACAAAAAAAAGAAATACAAACATAATGTCGAACATAGAACCTCCTCCTTTTTGGGAAGTCGGTTAAAGATAGCTTGATCTCTGCGACACATGTCAAACTGACGTATACGTTATTGTTAGCCTGTCACGCGCTATTGTTACAGTATTGATACAGACAGCTGTCGCAGAGATCAAGCTATCTTTTATGAAGTATAGTTGGAAGTATCCAAACAAGCTTTGTTTATCTAATAAAAATGTTCAAAGTTGAATCAACGCACTGTATCTTCGAACTATTTCATCACCACTGCTCTAAAAACGGTGAAAGAAAACATCGTGAGGCAACTGGTATGTCCTAGAACCAAAAAATCGAAGATATGAGACATCCACAAATCCGCTCTGGGCCCACGTGGTGGATTAGAGCCCATTCCCTCTCACAGAGAAGAGGCCTGATTCCCAGCAGTGGGAACATTAAAAGGCAATGATGATGACAGTATCTCTGTGTGGCTTACATCTATAATGCACAATATCGTACTCGATCATATATATGGATCAGATTTGAGACTGCTAAGCAATCACAGTATTACGATTTTCATCATTCATGGAATAGTTCTCTTTGCCCGATTATGTTAGAAAGAAAGAAAGAAAGAAAAGCTTTATTTGTCAAACATGCGTTTACATGACTAATCAGACATGCATGGTATTGAATTAATAAATGTTGTGAGCGTCCATGTTTTGCCAATAATGGCGTACAAAATTTGTAGGTACATTTAATTGCATTTTACATTCAGTAATTTTAAATTTAATTACAAAATACAAAACAAATAAATAATAATTGATTTAAAGATATTATAGTATAATTAAGTATATTATAGTCAAAATAAATTAAATAATGTCCAGAATATTCATTAGTATGCAGTCAATTATGATCATTCAAAAGTTAATTACTTTAAAATTCACATTATTCAATTGTTATTCTTAACTATGTTTATTAGTAACTGGTATAAAAAAGTCCTTTTCATTTAAAAAACCTACAACATTGTAATACACTTTACTAACTAAAAAAATTCTCAGCTTATTCTTGAAAAGTGGCAAGGGCATTTCTCTCCAACTTTTAGGTAATGTATTAAATATGATAGGAGCCATACAGAAAACACTTTTGCGCATGAGGGTTGTTCTCGCAGTATGAGAACATATCCTGCTGTTGTCGCGCCTAGATTACTTCATCTAATCGTTTAAATCGTTGTGGATTTGTTTTAACAAAAACAGCCACTCCTAAAATGTACAGACATGGCAAAGTAAGTATTTTATATTTTTAAAGTAAGTAATATTAAGTTTTAAGTGTTGGAGTCCAAATGCAGTTGGATACAAGGTTATTACATGAAGTGACCTCTCCACCACCCAGTTGGTTATCAGCCATTCAGGTTTCTAACTAGTCGTTACGGGTAGTCATTCTATCTGTAACAATTAACTGTCAGCCAATTGTGTTCATCTTTATATCTTTCAAAGACTACTGAAAATCCATCTTATCTGTGCACCTACCTTATGTAGGCCTATAACACGGACGAAAACGAAACAATTCTTGATATTTTTAACCATCTTCCTAAAAAAGAGGAGGTTCTCAATTCGGATATTTCTATTTTTTTTATGTCTGTGAATGTATGATTTGCGAAATTCTTTTTTTGATCAAAAGAAGTTTGTTCCGAAATGGTTCCATTTAAATTTGGTAAAGATCTGATGAAGAACTTCGGATTTGAATTTGAACAAATGACGGCATATCACTCGGGATTGCTGCAATCGCATGTCTGTTTATTGTTTACACCATTTCATAACATAACATCACGCCAGTATGTTCTAAACGGGTACGCAGATGTGTACAGTTCACCCTGGTACACTCTCATTCCACCGGTTATGTTCAAGTTATATGTTATGCCGGTAATCTATTCTGGCATCACTGTGGGCATTATAGGTACCTTACTATAGAACTTGTCCATTATGAACCAATAAAAAGAGAAAATAAAAAACATTTTTACAAAAATATACAACCGATTTGTGTGAAATTGAAGTAATTTTTCACTTTGTAGTGTTTTTATTTGGAAGTCGGTTGTATATTTTTGGAAAAAGTTTTTATGAGAGGATATGTTGTACCGATCCCATTTGTATAAATTAAGATTAGAGTTTGCAAATGATGACCATTTTCGCTTACCTATACGTGTTAAACATACACCGAATCAGTTTAAAACACATTGGTCCAAATTAGGGTCTTAGAAATGCCAGTGATATATTTTACAACTCCTCCATTGTGTGAGCACTTTTGCCACTATCTCACACCTGAGAGCAAGCGACGATGGAACACGCTTGCCTAGAAGTAACTATTGCTTCCAAGAAACAGAACAGTACTGCCAACTCGTTTAAGCAAAAACGCGCTGTTAGCTCTTTAAAAAAGCGCTAGAACGCGCTAAATGGTAGCTGTCAAAAATCGCTCCAATAACCGGTCAAATTCGGCGCCAAATTCAAACAAAACGCCCAATGATTTGAGACTAAAAATGTAAAAACGCATTTTTTTTATTTAATCAAAATATGTCTTATAAAAAAAATTACTTACATTATAGTACTTGTTTAGTAATAATAAAATAAAGTAGTAACGTGTTTAGTGTAATCATTTTATAAAATAAAGGGACTTAATTCATCGTCTGATCTACTACAATTGCTTCTGCCGCCGAAATAAAGTTGGTCTTGATCAGTTTTGGATTTGAATTTATATTTATCTATGGATGAAATTTTTCTCAACGTCGTTGGGAAGTTGATAGTATGCGCAGCCACTTTAAAAAAAAAAATTACAGTGTTTCAAATAGCGCTAGATTTAGCGCTAGGCGCTAGAACGCGCTAATTAACACAAAAAGCGCTAGATCTGGCGCTGAAAGCGCTAAGTTGGCAGCACTGGAATTACACTCCTATAAGGAATGTAGGTATATAGAACCTTCTTTAAACGCACAACAGTTTAAAACACATTCGCCCACATTAGGGTCTTAGACATGCCAGTAAAATCTTTAACAACCTCTCCATTACGCCGTGAGAGTCTTAATTTAGAATTAATTGTTTAATTCTGTTTAATTACATTTCGAAAACGAGTTGCCAGCCATTCGATTGGGGACTAACGGCTTTGTTTTATTTTCGTGTGTTCGTTGAGGTGTTTTTGAATGATTATTTGGAGTTAAAATTAAAAGACGCGTGATGTTATGTTTAGACCCTTAGTTGACGAGACAACTAACTTTACTTTTTTAATAACGAAAAACTGATATAGAAGGTACAAAGTGATAATGATATAAAAGGTAAAATGTTGTTGGTAGATCTATAAAAGAATTCAAATGTTGAGTGTACTACGTTCTCCGAAAAAAAAAAACCGAGAACATCATTCAATCATTCATTCTTCCCCTAAACCCAAAAAATGAATAGAAGTTCACCTACTCAAAAGGCCTCTTGAATCAACCGATTGTCCTCACAATCAAATAATAAAATCTGACCTAATCAATCTAAAAATATTCCCAACAAAAGATTTTTGCCTCCCTTCTTTACATATTTGACATATACAAATCTTTAGTCTATGATTCAAGTGGAACCTCCTTTTAGTTGTAGACTTTTATTGCCTATGGTTATTTGGGACTATTTGCTATTAGGTTAAGTATTTGTATTATACGAGTATTTTGGCGGCTAAAAATAAATAGTGGTATTTGGAAATTATTTTTATTCTGTGATAATAATAGTTTGGTTAATCGCTTGGGATTTCGTAGTGGTTTGTCAAGGGCTTATTATTCAAATTGAATGTTATAATCTTGGCGGTAGTGGATTGGGTAATGTAGTTTTTTGTAATGGAATTAGAAAAAAAAAGAATTTTGCTCCGTCATTGGCATGTTTGTGTGTAGGCAGGAAGGTTCAAAAATGTGTGTAATGATATAAGCAATAAGAAAACCGATTCAAGACCTTTCAAGAAAAAAAGCAACCTTTCTAATAGTTTCTGAATTGAGTATTTGGAGTTAAGAACATATCAAAACTTTAAATGCCAAAGTTTCACAAGATTTCAAGCTAAAGTAGAGTTCGACTAATGGGTTAGGGGTCATTTGGCCCACTATGAAACTGGGACCAGGGCCCAGTTGCACCTTTTAACAATTTGGTATAGTAAACTGGGCCCACATCTCTTTTGATTTTTATAAATGTTGAACATGGATAAGCATTTATACTATAGCCAAACTACCAGGAGGCCAGAATCATGAAGAAAAATTTGCAGTAAAGTATTATAAAAATCAAAAGAGATGTGGGCCCAGTTTACCATTATATTTTTTTTAAATTGGCAACTTAGCCCTGGTCCCAGTTTCATAGTGGCCCAAATGATCCCTAACCCCGACAAATACTCAACTTTAAAATACAATTCAGAAATCAAAAAAATGGTCTGAAGGTAAACCACAATTTGTCATCATCAGAAAGAAAACACTAACCTACCTAAAAAAATATTAACTTTCGAAGGAGTCACACATCATAAAAATATGTATGAACGAATAGGTACTGACAAAATGTAACAAAATCCTTTTTTATTGTTACTATTTTTACACACAAATCAATCCCTATTGTACAGCTAAATTAATTTGATGGCGCCCTGATACAAAATAACGAAAATATGGCGTCCATTGTTTCACAGATTATAAAATACAATTGCTGCAAACAAAACAAAAAAAGCGTGAAGTTGCCTGATTTTCTGATGTTTTATTGAGCATTCATGCTGAAATTGTGTCTAGTAAAAACTTATTTTTGGGCTTTCGAAGCGATGTCGGTAGGTTGAATTGTGAGTAACACATTTCGTCTTTATTGTTTAAAAGCTGTCTCTCGCGGCTTCACTCCCGTCAACTGGCTACCTACCTACCCTACCCTACCCCACCTACCCTACATACATGACTGTTGCGTAACTTTAACCGCTTACGCAGCGCATGCAACGCTCTCAAAAAGGAATAATTTTGCCCGTTTTTGCAACTTTTCCATTCATGCTCCGCTCCTATGTGTCGTAGCGTGATGTTATATAGCCTATAGCCTTCCTCGATAAATGGAATATCCAACACAAAAAGTATTTTTCAATTCCAACCAGTAGTTCTTGAGATTAGCGCGTTCAAACAAACAAACTCTTCAGAGCTTTATAATATAAGTATAGATATAAAGTTAGTCTACATTAATTGATCAAAAATCGAGAATCTAGGCTGCTAATAAAAATTCTCTAATTAGAGATTTTTAAATAATAAAAATCTCTGTAGTAGTTAAAGTTTTGTAGTATCTTGTCCGTTCTTCTCCATAACAATCTAACCTTTGCGATTGGATAGTAGTTTTTTTTTTTTTTTTATTCAATAGTGACGTAAAGGGAAATGGAAATAAATGATTTGTCTTTGACTTTTAACATAAACCCAACGCATCTATTGGTGCTCCCACACCGGCTGTTAAAAATGTTTACATACATTTTATAACACTAACAAATGTTAGGAATATATTTGTTAAGGAAATGTTTAACAATGTTTGTAAACATTTTTGGACAGCGGTGTGGGAGCACCATTACTAACACAGAGTGAGTACATTTCCATCAAACGATTGCGATTGGCTGTTGAAAATTCATTTAACGAATCATAACAGTTACCTATGCGTATTTGACAATTTGTCACATAATGATGTGACAAATTGAACGAATTGAAAAAAAAACAAAAACTATCCCAATAATGATTGCGATAATTTTTGTTCCAACAATATCAATGCAACTTGCTATGCCTTTTTTTCTCAATTAATGATTAATGATATTAGGTCTTTCCTTCGAAGTTAACTTTTTGTTAAACGGGCCGCTTCGAACTGTGATAACTTCGTATTCACTTGGAATTCTAAATTCAAATAAACTATTATGCTATGTTTTTCTCATTAAAAATTTGTTGTTTATTTATTTCTCACTTTTCGTTTCACACTCTTTGGTTTTCACTTTTTCTGTAATATCCCCTTTATAACCATTTTTAACCCCCGACGGAAAATGAGGTGTGTTATAAGTTTGAAGTGTGTTGTTCTGTATCTGTGTGTCTGTCTGTGGCATCATAACGCCTCAACGGATGAACCGATTTTGATTAAGTTAGTAATATCCCCTGTATAACCATTTTTAACCCCCGACGGAAAATGAGGTGTGTTATAATATAAGTTTGAAGTGTGTTGCTCTGTGTATCTGTGTGTCTGTCTGTGGCATCATAGCGCCTCAACGGATGAACCGATTTTGATTTAGTTTTTTTTGTTTGAAAGGTGATTGTATCGAGAGTGTTCTTAGCTAAGTTGAATAAAATCGGTTCAAGCGTTCAAAAGTTATGCGCGTTTTACTTTTTAGATCGTGATGTTTTCGCAAGATAAATGTGTCGGGGGTTTTTGAAATTTTGAAATTTTACTTGTTATGTGAAATATAAGAAAGATCAAGGCTCTTATTCTGTAAATTGTTAAAAAATATCACTCTTTTACATGTCATTTGGTTTTGTCGAGATCAGTTATAAGATAAGAGATATGTGCTTCTTAGCTAACTTACGAGAAGAAATACGGCAACATATTCAGAGTTATACGAAGAGAGGCCTGAGGCTGACCAGGGGTCACCACCTAATTTAATTTGGGGTCGTTTCTTAAAAATTATAATTATGAACGTGGCGGTCCGTAAAGGTTTAAACTTTGCCTTTGAATCGTCACGTATATTTACTAAGTACCAAGATTTTTTACAATTATTAATGTGAAAAATGTCATTTTGGGCTAAAGTTCGTGCAGCCGATGCAGTCTTATTATCAGATGTTCATCGGAAAGTATACTCCGAAATTTTATTGTCCTGATTAATTAAGGTCCACACAAAATAAGCCGGACCACGGTGAACCCTGCTCTAGACAAAGTTCCATTCTAATAGTGATGGCGATGGTCGAAGTGCCAAGTTGGGGATTGATCACGTGACCTTACTATATATAGCCCTTAACAATAGCACGCATTTTTGACATTTTCCATTCGCTATTCCAAAGCTTTTTTTTTCCTACTCGGGCAGGCTAAAGTCTTGGACCATACCGCCTCGTCTTCAGTGAAATTTTAACGTTATTTAGTATGCATGCATTAGAATGCGGATGTAACAGATTCTAATGTTTTTTGGAGTATTTGGCAGCAAATTGTATCGAGTCAGCCTTCCCAGTAAGCTTTGCGGAGGTAGTCAATACTACAATAAAATTCTCCGCTCCACTATCCCAAGATCGCTTCTGTCAATGATTTCACATATTGTCCAGTTGCGTAGACAGTTGAGACACAAAACTACACCATTTTTTTTTTTTTTTTTATTCGTTATAGGCTCGCGTTTGACCACTATCTCGCCTGATGTTAAGTGATGATATGGTCGAAGGTGGAGCACGCTTGCCTAGAAGTAACCTATTCACTCTTGACTTGAAGACCCCTAGGTTGTAGCTATCAGGAAACAAGGACGCCGGCAGGGAGTTCCACTCCTTAGCTGTACGCACAATGAAAGTATTTTCAAAACGCTTTGTGCGTATGGGTGGGATATCCACCATGTACCGATGGCACATTGCCGTACGTCTTGTAGTCCGATGATGGAAAGGGCTTGGCGGAATCAAATTGTGCAGTTCCGTCGCGCACTCCCCGTAATGTAACCGATAAAAAACCGACAGGCTGGCAACTATATAGGCGTCGATGTTCGAGGCTCTGGAGCTTTGAGGCGACCAGTGCATCGTTGCCAATAAGGCTTTTGGCCGGTCTGTCAATCGAATCAAGTGCATCAAGCTGGTATTTGGCAGATCCATCCCAGAGGTGAGAGCAGTACTCCATGCATGACCGAACTTGCGCTTTATACAAGTTGAGCAGCTGTTCAGGCGTGAAGTACCGTCTCACCTTCGCAAGGATCCCCAACTTTTTTGCAGCCAATTGAGCCTTTGACTTTGACAATATTTTATATTCAATATCCACTAGGAATCAATTTGCAAATAATATTAACAGCCGCTGAACTTCGCTTGAAAAAATCCCGCCAAAAACTCGCTATTTCGACGTTTTCGTTTAAAGAATATCACTTGTTTAGAACTTCAGAGGTTGACAAGTGGCCAGTATGACCCTGTAGGAAAGAAAGAAAGAAAAAAAAAAGAAAACTAGTTTATTTGGCACACAAAGATACACACAATGTAGGTACAAAAAGAAAACTTAATTTCACAAATTAATTAACTTAATTTTTTTTTCTTTTTTTTTGACAGTTTTTTTTTTATTATGAAAGTCTTGCGCTTGACCGCTATCTCACCTGATGGTAAGCGATGATGTTATCGACGGTGGAACACGCTTGCCAAGAAGTAAACTATTCACTCTTGACTTACAGACCCCTAGGTTGTAGCTATCGGGAAACACAAACTACGACAGGGAATTCTTAGCTGTAGGCATAATGAAAAAAAATCCAAAAAAAATATGTATGGGTGGGATGTCCACCATGTACCGATGGCGCATCGCCATACGTCTTGTAGTCTGATAATGACAGGCTAGGCGCAATTAGACCATGCAATTCCATTGCACACTCCCCAAAATGCCAAGCCAGCAAGCTGGCAACTCGGCGACGAAGTTCAAGGCTCTGGAGCTTTGACTCGACCAGTGCCTCATTGCCGATGCTCATCGGCAATGAGGCACTGGTCGAGTCAAAGCAAGGGGCTTTTTTCAATCGTTATTACTCGGAAGTATAAGAAAATACTCGACTTTTCAATTTTACAGTGGAATACCAATATCCTGAAATATTTGAAGGTAGGTTTTTGCCTACCTAGTTTACGAGTCTCGTAAATATTCGTTTGACAATCGGAACTGACAGTTTGATGTGCTTTCAACCAGGAAGGGGTCTCGAAATGTGAGGGATTATAACATAACACTGCGCTTGTATTTCTAAAAGGGGTAGGCAGATGTTTGAGTGCGCCAACTTTTTTCCAGCCTAATTTTAATCTGGCAAGCTTTTTGGCATCCATAGAATACGAATCGGATTAGCTAGTACTGAGAACATCCATAAAGAACAAAACTTTTTTGCAAAAGAATACTACCGACTTCCAAATAAAAAACTACAAAGTGTAAAATTAATTAATTTTTGTAAGTCGGTGTCCATATCGCAAAAAAAATGGTACCTACGAAAGACACCGACTAGTCCACCGAGTAGACCAAAGTCGGTAGTATTTTTTTAGCAAAAAAGTTTTTTGTTTTTCCCTTTTTATTTGTACCTACCTAATAGGCAAGTAGTTTAGTAAGGTACCTATAACGCCAGAATAGATTACCCGAATAATATCATGAAACTTGAACATAACCCACCGGTTATGTTACCAAATGAGAGAACCCCTTTAGAGCGTTCTGGGGTGATGTTATGTTATGAAATGGTATAAACAATAAACATACACGCGATTGCAGCAAACCCGAGAGATTTTCCGTTATTTATTGAATAGTTCAGTTGTATACCTCCGAAGTTCTTCATCAGATCTCCACCAAATTAAAATGGGACCCATTTCAAAACATACTCTATCAAACAAAAAAAGAATTTTCAAACCGGTCCACAATTGACGGAGATATCGGTGAACATACACACAAAAAAAAAACATAGAACCGCCACCTTTTTGGAAAGTCGGTTAAAACTCAAAAAACACTGAGTCCTGCTCGGAGTCAAACCCAAGACTCCCATTGCACTAATGGAAAGTCAGCCCCTACCGCCTATTTGTACTCATCTGACTGACTATTATTTGGTCAACCCTAAAAAAAGATAAAGTGCATTTTTTTTACATTGATGTGAAAATGAAAACAAAATATCTTTTGGAAATGTGCATATTGAAACTCTTGCTAATAAACTTGATACATTTGTACACATTTATCTACACGTTCACTGAAATAATATTTTAGTTAACAGTTACCAAAGGTTTTGGTTGCTGGTTGCGAATTTATTGGGACTTACGAACTATGAGTATGTTTTACTAGCAACAAAATAGAGTTTTGCTATATTTGCTAATTAGTTTTGAATTATTTTAAACACGCCGTTAAATTTTCTTCGTTTAAATCTAGAGTAAAGATTTTTTTTTTTCGTTTTTAAAGCAGGATTTCGTTGTCTTTGGTACCTCTTGTTATATCATTTTGCAACACCGACTTCCGAAACGAAAGTTATTTTTGCACCTTTTTTAGTTTTTTGCTTTAGTAGGCGGCTTATTTTCTTATGATTGCTTTTTAAATATTTTTTTTATTTTATCTTTACTAATCGATATTGTTTCATGTACCGGATCGACCCTCCACGGGATTTCCACGACCAAAATTTAAAGGTGTATAAAGTATTAAAGATTTTTGTTCTTTAGTAGAATGCTTGCTTAGAAAATTTATTCGGTTATTTCTTTTTTACCCGACTGCCGAAGGAGGGTAATGTGTTTATCAGTCTATGTATGTAAGTATGTATGTATGTTTGTTCCTATATGGCGTTCTAGAGCCCAAACGCATTGGCCGATATTGATGATTCTTACGTCAATCGATTCGTCTTAACCCTGCGAGTGTCACTGGCTACATTAAAATTGGAAAAGAAAAATGTGGCGGATTTTGGGCGCCATTTTGTAGGGGAAAAACTTCGTGTGGGGTATCAAAATAAAGAGTTCTAAGAGGTTATTTCAAAAAAATATAGCACTGATATGTTTAAATGTAACTAATTTTAAAAAAATAACTAAGAAGTTGTAAATAAGAAAAGTTAATTAAAACAATCAAAAAACCGCACATCTGGTTTTGGTCAGCCAGCTCGCGAATATGTATATATCCTCCGACAGCACAGCATGATTTTCTTCTTGTTTACGTCTTTTTAGTTCGCTTTTTAAGCAGTCGGGTTTTTTTATTGTTTTCAATGTTGTTTTCTTTTTGGTCAAGCTGTCATATATTAGATTTTACATAAAAACTAAACCGACCAAAAGCGAAAAAAAAATAGGTACTAAAGACACCGACTTCCGAAAAAAAGTTTTTTTTGCTTTGTAGTGTTTTGGAAGTCAGTTTAGTTTTTTGTAGAAAATATTTTTCAAATCTACGAACTACGAAAGAACAGAATAATTATCTTCCTACCCTTGTCTCATACCATGTTACTTGTGGTCGGCGCAACACCACAGATTACTAAATAGTTACGCAACACGTTTTCTTCTTCAATATCGTCCTGTCCCCCGTCACGCTATCATACTGACTTCCTTTTCTTTCATATCACTTCTCATACAGTGCATCCATCTTTTGTTTGACCTTCCCCGCTCTGACAGAGTCAGTTTCCAAATCGAGTAGTCAATTTTTTTTTTCTGATTATTCTTATCCAGTGTCATTTAGTGATGGCAAAAGATCGTTTCAAACATTACTTTATTATGAAATTTTTACAGGGTTTCTGTCTAGACCGGTTGTGTGCTAATTAGCAGACACAATCCATACTAATATTATAAATGTGAAAGTAACTTTGTCTGTCTGTTACCTTTTCACGCTTAAGGTTCCCCTAGTCAACGGTCAACGGCACGAACTATTTTGTGTGCGGGGTTAAAATGAATGCTGTCTCATTCGACAACACGTGCGTAAGAGATTGATGCTTTGATGAGCAGTAAGAAGCTAGTTCTCGTACGAATTAGCACTTTTGCAAATTTGTATCGAAATGGATGATGATTTAGGACGAAAACGAGCGCTCGAAGTTTTATAAACAACACTTTGGGAGTCTAGATATCATGAAAAAACCGACTAAATGTATATTTTCAAAATAAACATATTTGCATTGTTGAATTACTAATCTATCCATGTATGGAGGCCGTTATGCAATTTTCCTTCTTCTTATGGTATTTATTTACGCCCAAAGATGCGTTAAAATTAGTGTTGAAATATGTAACTTTCGACGCTCATAACTTTCAAATATATATTTTTTTTACTTTTTTGTTTCCATACAGGGCTAGATAATGATGAGACAAATTGATATTTTTTTTTTATTTTGAACATACATCGTCAAACAGTGGAGTAATCGCTAGAATACGTTTGTATGGAAGAATTTTCTACTAGTGTAACCTTAAGTCGCTGAACCGATTTAGATGAAATTTGGTTAGGAGATAATTTGAGATCCTGGAAAGGACATAGGATAGTTTTTATCCCGGAAATCATACGTTAGGGGGGTGGAAAGGGAGGTAGAAGTTTGTATGGTGAACTTAAATTTCTCAAGTAAGGCGGGGCCCACACACCTATAATATTATGAGGCGATATAAAAAATATGGAAACGCCGGGAGGGGACGCCCTAGAAAGACATACATAGACCTTATAGGTGATGTTCTTCAAAAAGGCCAGGTGCGTAGTACTCATAACCGGCGTGTGTGTATGACTAGACGCATGAATGTGAGTGAAGCAAAAGGAGTATGTAAGGATCGTAGCTGGTGGCGTTCTGTAGTTTCTGCCTACCCCCATGGGAAAAAGGCGTGAGTTTATGTATGTATGTATAAAAAAATATGCTATCCAAAGTACTAATAAAAAGCTAGTAGTAAATAAAACAAAGGCGTCAAGTGCCATATAATATATGTCCCTTTTAGCGCTCAAGCGGTTTGAGTTTTAAAAATAAATACCTTTTAATTCCTAATTCGGCATTTAATAAACTCATATCTTTTTACCCTTCCCGTAGTCGGGTAGGTAAATATAGTTTGTTGTATAACAAGAGAGATATATGCAGAATAATCACACATCCAAGTTTCAACTTTCTTTTTAGCTTTCATGATTATTCAAGTCTGTTATCATTCAGCCATTAAACATGATTTAACGTTCTAATAATTTTAAATTATGCAAGAAATGGGAGCAGAAAGAAAATACAAAAAAATCTGTACTAAAGCCAGGTTAGCGCAATCAACTAGTCGTAAATATTGTTTAATTGCCGAAATAATTTTATATTCTGCGGTGGGGGCGACAAAGGTAAGATTGCCCGCCATTTTGAATCGATTAAAAAATGGAATGTCCGAGAATTAAAGAGGTGAATCACAATTCATTTCTTATTTGATTTTTTTGAAGGTTGGTACCTACCTATTGTAGGTCATTATTAAGGTATATATACGGCATTAATTCTGATGGTTTGGTTCGGAAAATATTCATGACGCCTTGGGAAAAAGTAGTTTTCGGAAAATTGTAAAATTAAATTAAATATAACCATAATGCTTGGACTCCTCGAAGGGTGACAGAAGTGTACACCCTTATTTAGCCAATTTTGTCTAAGTCTTATGAACATAAAATATTTACTCTTTGATTGCAGACAGCTACATCGTAAAACTTACATACATAATTACGATTTATCTTTCGGATTTACGAAAATATCTAGGTATTTATGTAAGTAACTACCTACGCCATTTTGATTATTCAATATTATTATAATTAGCTTTTGAGAGCTGGGCGGTCTTTACGCTAGAATTACCTTTTGGATAGACGTTGCCTATTTCCGAAACGACTAGACCGATTTTGACAGGACTTTTACAGCTGATGTTGTAAAAAGTTACTAAGGCTACTTTTATTTCATAAAAGTGTTTAATGTTTTTTAGTTTGATGCGTACGGATTATTTTAAAACTTAGTGATGACATCCAGAGCAAGATTTTCAAACTTTTGTTGATTTTAGTTCTACCAAATTGTTTTTTGCGTTTTTTTCAACTGCCTATGAATTTTCATCTGTTAATTTTACTGCAATTATGTGACTATCCTTTTTGTTATATCGTTCCGATTTAAGAAAGAAATCATTAGTTAATTTGTTACTTTGTACGTAGATCTTATTTCACCATTTCAATTAAATAATATTATTTAAACAGTTTTATTAGTTAAAGCAGATGATAAAATATAATAAACTTTGTTTTTTTTTAATATGTTTTTTCGTTAACAAAAAAAGAACATACCACTTTCAAAAGCTCTTTATCTCCTAAAAAATCTTAAAAGCACGTTTTCAAATCTCACTAGCCTGTTCTATCAGTACTGTCAATGGTAAGGGGTACCAACCCAAAAAAAAAACACTGCAAAAAGTTCCTATCTAAAACAAAAAACCACTAACCTGTTCTGATCAGCAGTGCTGCCAATAGCTAGGAGTAGCAGGTGCTGCTGTCTGCGTGGTGCTCAGGCTATCAATGGAAGCCGGGTTGAGCGCGCCACGTTTAATATGAGCGGCTACAGGTGGGCGGAGACAGTGGGCGGGGAAAACTGTGGAGAGGATGTTTGAGCTAGAGATTTTTGGAAAATGTTTTATTTTTATTTTTGTTAAGTTTTATTTATATATTCATACTAATATAATAGTCCTTGAGAAGTGTGTGTGGGGTAACTTTAAATGATAGGTTGAGGAATGAGGTAACAAGACAACGTTGTGGTTTAAAAGAAGATGTAGTGACAAAAATTGAAAAGAGTATGTTAAGATGGTTTGGCCATGTTGAGAGGATGAATGAAAGGCGACTAACGAAATGTATTTACAAGGCAGACGTGAATGGAAACGCCGGGAGGGGACGCCCTAGAAAGACATACATAGACCTTATAGGTGATGTTCTTCAAAAAGGCCCGGTGCGCAGTACTCATAACCGGCGTGTGTGTATGACTAGATGCATGAATGTGAGTGAAGCAAAAGAAGTATGTAAGGATCGTAGCAGGTGGCTGCCTACCCCCATGGGAAAAAGGCGTGAGTTTATGTATGTATGTATAATAGTATAAATATTATACCCGCCCTGCGGCCGCACTGCCCACGTGGTGGATTACGGTCCATTCCCTCTCATATAGAGAAGGCCTGTGTCCCAGCAGTAGGAACATTAGAAGGCTGATGTTGATATTGTTGATTATACCATACTTTCATAATAAAGCTATTTGATTTGGTGAAATGGTAGCGATCCTCACATGCAATTATCAAACAAATAATTACGTCTTAGTTAACATTTTGTTTTAGAAAAGTTTTGAAGCGACCAGGGGGTGACAATAAGCTCTTAGATTAATGTTATTTTGAGAGTGTGTAAGGGACAGATTTATATGACGTGTATACTTCTATCATTTACTCTATCTCAAAATAACCTTACTCTAAGAGCTTATGGTCACCCCCCTGAAGATTTACAAAATACAAAATCACCGTTTTTATGTGGAAGATTTATTTGCCATCGTTTTTTAGGGTTCCGCACTCAAATATTACCCTTTGGGTGCGGAACCCTAACGGGACCCTATTACTAAGACTTAGCGGTCCATCTGTCTGTTTGTCTGTCTGTCACCAGGCTGTATCTCATGACATCTAGACAGTTGAAATTTTCACAGTCGATTTATATCTGTTGCTGCTATAACAACAAATACTAAAAACAGAATAAAATTAATATTTATGTGGGGCTCCCATACAACAACACAGTTTTATTGCCGTTATTTGCGATCATGGTACGGAACCACTCGCACTTGGCCGATTATTTTTTTTAAAGAATACGTGAGTTTTGTTAAAACTGATTTGTTTGTTATTGTTAATCTACCCTTGTTTTAACAATTTAACTATGACGTCAAGTTCCTTCGATATATGAATGTCGTAATATTAACTACTACCTACTGTTAATTTAGTTAAGTTTCTCTTTAAGTGAACTGTAATGTGTTCTTTGAGAAAATAAATATCTTTAAACCGAAAATAATTAACTCGGTTTTTTTACGAATTACGAGTAGTTATGATAAAGTGAATGTATGATGATAAAGAATAGGTTTAGTGTGGACACTGAAGGACTACATTTGAGGCCGTACCCTGACCAAAACACCGCCGTGAACATTCCTAGTGCCCTAGCGGCACACTTGTGGCGCATTAGTTACGCCCAGATTTTAGAATAAAATCTTTATAAAATCGAATTTTGGTCTTTTGTAAAAACAAATCTTACAATATGTTCGTTATTAAATTGTCTATCCATTAGTGTTAGTACAAACATTAATTAATGATCACTTTACGAGGCGATGCATGCTATCAATCATTGTTTCTCATTTTTAGGGTTTTGTTGGAAGGAGATTAGTGAAACATATACCTACATCATAAAAAAAAATGAAATCTACCATTTTGGAATCAATAATATGTAGATATTTAATGTATTTTTATTATTTGATATTTCTTTTTAAATAACGAGTAGATCTAGCTCCTAAAAACTGCACGAAAAACGGCTAGCGCGGCGTTTTGCTCGGGGTAGTGCCTTAAGCTAATAACTCAGTTATCTGCTAACTACTCAGACAAATAGCAAATTCTTACATTTCACCAACAGAATAAAAAATAAAAAAAAATACCTACTAGGTATATTTCACATTATTTTTTTTATATTTAGTTAAGATTGTTGAAAAGTTTCAAAAGATAAGATTTACGAATTGAATTTTTTTATTTTAAATTAATTAATTTCTGATCATACGATTACAAAATCCTTAAAACATTAACAAAGCAAAAATTAAAATTAAGTAATATGTATGTCAACATTACTACAATTTTTTTACAGAAAAAATCGACTCCGCCCCGTCCACTGTCCGCGAATCACAAACGCACCGGTGTACCTAGTAATTACAGCGTTTGCCGAAGTACTTTAGTATTCTCTGGAAAAGACTAGCGCATGATCTAGGCCTGATTTTAGGATCAAATCAAGACTTGATAATTATGATAAAAAAGTATGGCTTACCTACCTAATTTTGATAAAAAAAAACATCATGACTAAAAATAGTCTGTGACATCTCTGAAGGGTTTTAGAGATCAAATTGTAAACGTTAGTTATAATACTTGCTAAGGTTGGTATGGGGGTTGATGACCACTTTTTCTGGAGTTCTTTTTAACCGACATCGCAAAAAGGAGGAGGTTTTCAAGTCGGCTGCATTTTTTAAATTTTTTTTATGTGTGTTACCACAGAACTTTTTACTGGGTGTACCGATTTTGATGATTCTTTTTTCATTTTAAAGCTGGTGCTTGTCATGTGGTCCTTTTCAAATTTCATCAATCTGATGAAGAACTTCGCAGATATACATCAGAACTCTTCAATAAATTACGGCAAATCACTCGGGATAGCTGCAATCGGATGTCTGTTTATTGTTTACATTATTTCATAACATAACATCAATTTAGCACGCTCTAAAGGGGTACGCAGGTGTGAAAAGTTCACCCTGTTATACTCTAATTCCACCGTTTTTGTTTAAGTTGCATGTTTCTGGGTTAATCTATTCTGGCTTCACTTTGGAGAAATGGTCCATTATGTACCACAACTAAAAAGTGAAAAATAAAAAACTTTTTAACAATATATATAGGTAGGCTCGCGCTTGACCACTATCTCACCTGATGGCAGGCGATGATATGGTCGACGGTAAAGCTCGCTTGCTTGGATGTAACCTATTCACACTTGACTTAAAGTGGTACCCCGAGCAAAACGCCGCGCTAGCCGTTTTTCGTGCAGTTTTTAGGAGCTATCTACTCGTCATTTAAAATGAAATATCAACTAATAAAAATACATTAAATTTTTACATATTTTTGATTCTATAATGGTAGACTTCTTTTTTTTTTTAAATGAATTATATGTTTCACTTATCTCCTTCCAACAAAACCATAAAAATGAGAAATAATTATTGATATCATGCATCTCCTCGTAAAGTGTTCATATTTTTTTTTTGTACTAACACTAATGGATAGACAATTTGATAACGAACATTTTGTAAGTTTTAATTTTTGCAAAAGACCAATATTCGATTTTATAAAGATTTTATTCTAAAATCTGGGCGTATTCACTACTGTAATTCATGCGCCACCAGTGCCGCTAGGCCAATAGGAATGCTCATATCTCAAGCAGATTTTTTGGTCAGGGTACGGCCTTAAATATCCCCAGGTTTTAGGTTTTCGGGAGTATGATTTTCTAACTTAGTATCTATAACAGGAGTAATGTATCCAAATACTTTGTAATAATTTAATGATTGAAGAGTGTCCGTGGAGTATTTGCACGTTCTTCAACATAGAGACCCACTGACGCTGGCGAATGTGCAATTAGCTCTAGCTTCTTTTACTTGGCGATTCAAAAGTACTTCTTACAGTTCAGAAGCAAAAGGGAGGGTTATGTTTTCGACCGGTATGTGTGTATGTATGTAGGTATGTTCATCTGTGCCCTTATATCTTCTAAACTACTTATCTTATTTTGATAAATGAGGTGTCGATGGAAGCGTATTGTTTGTCCACTGGTCATAGGCTATGTGACGTCACATTAAATTGAATTTGGCGCCCTTCACGAAGTCAAGAACAAAAAAAAAAACTTCGCTCTCCAAGTATTTAAAAAAAAAATGAGTTTAGGGTTTGGTATATATTTTTGTCAAGCGTACCGTTTGCGAGACATATCCCGTAAAAGTCATGGAAACTAATTTTTACCCGACTACGTCGTCGCAAAGTGTTTGTAGATTGTTATGTAAGTATGTGTGTATGCATGTATACATTTATGTTTATTTGTTTTCTCAGTCTCTGAAAAACCACAATCAATCTGCCTAGCCTTTTCCCAACTATGTTGGGGTCGGCTTCCAGTCTAACCGGATTCAGCTGAGTACCAGTGTTTTACATGGAGCGACTGCCACAGCCCAGTAACTGGGTAACACGGTACCCCTTGGATAGACTGGTGTCAGATCTCAAGCTTCTGACTACTCGTAACGACTGTCAAAGATCTTCAAATGACAGCCGGAACCAACGGCTTAACGTGCGCACCGAGGCACGGAGGAAACTCGGTATGTTGAAATGGTCACCCATCCACGGACCGACCTCGTCAAGCGTTGCTTAACCTTGAAGATCGACCCGTGCGGTTGTTATTATTTAGCCACGAGCTCCTCCGGCTCTGAAAACCACAAAGTACTTTAAATAAAAAATAAGTTCAGAAAATAAATTTGCCTACTGAGAAATCACGCTCTAAAAAGTATGAAACTAGAAAATATGCCTGTAAATTTACCGTGTGTTCTATCGGTTCAGCCAGTTTAAAGTTATAGGCGTTTTACTGTTTGATTTGAGGTGTTTTCACAAGACATCGTGTCATAATTACGTGTTCAAATAGTTTGTAGTATGAAATAAAAATGTGTAGGGGTTTTTTTTAATTTGTCGCCGCACAAACACTGAAGGTTAGAGCCATCCGAGAATCCCCACCTGTGGAGTTGTCTTTGGTGCGGCCGACCTGCGTGCCCAGTCTATTAAGAATTTTCCAGGTCGACCATGGCAACGCGTGCCCAAGTGGGAGACTTGCCGATGGCTTGGTGAAGTAGTCAGGAGGCTTCTTGAGCTTCTCCCGCCAAACTGTCATATAGTAAATTAGTTGACCCCTGCGGCTTCGCTCCCGTCAACTGGTTATCTACCTACCTATCTACCCTACCTACCTACCTTACCTACCTACCCACCTACTCACCTGCCCTACCGAATAACCTACGTAGGGTAGCTACCCTACCCTACCTACCTACCCACCTACCCTAACTATGTTTATTTTGTTTCTTTTGGAAATCATCCAATGACTTCTCCCGCTCTGGGTGAGGCGGGAGGGCGAGTCAGACTTTTACTGACTAAAACCCACCCGTGTTCCTTCAGTTGCTTGTGCCACGAACCACCAAGGCCGCGGTAAATCTTTTTCAAATTTATCCGCGACCCAGACAGGCATCGGCCTTTGCTGACTTCTCTTTGAGGCGCGCGTGGAACACTACGCGCCGTCGACTCGGGCTTGGACCTTATCGGACGGCGAGCTACCCATTACTCACCGTCCGCAAGCTCGCGCCTACGGTGGCCGGGAATCGGCTAGCGACTCCCGACGCCCAGGGCGTCTCCTGCGGTGGTTTGCGGTGTGAGGGCCCCTACCTACCCTGCCAACCCTACTGTACCATTATTTAGGTAATAATAAGTACTTTAATCATGTAGTACATATTTTTTATGTATCATCAATAGTTTTCTCAGCGCACGCCAAATAATGAATTTTATAGGCAAATATTTGCTACTTCCGGTTACATTATTGCAATTTTCATAAGGATCTCTATTTTTTTTGAAAATAAATTATAAACTATGTTACTTGGGAATAATCTGGCTTTGCATATGTAAAATAATTTTTTAAATCGGTGCAGTAGTTTGGGAGCCTACTCTGTACAAACAAAAAATCTTTCCTCTTTATAATATTGTTATAGATGGTATAGACTAGCTTCTGCCCGTGGTTTCACCCGCGTAAACTTATCAAACCCGCCCCGTGTGTATCAACCTAAGGGAACACACTACCGGCATAAAGATTATGTCCTTCCCAGGGTGTCAAACTATCACCATACCAAGCCGTTTAGTCATGAAGAGGTTACAAACAAACAGACACTGTCGCATTTATAATACTTGTATTAAGTATGGAAGGATAGTATAAATAGTATGGTTTAATTAATGAATTTAAGATTTGTGTTAAATGCATAGTTAACTACCTGAAAACTTCTGAAAACCCACGGAAGCCGACCTTTACCTTTAACCTCTGACTCTCAATGCCGGCAACTTCGAAATCTTTAACTAAGCAACTATCATGGTGATCAATGTACCTTCTCAGTATGAGAAGGGACCTTTGCTCTGCTGTACTGGTTCATTTGGTGTTGTGCTTTATACTGGTTCTGCAGTATTTATATTTTTTATCTTTCAACTACTTAGTAATGTTATCATTAATCACTGCAAAACCGATCACAAAGGACGTATTTTTGGCTTAGAACGAAAACAGTGCAGAAATGTTATATGAAATCTCACTGTTGCACAGTTTTATTTTTTATTTAGATATAAATATACCACAGAGCTTTAATGTCTAACATTAAGTTTAATATAAAATGTATGCATTAGATCAAAAAGATACTGGCTGAAAATAAAAATCGATGATATAAAAAAACAAATGGCGCGCATTTTGTTTGTGCCATTGTAAAGCTTTGATATTTCAGTAAAAAGACAGCGATAGTGATATGAATTCAAATCCAGAAAGTATAAATACAGCTGCAAATTAAATTGTTAATAACCTTTCGCTCGCGAGATTATTATTTTTCATTACAATCGCATGTCTGTTTATTGTTTATAAAACAATTTTTAACACCCGACGGAAAAAGAGGGGTGTTAAAAGTTTGACGTGTGTTGCTGTGTATCTGTGTGTCTGTCTGTGGCATCATAGCGCCTCAACGGATGAACCGATTTTGATTTAGTGCCGAGTTTGTTTGAAAGGTGATTGTGTCGAGAATGTTCTTAGCTATGTTTGAATAAAATCGGTTCAGCCGTTCAAAAGTTATGGGCGTTTTACTGTTTGAATCGGGATGTTTTCGCAAAATAAATGTGTCGGGGGGTTTTTAAATTTTGAAAT
Organism: Orthosia cruda; assembly: GCA_964057195.1. Classification (NCBI taxonomy): domain Eukaryota; kingdom Metazoa; phylum Arthropoda; class Insecta; order Lepidoptera; family Noctuidae; genus Orthosia; species Orthosia cruda. The sequence continues at coordinate 6,020,537 of OZ059851.1, read as the reverse complement.
TTTACTTGTATAAAATCACTTCACGTCCCGTACGCTCTAACGGTACGCAGATGTGTACAGTTCACCCCGTAACACTCTAATTTCACTGGTTATGTTCAAGTTTCATGATTCGGGTAATCTATGCTGGCATTTAAGGATTGTTTTATTATAGAAGTTGTCTATTAGGTACCAAAACTAAAAAGAGAAAAATAATAAACATTTTCCAAAAAAATAACAACTGACTTTCAAATAAAAACACTAAAAGTGTAAAATATCTTCAATTTCGGATGTCGGTGGCAAAAAAACGAAGAAACAAAAACAGGAACACCGACTTCCAAAATTGAAGTTATTTTTCACTTTGTAGTGATTTTATTCGGAAGACGGTTGTATTTTTTTGTAATTTTTTATTTTATTTTTCATTTTAATTTGTTATGTATTAGAATATAACAGTTCTTTATTTGCACAGAAAGTGTGTACAAGTTACATATGTTAAGTTTTAATATAATGATCCTTATACTAACTACCCTAACTAAGGCATGCAAAAAGTTTTAGCTTATAATTATAAATAATAATAATACTTTACTTTTATACATATTTAATAATTTGTTATAAAATGTTTGTGCTGTAATTTATGTTTGTATTATTATTAAAGTGTTCCTTGTTAAAATTGTAAGTTATGCAATGAATTATGTCACTGTACATGTCCGGCGAAGCAAAGCAAGATGTGGTTGAACCTGCGAAAGGGATGATCAATAGTCGCATTCCACAGAGAATGGCCAGTGCACGGCAAAAACCACCATTAAATAAACCCAAACCCCCTTATGAAGTGTTTGAAGATATGGGGGAAAAGAAGTCCCGTACTAACCCAACAAGTGTCAAATGTATCAACCAAGCAACTTAGCCTGTGTCAACAGTTCCTTCTTTTTAAATTATTATTAAAATATACCTGCTCTTTCATGTAACTTTAGACGTTGGCAGAATAGTCGACATCGGCTTTGCTTGCCATATAAAAATATAGAATAGAATAACCCGAACGCAAAATACGCGCTTAGACGTGGAGTTGCGGACACCAGCCCGTCTTAATCTAATCTAATTATAAATAACCATTTAATATAAATTATTAAAACATGCAAATAAATCAATACAAATGTGACATGTCAAATTCATTAAATGTGATCAAATTCAGTAAATAATTTTAAGTAGGCAATACAATACACAATGTCAATTTTTAACCGACTTCCCAAAAAGGAGGAGGTTTCTCAATTCGACCGTATATATATTTTTTTATGTGTGTTCGCGAATAACTTCGTCGTTTATGAACCGATTTTGATGATTCTTTTTTTGTTGGAAAGTAGATATCCCAAGGGTGGTACCATAATAAGGAAACCAGGTTCTGATGATGGACTCCTAGAGAAATCGAGGAAAATCCTCAAATATTATAGGCATACATTATAGCGATTTTGGTATTTTCATCAATAATGCAATCGTTTGCACTCAGAAAGTATCATTTGATGAACTGATGAAGAAGACCACAATGGCCACTGGAAATCCGAAATAAAACAATGTATCTTAGTCGTGTTTAGGCTTATTGGAATCGTCATAAGATGTACTTTGGCTATATAAATGATTTTCATGTTAATTGGAGGTACCTACCAAAACTAAAAGGGGGAAATTAAAAACTTTTTTACAAAAAATCTAACCGACTTCCAAAACAAAACACTTCAAAGCATTTGTAAAAAAGTTTTAATAAAATAAAAAAACAAAAATGTGAAAAATAACTTCAATTTCGGAAGTCGGTGTTCTTGTTTTATTTTCTTCGTTTTTTGACACCGACTTCCGAAATTGAAGTTATTTTTCACATTTTTGTTTTTTTATTTGGAAGTCGGTTGTATTTTTTGTAAAAAGTTTTTTTATTTTTCACTTTTTAGTTGTGCTACACAATTTATATAGGCTAGTTACCAAAAATGCTCAAAGTGAAACCAGAATAGATTTACCCAATAACATGAAGCTTAAACAAATTCGGTCGAATAAGGGTATACCAAGGTGAACTGTTTACACCTGCGTACCCCTTTGAAGCGTACTAGTGTGATGTTATGTTATGAAATGGTGTAAGCAATAAACATAAATGCGATTGCAGCTATCCCGAGTGATTTTCCGTCATTTATTGAAGAGTTCTGATGTGTATCTCCGAAGTTCTTTATCAGATCTTGATGAAAATTAAATGGGACCACATGGCAAACACCAGCTTTCAAATAAAAAAGTTCTGAGGTAACAAACATAAAAAAAAAAAAATGCAGTCGAATTGAGAACCTCCTCCTTTTTTTGAAGTCGGTTAAAAAGTGGTTACAAATTCGTCAAGTTCTAGTCAATATCTACCTACATACTAATAAAAAAATTATTAAATACAAGTCATGAAAACAGAGATGTCACGTTATCAATTTAAATTCTTATCGGTCAGAAATTCGCTAATTGAGTAATAACATTTATTAATTAATAGATCTGTCAATTTCTTTTTGAAAAGTAGAAAGGTCCCATTTTTTGTACTACAGGTGCAATACGTGTTATGTTTAATTAGTAATTTCTGTGCATGTACCGAATATATTTTACTTTCTTTCAGCTATCACAATTTATTATAATAAACCTACTATAGACATCCTTCTTCAAACTACTTAAATATAATATTTTCAATGAAATATAAAAATCTGAAACGTAGAATCTCTTTGCACATTCCTAGACGCATGGACAGTTGCCGAAGTGCAGACGTGCGTCGAAAATCTTAATACAGATGCAACCCTACCTTTAAGCCCAGTTCATACTTACATAATGTACCTGTACGGAAAAGTTAGAGACGGCTGTTCACAGAATGTTACGATAAGAGTCCGTTCCGAGAATTTGCGTAAAGGACGGTTCATATATTTATTAAAACTTTATGCACAAATACAAAGGCGGACTTATTTATTAATTTATTTATGTATGCTTTATTGTACACCAGAAAATACAGGAACAAAAGAAACTTAAAAAATATAAAACGGGCGGCCTTATCTCTTTCCGCGATCTTTTCCAGGCAACCTGGAATGGACAGTGATTGCCTGGACATGACATGGGGTTGACAGTGGTGCAACAATACCAACAAAGAACTTAAAGATACAATAATACTTAATAAAAACACAAACAGATAATTATATATGCTATAAAATAGATACATAAATACACACATATTTAAAATATAAGCAGTGAACAAAGAAATACGTATGACAATCATAGACAAAATATATGACAACAAACTAAGAGCACAATTACAGCGACAAGTAATGTTCCTTGATAAGTCTTTTAAACACAGGCAACGACTGAGCACGTTTAATTGAGTCAGGCAATGCATTCCACAGACGAGCAGCCTGGACAGTAAAAGATTTGTTCATGAAAGTTGTTGACTTAATCCTTGAGTCCCTGAAACGTGCATGCACACGAAACACAATGGCTTTTTAATTGTTTCGGTAATTACGGCATATTTACTTGGCTTAATGTCCTATGTCCCCTGGATGGGGCAGAGAAGCCCACAGAAGTTTTCCATCGCGATCGGTCGTGAGCTTCATGCTTCACCTCGCTCCAAATCATTCCAATGTTTGTCACTTCTGCCAATACGGTGCGGCGCCAGGTTTGCCGGTTGTCTGGGTCGCGGATAAATTTGATAGAGAGTTACCGCGGCCCTGGCACAAGCAACTTAAGCAACTCGACACTGACACGCCCTCCCGCTTCACCCAGACCAGGAGAAGTCATTTCCCACCCCAAAAACAAAACAAAAAAAAAGTTAATACAAAAAATCAAAAAACCCGACTGCATAAAAAGCGAACTAAAAAGACGTAAACAAGAAGAAAATCATGGTGCGCCGGCGGAGGATACATCTGGTTTGGGTTAGCCAGCTCGCGAATATGTATCCTCCGCCTGCACACCATGATTTTCTTCTTGTTTACGTCTTTTTAGTTCGCTTTTTATGCATTCGGGTTTTTTGATTGTTTTTATTAACTTTTTTATTTACTACTTTTTAGTTTCTTTTTTGATTCGGTACATTTAAACATATAAGTGTTTCATATTTTTGAAATCACCTCTTAAAACCCTTTATTTGGAAGAAAAAAAATATTTTTTCCCCCTCAAAATGGTGCCAAAATCCGCCATATTTTCTTTTCCAATTGTTATGTAGCCTATGACACTATCGATTGACGTGAGAATCATCAAAATCGGCCAACGTGTTTGGTCTCTAGAACGCCACATAGGAACAAACATACATACATACATAGACTGATAAACACATTACCCTCCTTCGGCAGTCGGGTAAAAAAGGATTTGCCTGGGACGGCCACGCTTTCTTTAGCCTTGGGTATTCCAAAGCAATGCTTGTCTTGGTATATGATCAGAATCCCTTCGCAGTGTGTGGCCTATCCAACTAGACTTACGTCGTTTGATCTTGACATTATTTACTATCATGGTACAAAATGGTGAAGGAAAACGTCTTAAAGAAACCTAGTCCTACTGGTCTGAAATGGTCTATTTAGAAAATATATTTGAAAGTTATGAGCGTCGACAGTTCCATATTTCAACCCTAAATAAACGCATCTTTGGGCCCAAATAAATACCATAAGAAGAAGAAACAATGTAAAACGGTCACCATACAGGGATAGATTAGTAGTTCAACAATGCAAATAATTTTATTTTGAACAGATACACTAAGTCGTTTTTTCATGATATACATACTCCCAAAGCTCTTTTTATAAATTTTGCGCGCTCGTTTTCGTCCTTAATCCAATCCAGTTCGCTAAAAAATTGTAAGTGTGTATTCGTACGCGAACTAGCCTCTTACTGCTCATAACAGCATCTATTTCTTTCGCACGTGTTGTCGGACGAGATAACATGCATTTTAACCCCGCGCACAAAATAGTTCGTGCCAACGACTAGGGCAACCTTACTGTGATTTCCGAGGCAGGAGTCCCGGTATGTATTAGATGGTCGGGGTCACCCATCCACGTACCGACCTCGACAAGCGTTACTTAACCTTGAAGATTGACCCGAGCTGTTATTACAAAGCCACGCGTTTTAAAGTGTTTTTAAACCAAGAAAGATATTGGACTGCGCAGACAAAAATGCAATTTACTCCTTGAAGAAACGAAAATTTTAAAATGATTGATGTAGCCAAGTAAATTGCAAAGTTTATTTTATAAAACATACCTAACGAGGTATTTAATAATTTCAGATAACAACAAAGAATAACCTGAAATAATATTTTAGATAACAAATCAGAAAGGGATTAAATACTTTTGGTCATTGGTTTTTAGGGTTCCGTACCCAAAGGGTAAAAACGGGACCATATTACTAAGACTCCACGCTCCGTCTGTCTGTCACCAGGCTGTATCTCATGAACCGTGATAGCTAGACAGTTGAAATTTTCACAGATGATGTATTTCTGTTGCCGCCATAACAACAAATACTAAAAACAGAATAAAATAAATTATTTAAGTGGGGCTCCCATACAACAAACGTGATTTTTTGCCGATTTTTGTGATAATGGTACGGAACACATCGCGCGCGAGTCCGACTCGCACTTGGCTGTCTTTCTTACTGGACTTCATTTATGCAAGATTGAATTTTTGTCTTAGTTAATACTTTAGGTAAATTATATAATTGCTTATTAAATTAGGAATTTCCCTTTAGCCACAAATATTTTTGCTCCGAGCGGGAATCGAACCTACTAAAGTTTAGAAGACAATCATTCAGCAACTGCGCCTATGGAACATTCACTTTGTAATTCACACCTATTTTGGTACCTATAACATTTTTAGTAAGAAGCAACACGGTTTCATTATTCAATATTATTGCAAATTCACTGTCAGAGGAAACTGGCCGGTTTCATACAGCAAAGAACCAAGCTGGCTTTAATAATAATAATTTATTTATTCATTGAACAAAATGATATCTATCTACATTCTTATTTCTGTGTTAGTAGAAACACATAACTATTATTAGTAACACATGACAAAACAAATAATGAAACAAATAAAAATAAATGGCGTACAAAAATAAAAAAATACTAATTCCAAAAAAAAGGAAAATTTAAAAAAAAAATACAATTAAACCACAAAAAAGTAAAAAAACATTTTCAACAATTAAAAATTTCAAGAAATGATAATTAACTTATATAAAGATATACACATACCATTACACATTTGGTTATTAGTATACACATAAAAGGAACTATTAATTGTTAGTACTTATAACTACCAGAAACAATTATTATTGCTTTCATCATCCTTTTTAATGTTCCCACTGCTGGGACCCAAGTCTCCTGTCTGTGACTGTCTGTGAGAGTGAATGATATTTTTATTTGTAGAACATGCCGGTTTCCTCACGATGTTTTCTTCACCTTTTTGACAGCAGTGGTGGTGAAATAATTTACACAAAGTAAATTGAATGCCTCGTTCAAACCCAAACCTCACGACCTACAACTTATAATAATTCGTGGCCGATATCACTAGACCATTATTGCTTTAATTAATGTTATTTCACTGCCAGTGCCTTATTCTTCAGGGCCTTAGGGCCGACTTGGTAGAGCTAATTCATCCTCCTAAATCTTAGCACACACACGCTGCACGCTGCAATTTCATAGGGTAAGCCCACACTGTCAGTTCTAAACTGTTGTAACTTGAATTCCAGGATGATGCAAAAATGGTCTCGTTCTATTGCTGATGGTATTCTATAAAACATTGAAGAAAAAAAAAAACCGACTTCCAAAAAAACACTACAAAGTGAAAAATAACTTCAATTTCGGAAGGCGGTGTTCCTGTTTTCGTTTCTTCGTTTTTTGACACCGCCTTCCGAAATTTAAGTTATTTTTCACTTTGTAGTGGTTTTTTTGGAAATCTGTTGTGTTTTTTTGTAAATTTTATTTTTCTCTTTTTAGTGGTACATAATGGACCAGTTCTATAGTAAAGTACCTATAATGCCAGAATAGATTACACGAATAACTTGTACCTTGAACATAACCCGTGGAATGAGAGTGTAGCAGTTTGAACTGTACACATCTGCGTACCCATTTAGAGCATACTGGCGTGATAATATGTTATGAAATGGTGTAAAGTTGTAAACAATAAACATACATCAAACAATCCCGAGAGCTGTGCTGTCATTTATTGAAGAGTTCTGTTGTATATCTCTGAAGTTCTTCATCAGATTTTTACCAAATTTAAATGGAACCATTCCGGAATAAACTTCTTTCGAACAAAAAAATTATTTTGCAAATCCGTTTATATATGACGGCGTTATGCCCGAAAATACATAAAAATATATATATATGTATATAATCATCCGAATTGTCTATCTGGGCGCGCGCGAATTGTCAATCTTGTCTATCTGGGCGCTACCTTGGACCGCTCACTGACCTACAAAAGCCACTGCGATAGTACTAAACTCAAGGTTAACACACGTAACAACTTGCTTCGTCGACTCACATCCACTTCCTGGGGCGCCTCCCCTCACGTCCTTCGTACATCTGGCTTAGCACTCTGCTTCTCGGCCGGCAAATTTACCTGCCCAGTGTGGCATCGATCCGCTCATGCCCGAAAAGTAGATTTAGCCCTTAATGACACGTGCAGAATAATAACTGGGTGCCTTAAACCAACTCCACTTGCTGCATTATACCCGCTGGCAGGAATAGCCCCTCCGGGGGTCCGTAGGGAAGTTGCCTGTTCCTCCGAAAAGCACAAGCAGGAGACCGATAACCGCCACCTACTGTACAACGCGGAACAATCACGGAGGCGACTAAAGAGTCGAAACAGCTTCCTTAAGTCGGCTAAAACAACATACGACAACAGCCCTGGCGAAGCGCGTAGGAAATTGTGGCTCCTCAAATACCCCCCTCCAACTGACTATATGGATCCTGCAGAAAAGCTCCCAGCTGGGCATAAACTGCCTTGGCATACCTGGAAATCCCTAAATAGGCTGCGAAGCCAAGTGGGCCGCTGTAGGTACAACCTGGTCAGATGGGGATACTCCGATCAACCACAATGTGACTGTGGAACCACACCACAAACGATGCCCCACCTGTTGTCCTGCTCTCTGTGCACAAACACCTGCACCATGAAGGACCTGTGCGAGGCCAACGCTAGGGCTGTCGACGTGGCTGAGTTCTGGTCGAAGCACAACATCTAATTTAAAATATGAAAATGGAATCATCGAAACGATGAAGAAGAAGATCATCCGAATTGAGAACCTCCTCCTTTTTGGGAAGTCGGTTAAAAACCCTACGGTCAAAACTGAGGTGAAGTGAAGCGAGCTGTCAATCCTTAACATCAAGTGAAATGATAGTTCACTTCAAGCTCACTTCATCTGTAGTATATTATTATTCATTAGTATGTATCGCTGGTCACTACAATCATGTTGATAATATTTTTTCAACACACTAACTCGATAACTTGATCGTGTCGTACCGGTCTTAAGGTTGCCCTAATCGACGGCACGAACTATTTTGTGCGCGGGGTTAAAATGCATGCTTGAGATAGCTTGCATGCGACAATACGTGCGAAAGAGTTAGATGCTGTGATGAGCAGTAAGAAGCTAGTTCGCGTACGAATAAACACTTTTGCAAATTTGTAGCGAAATGGATGATGATTTATGACGACAATCTTTGGGAGTATGGATATCATGAAAAAACGACTAAATGTATCTGTTCAAAATAAAATTATTTGCATTGTTGAACTATTAATCTATCCCTGTATGGTGACTGTTTTGCAATTTTCCTTCTTCTCATAGTATTTATTTGCGCCCAAAGATGCGTTAAAATATTGTTGAAATAAGGAACTTTTGACGCTCATAACTTTCAAATATATGTTTTTTACTTTTTTGTTTCCATACAGGGTATGGAATGATGAGACAAATTGATATCATTTTTATTTTGAACGTACACGGTCGAACAGTGGAGTAATCGCCAGACTACGTTTGTATGGAAGAATAATCGACTAGGGCAACCTTAAAAGCTCGCAATGCAGTGTATTTCGTACTAGTAATCAACTTTATTTATCTTCAAGTGTTGAAAAAAGTCGATCGATTGGCTCACGTGGCCATCCTCGAGCATAGAATTGAATGTAGGTAATATGTTTAAAGAAATTAACATAGTGGAATGATGTGGAAACTAAACAATTGTATTACGAATGAATTGGAATGTCTAGAAAGTCACACGTTACTAGAAAACTGCTTTGGTCCAAGTATTTGTCCCAGGGACCACTTATCACTATCCCTATACCAAAACCCTCTTTAAAAGCCTTATTTTTTCATTTTTTTTTGTTTATTCTTATACTGTTTCTTTATTGTACACAAAACTTAGAGATAGAAATACAATAGGACAGGGTATATACAAAGGCGAACTTTTGTTATATTATTCAGTTTTAAGACAATAATATTATTATAATAAATTATGTGGAAGTAAGTATAAACCGGCCAAGGGCGTGTCGGGCCTCGCGCAGTAGTAGGGTTCCATAGTTACAAAATAATGCGGACTAAGAAGAGGGATTTTTGTTGTTTCATGAATATTTAAATGGTTAAATCGTCCATGTGGGCCCGTGACATTGTTTGTCACGGGCCCACATGGACGATTTTTCAATGGAATCGTATTTTTTTTTTTTACTTTTCAAGTACATTTTATAAATTGGTCGATTATTACTGGTAAACTTGTAAAGCCTACTTAGCTATGATAGTGTTCCTTTTGACTTCGTACTGCCGTAATTTTTTTCACTTATCCAAAAGCTACCATTTAGCTGGCAAGGGGGACACTTGACTCTAACAACAATTAGCAATTCAAAGCTTAATTATTCGCAAACGGATCCCTGAATAGAAAATGGTTTTGATCGACCCGTAATATTTCTGAATGGCCTATCCAATGATACTCCCACTATGGGATTGACGAGAAATAAAACATCCCGATTTTACGTGTACAATTCAATTCAATTTCGGAAGACGGTGTTCCTGTTTTCGTTTTTTGACACCGACTTCCGAAATTGAAGTTATTTTTCACTTTGTAGTGTTTTTGTTTGGCAATCGGTTGCATTTTTTTGTTAAAAAGTTTTTTATTTTTCACTTTTTATTTGTGGTACATAATGGACCAGTACTATTTTTTTTTTCATCATTTTGTTTTACCACTTTGTCGACATTATTGATATGTATAACCATGCCAAATTATAGCTTTCTAGTACGCGTGTAGTAGTAGCTTTCTGAGTTAAGCTACGGACAGACGGATAGACAGGCATGGCAAAATTCCTTGTTGACTACGGAACCATAAAAACGGGACGAGGAAGACCTCATTGACCATTAAAACATTCGTCTGCATCTTCTGTCAAATGGAAAAATCTCAAAAGATCTACAATTACATATTTAAAGGTACAAATATAAAAAAAAATATCCTATTTTAAAACAAAATCTTCTGAAATTTAATTAAATCTTGGCTCTTCACTTCTCGCATAACGCCATCAGGACAGGCGTAGGAAAACAATTTTTACAGCAATTTATTTCAATATCCGTCAAGCGCTTTATTTTGCTTTGTTTGAAGCCGCTTGATCGCTTCACCATGATTATATAGCCATTTATTTGTGGCTTGGTTACATATAAACTCACGGATTTTTCCCATGGGGGTAGGCAGAAACTACAGTACGTCACCTGCTAGGATCCTTACATTCTTCTTTTGCTACATCTATGCTAAAGATATATTTCACTGTAGCCTGATGAAGTTCACAAGAGTAGCACTGAAGTGCATTGAAAATGTTGAAAAATTATTTTAATTGAATTTTTATTTGGATTATAATGGTATTTGAATTGTGTTTAATTGTATTAATAATTGTATGATTGATTGTATTTTAAATGTAATATTTTATTGTATTTTTTATTGTATTTAATGGTATTTTTAATTATATTTCTATAAGTCCTAATATCTTTGTGGTAGTAACATCGCATTGGCGATATAGCTGTTAAGGTGTTTTCTCAAACATGCTTGGAAATTTGAGCATTATTTTGACAACCTTCTTCGAGATAAATCGCAATTGCTGTACTGGCCAAATACATGCGCGCAGCGGCCGGCAAAAGTTGTATGAAAATCCATATCTGTCGTGTCTAGCGGCCAAATAAATTTCATAGTAATCTCATATCTGTCGTGTAATTTAAAAATGGAACGATCTTTTTCTCCGAAGCATGGCCACCAAGGAGGTAACTTACCAAAGGTTTTATTTAAATTTCGAACTGGCTTGCAAATAGAACGCTGTTTATTGAAAAAAAAAAACAAATGAACACTAACGCGGGAACAATTATTGTTGTTCGTCATTGATTTTGACAAAATGAGTTCTAGGTACTACTTAGTTTAAATTTCCGCGCATATTTGAGAAAAGTACTATACAAGCCTTGGCCACAACTAGGCATTGATGGACTTACGTATGTGTGCCTCGGCTTCGCCTCGGCCCACATTTACACGTTCGTCCATCAATGCCTCTTTTGCTGGCCGCTGCAGTAATGTACTATACTTACATATTTTTTGAATAAATAAATGAATAATTGTTCTTACATTTATTTACATTTACACGCACACCGCTTGTGAATACTGCGCGCCTGCCTTTTATGGCTTCGTTTTGATAAATTACCCTGTTTTGTTATGTTAATTTTATTTTGTAAACCGCGAACCTATCAAAAACAAAAATTAAAAGAAAGAAATTTCGGAAGTCGGTGTTCCTGTTTTCGTTTCTTCGTTTTTTGACACCGGCTTCCATCAGTAGCATTTTTTTGTTAAAAAAATTTAATTTTTCACTTTTTAGTTGTGGTACACAATGGACCAGTTCTATAGGCTAGGCCTATAATGCCCAAAGTGATGCCAGAATAGATTAACCCAAACACATGAAACTTAAAGAAAACCGGTGGAATGAGAGTATACGAGGGCGAACTGATCACACCTGCGTACCCCTTTAGAGCGCTGGTACGCTCTGGTATGATGTTATGTTATGAAATGGTGTAAACAATAAACAGAAATGCGATTGCAGCTATCCCAAGAGATTTGCCGTCATCTATTGAAGAGTTTTGATGTATATTGCCGAAGTTCTTCATCAGATCTTGATGAAATTGAGCAAATTGAATAAATGGGACCAAACGACAAGCATCAAATAAAAAAAGAATCTGAGGTAACACAGTGGAATTGACAACCTCCTCCTTTTTGCACAGTCGGTTAAAAAATACTGGAATCTTCAGTTTTATTTTTGCAACAACACGAATATACAGTCAGATAAATGAGACTTAATAAAAAAAAATTGTCAGCTACAACTTTTAGTTAAAAAAATAGCACCTTAGTTTTAGAGATGAGGAGGTGGGGGGGGGGATTTTTTCTTTGGGACATACAGAACCCTAAATACCAGTTCATTATTTATAATATTAGTTAGGATAAGTAGTATGGCAATACTTAATCATGTAGATTTTACATACCTAGGTACTTATATTTGGATGCAAGCCGAAGCTTACTTGCGTAGGTAAGTATTTCGATACTTCGCGTAGCCAGCATTATTTTACGTAGCACGTGCAAGAATCGTGTGCACTAACAGCGTCAAGTAATCTATCTATATATATAAAACCGACCAAGTGCGAGTCGGACTCGCGCACGAAGGGTTCCGTATTTGGTAAATTGCTGTTTATGATTTATAACGTATTAAAAAAAGCTACTTACTAGATCTCGTTCAAACCAATTTTCGGTGGAAGTTTACATGGTAATGTACATCATATATCTTTTTTAGTTTTATCACTCTCTTATTTTAGAAGTTAAAGGGGGGAGAACACATTTTACCACTTTGGAAGTGTCTCTCGCGCAAACTATTCAGTTTAGAAAAAAATATTATTAGTAATCTTAATATTATTTTTTAAGACCTATCCATAGATACCCCACACGTATGGGTTGGATGAAAAAAAAAATGAGTTTCAGTTCTAAAAATCCCCAAATTTTTTTTTTCTATTTTTGTGTGAAAATCTTAATGCGGTTCACAGAATACATCTACTTCCCAAGTTTCAACAGCATAGTTCTTATAGTTTCGGAAAAAAGTGGTTGTGACATACGGACGGACAGACAAACAGACATGACGAATCCTTAAGTGTTCCGTTTATTGCCATTTGGCTACGGAACCCTAAAAATGAACCCCTATTTTCTTGGTCACGCTATAACTTGAGAACGGCTTTACCGATTTAGCTCATTCTTTTTTGTTGTGTTTGTTATTTTTAGGAGAATTTTCTTAGACAGAAAAAAAAAAGAAAAAAAAGTGGTGTGGCACTCGGGGACTGCCGCGGTAAAGCTATTGCATAGCATTTATTCTAGATCCAGTCCTGGAAATAGCGTCAAAAAAAATTAAAAACGTTAAAAACTCGAAAACGTAGCGAGCCAAACCCGCATTTATTTACGATTAATAAAACTCTAAAAAACAAAAAACGTAGCGAGCCAAACCCGCATTTATTTACGATTAATAAAACTCTAAAAAACAAAACAAAAATACCCTTATTCACATTGAAATAAGGTCGCTTTTCTTTGACAAGCAAAAGTGACCCTTATTCTCATTAGCATAAGGTCCACATTGATCACCATTGTCACAGAAACAGCTCAGAGAGACTATCGGTCTCTCTGAGCTGTTTCTGTGAGATTAAAAGGCATAAAAATTACGACCAACAAAAATTTTAAAACCCTCATATCTCAGAAACAGTTGGAGTTAGCGCATTTCTGACAAAAAATTTGCCCCCCTGCCCACCGCTACTTCATCCAGGAGAACAAGATAGGATTTACCCCCCCCCCCCCCCCCCCTTAACCGTTTACCTCACCCCGCAAAAAAAAATATATTCTAAAAATACCAACACGGAAACCGAAAACACGTGCAACAAACCTCCCCCCCCTCCCCCGCCCCCCTGCCCCTCACCACTCAGATTCCACAGAATTCAAAAACCTTATTAAAAACAAAACAAAAATACCCTTATTCACATTGAAATAAGATCGCTTTTCTTTGACAAGCAAAAGTGACCCTTATTCTCATTTGCATAAGGTCCACATTGATGGACAGTGGGGAGCGTGAGGTTTTTTCGTGACGGAATTTCTGGATTCGGTCCCCGCGCTCAAGGCCCGCGAAAGAAGCTATGCAATAGCTTAAAAATAGTAGGTAGATAGGGTAGGTACGACTATGTAGGTAGGGTAGGTATGTAGGTAGGGTAGGTTACAGTGTACTTTATCTTAACGGTATTGCATAAAACTCAATGTGTGTGCCAATTGCCTACTACATAATTTTGGAGTGGTCGATTCGCACACCGAAATTATACGTGCGAATCGCCAAAGAAAAAATAATACTATTCAAAAGAGTTGATTCTTACATTTCGAGGGCGAGTTAAATTCGTGCGAGTCGTACATTTCGGTAGCGCTTGCAAATCCCATAATTGCCACACTTTTTGACAATCTTTTCCGTAGATAGAATTTGTCTATTGTAGATACCTCTTCTACTACTTAGACAATTATATTAATGTAACTGCCTAAAAAATTACATTCTGTAGCAACGGAACCCAACTGCAAAATCGACACACACTTGGCAGTTTTTATTTTTATATAATCTTAAACATAAAAACAACTATAGGACACGAGACCTATTGTCTTCGGGGTTTTACCCGCTTCGAGATCCTATTACGCAATAGCCACATACCTAACTCATTATTTTCATAATATAGTCAAAGGAAAAGTCAACAAAACCATTGAATAACGCTAAGTTATAATAATATCATTTGCTATATTACCTTTTTTTTAATAATTCTAAGTTCAGTTGCGTTCGTATGTCATTCGTGGAAGGTGGGGTTCGCGATATGGAAGGCATATTTAAATTTGTAGTTTTATTTTTATTATGTTTCGCTCCCTGTTTGGCCAGTTATCATGAACAGTATAGAGGTTGGTACTTATTCATTTCTTTTAATATTTTTTTGTGATCTTTCTTACGCTTGTGACTTTGGTTGTGTTATTATATCCTTCATAGCTTTTGTTCTCGTAAAAGTATCTCTATTTGGGAGCCTCTCGGGCACATTATGAGTTTTTCTTACTGGTTTCAGCCTAAAACAGTGGGTACTAATTAACTGTCAAGTTTTTTTTTTAAGTATTTAGCCAAAATAAAGGGATCATTATCAAATGTACAGTCGATAAAATAATAAGTCGCCCACTCTTACTCAAACGGGGGTTCTTTTGACTAAGAGTGGGCGACGCGTTTTAAATCCCATGTTTTTAAATTTCATCGCTCATGTTTATATTTTAATGCATCCTTGACTCATTCCTTGATTCATTCTTGTCTAAGCACATAATTTAATAGAATGTGTTAGATCAAGAACTCTCTGTAGGCTTGCATGTTTGTTTGTCTCTTTAAGAACCTACATCCTACGCTCGGAACTTGTAAGTAAAGTGACTTTCACTGCTTCAGACATTGACGGGGTATTACAAGACAAGTCAAGGCTAAGCTCATCTAAATGCAATTGCAAAAACGGCAAAAGTGCAAATTGTTCGAAACAAGGAATTAACAGAGGTCAGTTTACAAAATCTGGCACTGTTCCCATAGTCCTTTGTATTTTCAAGCTATTTTGGCACACTCCTCCAGCATTGACTTTATTTTAAATAGTGCGATTTTGCACTCTTCTCCTTGTTGATTTTTGTAGTTTTTGAATTCTCTAGCACGTGTATGTTCTTCTAGAGATATACTTTCTCTGCAACTCTCAGAATTTTATTTTCTATTCGTTCTAGCGTGGTTAATTCGTTTCAGTGTAATTTTAGTAATTTGTTCTTTTAGTTGTTTGAATATCGGAGCTAGACGTAGAATCACCTGTTCTTATAGGATAGTAATTATTTAATCAACTCTTTTAGATTACATATTCGTGAAGCAGCAGCAGCAGCTAAGCACTTACTTGTCGATTTTATTCAAGACAACCACACATTTTAAGAAAAACGTTACATCGCTAAACTTAATTGCCTCAATAATCTACCTTGCTGTCACCATATAAAAAATACGGTGATTGTCATTATGATGAGAGTAGGGGCTGATAGAAGGAATATTCTAGATGTTCTCTGGCCAAACTAAAAAAAAAAATACTTAAGACATCTTAGTGACAAGCGCTTCGCGTTCGCACCAACCCACACTACGCCAGTGTGGTGGATTACAGTCCCTCTCCCACATAGAGGGGGCCTCAATCCCAGCAGAAGGAACAATTTATAAAGATTATGATTATTTAAGAGACTTATTCACATTTACGGCACTTTTTGTGCCTCCTACTGTATTGTTACTTCTTTGTTTCAGTACCTCAAGAAAGTAGTCCAAAGTGGGAGTCATACTTATTTAACGAAAAGGAGTATATAGTGCAGGTTCTGCCTGTCAGCTGGGAGGATGCTAAGATCATTTGCCGGTCTGTATGATCTTCAACCGTCACGCTATCACTGAGTCCCTTTTCTTTCATACCAGTCCTCCCTTAGTCTGTCACTTTTCTGTCACTGATGCCACTTTCAAACTTCCACTAATGTACTAATTTCTCACTTTATCCAATCTCGTCACTCCGCAAATCCACCTCATCATCTCTGCTATATGCAATCTCTTTTTATCCGTCTTTCCACTATCATTTTGTCTATTCAACAATATTCACAGCATTATTGTCGTAGGGCTAAACATAATCTTTTTAAGCTATTGCATAGCTTCTATCGCGGGCCTTGAGCGTGGAGAGCGAATCCAGAAATTCCGTAACGAAAATAACCTAACACCCTCCACTCCGACCGGCACAGCGGTGATACTTTGACTTGGGTGTCGCGACAGGCTCGACGGGAACACGGTCTCCTCTCACCGCTAGATGGCGTTGTAAAATATGTTTGACAAGAAAAATAAAAAAAAAACAAAGGAAAAAAAAACTGCATAAATAAAATAAATACATAATTATAATTGCATAAGTTGATAAAAAATGCTATGCAATAGCTTTACCGCAGCAGTCCCCCAGTGCCACACGTCTTTTTTTAATATTTTTTACATTTGCCACTGTCACACTAAGAAGAAGCATTATTTAAACAAGCTGACAATTTTTTCAAAATATAATGGAGGACTTAACGCGTCTTGAATGCCTATTAAAACGAAGGGGTTATCATTCATTCCTGCTTGCATGGACATACTTATAAAGAAATCGACATTTATTGCAGGGGCTATCACAATGGGACTTTAGCAATCCTAGATACAAAAGAAAAAGCTGAATTCTTGGCTGAAGCATTGGCAGAGTCACAGTTTTGTAAGTATTTTTTATTATAACATAACAGTACATCACGATTGTAATCTCCGTACCGTAAGCTAAGGTAGGCAGTATACTAAATAGCATAAAGATGTCGCTAGCTGCCCACATATAACATTATTCACTAAAAAAACGTTTTTATTGAAATTTTCTTAGAAGACCTGCAACTAACAATAAATTATTTTAAAAAGAAAAAACTTTACTGCTAAAAAATAATTAACTGAAAAGAGAAAAAAAATATTAAATTCTGTAAAGTAATCTAGAATGCAACATAATAATTATATGGTTTGTGGCAGATTTATTCAAGGAAATAATAAGTCCTCCAGTCCTTCGCTATCCAGGATGTAGAAATATCCAGAGGAATAGCGAACCTGTAAGGATCGTGCGAGGTATATTCCAGGACGATAGTTTGAGTCCACTTTGGTTTTGCCTGGCCCTGAATCCTCTAAGCATGCTGCTGGAGAATTCAGGCTATCGGTTGAAGAGAGGTGATCAGGTTATATCTCACCTCCTTTACATGGATGATCTGAAGCTCTTTGCCCCCAGCAATCTTCAGCTGATGGAGCTACTGAAGGTAACTGAAACTTTTAGTAATGCCATCAGGATGGAGTTATGTGTGGACAAATGTGCGGTCATGCATGTAAAGCGAGGGGCGATTGTGGAATCCGTAGGAATTCAACTCGCGGATTCCATCAACCTGAGATCCCTCTCTCCAAACATCGGTATCAGCATTGCTGACATGAAGCAATCGTTGAGTGAACGCTTCTTTGGCCACCTGAAGAAGGTATTCAATAGCCTTATTTCAAGTGGAAACAAGGTGCGCGCCTTCAACGGTTGGGTCATGCTAGTATTTATTTATTTATTTATTAAAACTTCATGCAACATAAAAGTACATAGGCGGACTTAATGCCTATGGCTGATATGATGATATTGATGTACTCTTTCGGCATACTCAAATGGACTCAAACGGAACTCGACGCCCTGGATAGGCGGGTCCGTACACTGCTGACTGCATATCGAATGCATCACCCACGATCGTCAGTCATGAGATTGTATATCCCGCGGAAGTGTGGAGGCCGAGGCTTTTTAAATGCCAAAAACCTCCACAACAGAGAGATATCCAAACTCATGACATATTTTCTAAACAAAGACGTAGGTATGCATCGAGATGTAGTAGCAGTGGACAAGGGACTCACCCCGCTCTAACGAATAACTACCGGAGATTTATTGTGAAGGACGGCACGGTTGACACCTGTCGGGCATGTCACCGTCCGGGTAAATCCATACGCCACATTATCTCTGGTTGTTCTCGTCTAGCTAACGAAGAGCACTTGCATAGGCACAACCTTGTAGCCAGGATTATCCATCAGGAACTTGCTCTGAAATACACTCTTGTGGCATCGGAGGTGCCGTACTACAGGTATGTGCCCGACCCAGTTCTCGAGAATGGCAATATCGCATTGTACTGGGATCGGTCCATCATCACCGACAGGAATATTATGGCTAATAAGACTGATATAGTGGTGGTGGACCGAATCGAGAGGCGTGCAATGATTGTTGACATAACCGTCCCGCATGACGGAAACGTCGTGAAAGCCGAGAAAGATAAGCAAATCAAGTATCTTGACTTGGCTCGCGATGTTGTCGACATGTGGGATGTTCTGGACACGGCTCGTATTGTTCGGAGATTCCTCTCTCTGGAGTCCTGACCGCCGGTAGCTTGGACCCTGTTCTCGATACCGGTGGGCCTCTATTTTTTATATTTTAAATGTTTTTTTAAATTTATTTTATAAAAATATTTAAAAATGTAGATAAATAAGAAATGGAATAAATAAAGGACATAATAATAATAAAAGTTTATGTGGTGCCCATAGGCCTTTCTACAACAGGCGTTATTCCGAACCACCTTCTCCATAGTCTGAAGTTGCTTGATCTAAATGAAAACATCTATATCACCCTTCAAAAAGCAGCCATCTTGAACACATGTCGAATTGTCAGAAAGTTCATACAAATTGATGAAAACGAAATAGCTCCACACCATTCATCCTCAACATAACACACCACACGCTGCATTTACTTGGTCTCGGCCCGTAAATGTAGCTTAAATCAGCCTAAGAGCTGAGAAGTTGAAATACTTCCAAATAATAATAATAAAACTTTATTCAAACTTGAAGTTGGTAAAACTGTTGTGAAACGGTTGAAATTGGACAGTTTAACTTCTTCCCCAGCAAATAAAAAAAAAAATGACCAAAGCAAAGAAGAATATGGTGAAACAACGGCTGCTCACTAACATCAGGGGGTTGCACTCTAATCTCGATCCGGTCCACCACCACCTTGAGACCGAGAAGCCGCACCTGTTTTTCCTAACGGAGACGAAGATAACGACCCCGTCGGACGTGGTGTACCTCAACTACCCGGGTTACTCTCTTGAACACAAGTTCAAGAAGCAAGCTGGGGTTGTGTGTACGTCCGCGATGACATTTGTTGTCGTCGTCTCCGTTGCTTTGAGAAATCGGGTTTTTCTGCCATATTGCTACTTGTGGACGCTGGCGTGGAGAAGTCTCTCTACATCGGCGTCTACCGATCGCACACCGGTGACCAGGAGACGACAGCGCTCTTTAACTGCCTCATGGAGTCGGCTGACATAGCCCAGCAACGGTACCCAACAGCGAAGCTTAATTTTCTGGGGATCTTTAACGCCCATCATAAGGAGTGGTTGTACCCGTACCGGAAAACTAACCATGCCGGGTTAGAGGCGCGCAAGTTTTCTCTATCGCTAGATCTAACCCAGCTGGTGAATGTAGCAACGCGGGTACCGGATGTTGACGGCCATACACCCAATTGCTTAGAACTTCTGCTAACAACTGATCCGGACAGTCATTCGGTATCGGTCTCAGCCCCGCTGGGAACGTCTGACCATTGACTGGTGAAATCCGTGTCGACTTGCTCTCCTCCAGATGAGAGTCCTAGAGGCACGAGGCGAGTATGGCGATACGAGTCAGCAGACTGGGACGAGATGCGGCATTTCCGGTAAAGTGGGACATACCGGGAGTCTTTTCGATCAGACGCTTACTTTTCGGGGTGCGTCTGTTCCAGTGACTGATCGGCTCGAGCTCCTTGGCATGGAGTTGACATCCAGTCTCAACTTCGGCGCCTCCATTGAGTACAAAGCCCAAATTGCGGCAAAAAAACTGGGCATCCTAAATAAGGTGAAGCGATACTTTACGCCTAGACAGCTTTTAACCCTGTACAAAGCGCAAGTCCGATCCTGCATGGAGTATTGCAGCCACCTTTGGGATGGCTCAGCAAAGTATCAGCTTGCCACGCTTGTCTCGGTGGAACGCAGAGCCAAGAAGCTCATCGGCGACATCGAACTGGTGGATACCAAGCCTCACAGCTTGGCTCATCGCCGCAAGGTTGCCTGTTTGTCGGTCTTCTACAGACTGTATTTCGGTGAGTGTGCTCAAGATCTCCACGACCTCATCCCACCAGCCCCCTTCTACCATCGGACATCTAGACGCACTGCAAATTACCATCCTTACCTTGTTGCCATTCCACCTATTCGGACCAAGCGCTTCCAAACATCCTATATAATGC
The DNA here is from genome assembly GCA_964057195.1 of Orthosia cruda. Taxonomy (NCBI): domain Eukaryota; kingdom Metazoa; phylum Arthropoda; class Insecta; order Lepidoptera; family Noctuidae; genus Orthosia; species Orthosia cruda. The sequence goes on along the minus strand of OZ059851.1, from coordinate 5,999,642 downwards.
GCACAGCGAATGAATGGAACTCACTACCTGCGTCTGTGTTTCCGAACGCATTCAACCCGAATCTCTTCAAAGTTAGAGTGAACAGGCTTCTTATGGGTAAGCCCACTCCATCGTTATCTTTCATCTTTGTTATTCTTTCATTAAGCACATAGTAATTTCGGAATAATTCAGATTTAAGGGCAACCTAAATGCAGAGTGTGCCGATTTACCTCCGTCAATCAAAGTTGAAGCGATTCCTGAAGAAGCAACTGCAATGGCAATATTCTGGTCACCTCTTACAGTTGCTAATTGCAAATTGAATAAAAAATGTCTTCCCCGTACCACCTGGAGCGTGGACGTCTACTAACTATAAACTAATTCTCTGCCAAATTTCAGATTTGTAGCACAAATAATGAAGGACTTGCATACAAACATGCGAGAGCCCTTAGACCTCCATAATCTGGCGATGTCGCAAAATCCGTTCTTAGCTGGCATCTACTAACTATAATCTACTTCCATGCCAAATTTTAAGTCTGCAGCGCAAAAAATGAACGACTTTCATACAAAATTGCGAAAGCCCTTAGACCCCCTAAATCCGGCCCTGTCGTAAAATCCGTTCTTAGCGGACGTCTACTAACTATAAACTACATCCCTGGCAAATTTTAAGTATGCTGCTCAAAAAATGAAGGACTTTCATAAAAACTTGCGAGAGCCCTTAGCCCCCTAAATCCTGCCCTGTCGTAAAAACCTTTCTTAACGGACGTTTACTAACTATAAACTACATTCCTGCCAAATTTTAAGTTTGTAACTCCAAAAATGAAGGACTTTCATACAAACTTGCGAGAGCCCCTAGACCCCTAAATCCGACCCTGTCGTAAAATCCGTTCTTAGCGGACGTGTACTAACTATAAACTACCTCCCTGGCAAATTTTAATTTTGTAGCTCAAAAAATTATGGATTTTTATACAAACTTGCGAGAGCCCTCTGACCCCCTAAATCCGGCCCTGTCGTAAAAACCTTTCTTACCGGACGTTTACTAAATATAAACTACCTCCCTGCCAAATGTTAAGTTTGTAACTCCAAAAATTAAGGACTTTCATATAAACTTGCGAGAGCCCTTAGCCCCCTAAATCCGGCCATGTCGTAAAATCCTTCCTTAGCGGACGTCTACTAACTATAAAATACCTCCCTGCCAAATTTCATCTTTATACGTCTAGCGGTTTTCGATATTTCGTGATACGTGAATGAGTGACCTTTCGCTTTTATATATATAGATAATAAATATGCACTCAATACTGTAAAAGCGCTTACAGCAATTGCCGTATTGGGCACCTTCACATTGGCTCTGACGAGACAGAACTAATTTAATAGCCAACGTGTGTACGCCTCATTAATTAAGCGACCAACGTTGGTACGAGCGCTGGGACCAACGTGTGGAGCCGGGGTAAGGTTAGGTCTTAACAGCCTGCATTTATTTCAATTAAACCATTAACAGGCACTTCTGTCAAAGAATTGGTCAGTTATTCTTTGACAGAAGTTTAAGTTTAAGCTACCTATTTGCAGAGGCGTAGCTATGTTATCAAGAGCCTCGTGGAAATAATGTAATTTGGGCCCTATTTAAACTAAATACTTTAAATGCATTGAGTTAAATGTACTACGTACTAGAGGAGACTCCTCAACTCAATTGTTTGTAACATGCGTTAGAGCGCGCGTACCCCAACTCTGTCATAATCTGTGGCAAGCGCTCGCTGCAACGTGACACGTTTGAGCACTAAGTTTTGTTTCTTATAAAATGCCTTCGTGTGTATTGGATACTGTTCAAACAACTCGAGAAATATAAATAAAAGTCAAGGAATGAGTTTTCAACAGTAAGATGAAAACACGCTTAATTTAATTATATTTTATCAATTTATTGTATCTCGTGACGTCGCGTCACCGCGGAGGCGGGAGGGCGGCCATGTTTGTGTAAATGTCAAAGAGTAAGAAAAAGTTCATCTACGCGCATTGATTGTTTATCTGTGAGAACATACCCCCCCCTGCTTGCCCCGCTTTCACCGAATTACGCGCAATCTTTTGTTTGAAATAGCTTCTCTAGTAGTACATTTAACTCAATGTTTAAACGTGCAAAACTTCTTCTTCTACTTCTTATTCAGCTCCTTATTACCTACTGCAGGGCAAAATAAAGCAAAGCTACTTGCTACTAAGTATTATGTGTAACGCAGCAGTCGTCAGCAGAAGTCATGGAGGCCAAGGGGCCACTTGAGCTTGAGAGTCGAGACCCCCAAGCTCAAGTGTGGCACTAACCCACCTAGCCCTACAGTAGCTACGCTATTTGCAAGTTGCTAAACTTAGATGCTTTTCTCTCCAGCCCTACCATCAG